>ML120540.1:49511-173638 GCA_003788595.2 Choiromyces venosus 120613-1 | reverse complement strand
GTTGTAGCCCGCGATAACCCAGACGCGGAATATAAATATCGAGGTACTCCCAGCTATCAGAAACATCAAGCAACGGAGAAGAGATCTTATTAATATATTTATTACCTTACTCTTGAGAAAAACTATTATCACACATATCCTTTATAAAATACTTCGGGAAATACGAGCCTACCTTAACGATCTTCGTTTTATCCTACTTTACCTTGTTTCAAGAAGCTTACGGCCTAGACCTACCGGCCCTATCTACGGTTGGCCTACCCCATAACATTACAAGATACAAATTATTTCAGGTTATGAGCCCAGGTTTGTGAAGTATTCTGCAAACTCAGAATATCATATACCATTAAGGCTCTAAAAGCACTCTAAGCGAGCGTAACCTCCAACCTCATCCTTCATTACACTTTAACATATTTCTACCCTTTTATCCTCACACAAAATGTCCGAAGGCAAATCAGGCTTCAACATCTCAGTTAAGGACTACCCCAAACTACATGGACAAGAAAACTACCAAACATGGGCTGACACCTGGGAGGTAGCTTTTGACATCCTGAACCTATGGGACATAGTCTCTGGTGAAACGAAGAAACCCGAAATGACTGAGAAAGGAAGCGCCTCAGATTCAGACACAGTCAAAGCATGGATAAGGAGGGATAAACAAGCCAAGTTCTTCCTCTACCTGGCTGTTGACTCCACCTTTCACGCTGACATTTCAGCAAACTCTACCTCCCATGGTGCCTGGAAGGCATTCAAAGACCGATTTGACAAAGAAACCCCTGCGACCAATATGATCCTACTAGAAGCAATCTGGAAGATCAAACTCTCCCCCAACCAAACCATCTCAGACTATACAACCAAGTTTGAGACAGCTTGGAACCGATTTGCCCAACGATGTGCCAACGACAAAGATACCAATGGCACAACTGACGAATTTCGTACTGCGATGAAGGCATGGACTCAATCAGAGGCCGTGAAAGGAACCGTATTTATGTTATTCATTAACGACCTTCACCCAGACCTATGCGATGTCCTGTCTACGAGACAAACTACCCACTACATTGACATTCAAGACTACTTCATCAGAAGGGCTGTGGAAAAAATAGAGATAAAGGAGGAAGAGAAAGTCTTGAACACATCGAAACCGAAGCTACATTGTAGCTGGTGTGCTTCAAGGGGCAAAACAAGTGACAACCACACGGTCGCAAAATGTCAAGGTCTCCAATGGGAGAAAACAAAGTCCAAAAAAGGGAAAAAGTCACAAACTGCAGTAGCACTCGATGCAACAACTACAATCTTGATGGCAAAAACATCAACTGCTTCAGCTGACGATTCAGAAAATGGAGGAATAACCAATGAATGGTTATGTGACTTGGGGGCTTCAAGCCACCTTTCACCAAATTCAGGTAATTTCATAAACCTTGTTCCCTCTACCGAATCAATAGTGACAGCAGACAGAAGAATTCATCAGGCAACTGTATCTGGAGATGCAAGAATCGACATGCGCCTGTTGGACGGATCTCCACACACAGTGGCCCTTAGACGGACACTGTATGTTCCCTCCATTCGATACTCATTGGTATCAGAATCAAGATTAGATGATGTGGGAGTGAAGGTGGTGGTGGAAAAGGGAGTTAGGAAATTTAAGAAGGATGGGAAGATATTCATGGTGGTGGACAAGAAGAATGGATTGTGGAGTGTAAGGAAAAATCACGAAAGAGTTATGATTTCCTCCTACAAAGAAAGACACCAAGCCCTTGGACATCCAAAAGTGATTAAAGATTGTTACAAGGACATGAACCCTATCCAAGCCCCTAAGTACTTTGACTGCAGCACATGCAATAAGTACAAAACAACGCATACCATACCCAAGTCAATCGAAGTATCAACTTTGTCAGCATTCAATAAGGTACATTCCGACCTTAGTGGACAAATGTCAATACCCACTCTTGGTAAAAACCTATACTATATGACATTTATTGATGACTACACATGGTATTCCTGGCTTTATCTACTAAAGTCAAAAGATGGAGTGTTCACAGCTATAAAACATTTTTGGGAACTAATACAAATGCAGTTCGGTAAAAAGATCAAGCGTTTACATAGTGATCAAGGTACAGAATACCTAAACAAAAATGTTTCTAGTTTCTTCGATTCCAAAGGAGTCATACACACCACATCCTCCACATATAACCCTGAATCGAATGGAGTTGCAGAAAGGATTAACTGTACACTTAACACTATGGTAAGATGCATGATGCCAGGAGATCGGAAATTCCTCTGAGGTGAGGCATATTCCATGGCCGTCTATCTCTACAACTGGCACTGGCATTCAAAAATAAAAACAATATCTTTCGAGCGATTATATGGAATGAAACCCATGATCAGTCATCTTTGTCCTTGGTTCACAGATGTAATGGTTCATATCCCAGCTGAGAAATGCGGAAAATTTGACCCAACATCAGAAGAAGGTTATCTAGTAGGTTATACTTCCAGTCCTATAATCTACCGTATTTACATACCGAAACGGCACACCATAACCGAAGTAAGAGATGTAAAGTTCAGAAAGACGAAAGGGGTATTGTTCGAATATTATCAACAACCAACACAAAAAGAAAACCAAGATACAGCCAGAGAAGAAACATCCAAATCCTGACCTATCACACCAGAACCCTCTATCCCACAAACGATGTCAGGAGATTTCTTAGATTCTCCACAGCCTCCTCCAATTCCCATTCCAGAAGTCCAACCCGAACCATGGCGTACTGGTCAATCAAGAACTTGCACTGAAAAAGGAAAAGACTATGATAAGAGTCTATGTCGTCGCACTAGATCACAAACAAACAAATGTGTACAACAAATCCAACAACTCGAGGAAGTCAGAAAACTATTACACAAGAATGAACTGGACCTCGAGGATAGCAACCTTGATGAGGATGAGACTCAGGTACTTCATGATCAGCATGAAAGACTAATGAACACAATGAGGGGAATTGAAAAACTACTTACTAAAGATGGCAAAACTGCAGGACTGATGTATCACATACCAGACCCTAACAGCTATAAGGAAGCCATGTGATCGCAAGAAAAAGAGGAATGGCAAAAGGCAATGGATAAGGAAATGCAAGTTCTGGGGAAGCGAGAAGTAGGAGAAGAAGTCAAGAGACCAAGTGAAAGAAAGGTAATAACAGGACGATGGGTTTATAAAGCAAAAGTCAAGAAGGATGGTACTATAGAACAACGAAAAGCACGATATTGCGCCAAAGGATTCAACCAAATACCTGGTGAAGACTTTGAAGAGGTATACGCACTAGTTGCATGACTCAAATCATTGAGGATTCTCCTCAGTATCTCGGTCTAATGTGGATATACTCTCAGGCAACTTGACATCAAGAGTGCATTTCTGTACAGTGACATCGATTGTGAAACATACCTGGAACTACCAGAAGGTTATCGCAAACCAGGAAAAGTCTGGAGACTGAAAAAAGCCATATATGGACTAAAACAGTCACCTTGCTTATGGTACCAATGACTCATAAAAACCCTCGAATCCATGAACCTTAAAGTCACCGACTTCAACCCATGCATTCTTGTTTCAAAAAAAGCTTTTTTGTTGTGTTTACGTTGATGATATTCTATTAACCGAGAAACCCAAACTTGTTAACGAATGTATTAACAAATTACAATCCCACTTTCAGTGTACGGATTCAGGTCAAGCATCATTATTACTTGGTATGCAAATTGAAACTTCTAACAGCAGTATACATCTTTACCAGGAACGATACATATCTGAACTTTTAGATAAGTTTAACATGACCGACGCTAAACCAATGACTACACCAATCGAATCCCACTCAACACTGACAAAAGCAAAAGACAACAATGATCTATGTGACCAAAAGACATACCAATCCATAATAGGATCATTAATGTATGCAGCTGTCGCCACAAGACCAGACATTGCCCACACTACTGCCTTCTTAAGTCAGTTCTCCTCTAAACCTACCAATACCTATCTTTCAGTAGCCAAACGAGTTCTACGATACCTCAAAGGTACAAAGAACAAAGGATTACGATATACCCGAGATACTGAAGAGATACCATTACGCATATTCTGTGATGCATCATTTGCCTCCAATCTCGACGATCGAAAATCGTTTACCAGTCTAATAGTACAAACCTTTCGACATAGAGTAATTTGGCACTCCAAGAAACAAAAAACCATTGCAACCTCTACAACAGAAGCTGAATATGTCGCCTTAGCATTCACCACCCGACAAAGCGTTTGGATAAATTGTGGACTATAACATATGGGAATCGAAACAATACCGACCATATATTGCGACAACACTGCTGCGATAAAAATTATGGAAAATGCGGGAGTCTCAGACCGAACCAAACATATCGACGTTCAACATCATTATATGAGAGAGTTACGGGAATCGGGGAAGATTGAGGTAATGGCAGTGGAAACTGAGAACAATTTGGTGGATATATGTATAAAAGGATTGATAAGGGTGATGTTTGAAGGATTTTCGGTTAGATTAGGAATGGACACATAGGGGAAGTGTTGAAATTTACGTTATCTTTCCTAACCGATCAGGTGACTGTGTCATGTGACACAGTCAGGTGATCGAGTATATACTATTGTATTCTAGTATCTTCTAGAGATTTCCTTGGTATGAGGTATGTTCATGTAATGATAGAAGTGTATATAAAGGGGCTTTCCTTCCTTCATCTTAGATAGAACACGCAAGCTTGGGTTAATCTTTAAAGTCTTTATGATATATTTTGAGCACTGTATTCACTTCGCTATCACAGCAGTTAGTGTTACAAGATACAAATTATTTCAATTTCATATCAATTCGTCAAACTATAGATACGGGAGTCTACATCCACCCTTGCGTAATATTTGCACAGTGCGTATGCGATACTTCGCGCCTCCTCCTCCTGCTATTTACTGTACTTTACTTGAGAAGCGTATCTATGCATAATAAACTATTGTACAGCACAAACACTTTCGCTTACCGGCACTGTACTCATACGCCCTTGCTTACTTACTCGCGGTACTTACTACTCGCCTAATACTTCCATATCCGCGCGCATAATCCTTCATCCACGTTATTCCCAAGTAGTTAGTTACAATCAAATAGATGAACCCAAAAAAAAAAAAAAAAAAAAAAGACAAATCGAGAGACGGCGATTTACAAATTGTGCAGTACCGTACTTACTATCACCATGTCTCACTCTTGCACGCCGCACTTTTACAGTATACGGAATCACACGAGCTCGGGAGCTCGCGAGCCCGGAAGCGCCATTCTGGACTTTTCATTATCCGATACGATACGATACGATACTACCATAGACGTCATATTTCGCACAGATGTGCTACAGCACGTAGACAGGCAGGCAGGCAGGCAGGTCATAAGATCCACCCATCTCGCGGTTAGTAAAAAAAAAAAAACTATTGTTATTCGTTAAATCGTAAAAATTACGCGTTAAGCCGTGCCCAGAATTCGTGAGCGGAACTAAAAGTATTAGGGTGAAAAAAAAAAAAAAAAAAGAAAACTATTGCCCTAAAGTACTGCACTGCGCTATCATGTGCAAGAGCACGGTACTATTGTACACCGGATGTCGGCACGATATTGCAATTATACGAAGCTGTTTTGGTATGTACAGTACAATAGGTTTATTTTGCAGCGGTATGCTATCATAGATATGCTACTGTACATACATGGGGGCGGTATGGTAACTCGGGTGCTTGCCGGTATGATACAATATGGTACGTTCGGTAGGGGAATATCGGCTTATGTCTTTTTTTTTCTTTTTCTTTTTTTCTTTCTTTCTTTCTTCCCCCCTGAAGGGGACGCGACACGGTAGTTGGGGGAGACTAGAATGGACTGGTCTGGACTGTGGAGGGCAGATGGAGGGGATGTAGTCTAGCGGGAGGTTAATAAGGTTAATAAGGCATTTTACGGTAACTTATGGTATTGTGGCACAGATAGACTAGATGTTGGCCGGTGTCTTAATGCTGACTTTATATGATTAGTAAGGTGTTGTGCAGTATGATGCTTCTACGATTGATTGATTGAGTGGGTGGGTGGCAAATTGGATGAACGGGTGGGTGGTGGTGGAGGGAGGAGGAATGTTATGCTTTGGGGGGGTATATTCGAACGTGCGGGGGCATCCGATTTACTGTATTTAGGCTACACATCAATGGCCTAATTTGGGTGTTTGGAGCTGTATAGAGAAAAGTAGAATGACGCACGTGATGCTTCCTACTTTCCTCCTGCTCTTGGAACTTTTGTTAATCAGTTCGTGATACCGGTAACCCATACCGGTACTTTATCATTCTAACAAGCGAGAAAGGACTACAGGTTCTCTGGATATTCGAGCACTAACGTCCACTCTTTCAACAAGTCAAGGGTAAGCAGGGGTTGGTTCTGATACCGGTGTTTCTGGCACGCTCATCCCTACTATAGAAGCTCCAGTCATGCATCAAAATACGGATGCGAATTAGTCGAGTTAATACTGTGGGGGTTTGAATCCTGGGAGCTGACAGATCTGACACTTACCTGGTGATGGGAGGAGAGAAGTCCGGTCTATGATTACAGCCCGGTTCTTGCTATCCAGGCAGGCATTGGACTGAACAATAATAGGGAGGCGGGAACGGACATCCAGGAAGGGGCGGTAATAATGGTACTAGTAGGCTAGTTCCCTGGTTAAAAAAAGTTTGATGAGGTCTCTGGGGAATAACTTTTACCAGTGCTTGAGCTTACTTTGGGAGTTTTCTACTGCTGCATGCGCCTTCATTAGGTGAAGACAGTGCAAATCATGACCTACGGTAGTCTTCCTCATCCTAAAGATGCATTCTTTGAAACTAGACAAATACTCGGATATTTCGCTAGGCGAGCCTATCTTTGCAACCAGATTGTTGGGTGCGGGCTGGGGTCCGGAACGAGGAAGATCCTAGGATAGAACTATGTTGAAATTGACTACACTACAGTAACTACTGTTGATAGATCGCCGATCATCCCTCTCCCAACCACATTGGTGTGTCACGCGCGAGTACTCGAGTAGAGACACTATTAGTACTAAGACTTGTAAGATGCTAGCTCCATAGTTAAATCCTGTATTACCAAGATATGAGCCCTCCTTGCCTCACGAGATCCATGTAACCACGGAATTCTTCCCAGCCCATTCACCCTTTTTGCCTATTGTGTTGCTCTCTCGAGAAAGACTTGTTTGTTTTACGATTTCTTTGTCAACTCTAACTTATAGTGGTGGCCATGCTTGCAGTATCGTCAGTTATCACTCGTTGCCATTCACTATGATACCACACACAACCTCCTAACTCCACTGTGGGACCATGATTTCCCCCGTTTTTCTCAATTCTGGGGAGCAAAAATATCTAGTTTGAGGGTATCTAGATAGTAAATGAAATACCGGTATCTGTCCATGAAATTGTGACTGTGTATCAAACGGGATAGATGCCGTGTTAGGTGAAAGATAGGAAATGGCTGGTTTTTCCGCCACTGCGTCAGTGAAATTTGGAAGGTCTTAATCTACCGCTGGCATACTTACACGCCTTATCATATTTCTGTTGATTTACACATATGATACTGGTAGCTTCCGGGAGTACTGGCTGAAACATCATCTTTCCTGCTGCCGGAGTGCTATTTCCAGGCTCGGGGAAACTGGAATATCACTGCGTGATATGTTTACTGGATAACATAAAGTATCAACTCCGGTGGGAATGAAGAAGACTCCAAGGCAGTATTACAGCCTATGTCCTCCTAGCATAGTTAGTATCAGGAGCAGATTGCATTCTTTGCTAAAATTCTACCCAAACCCATATACCACTACAAACCTTTCGTTGTTGAATGAAAGATACTACGTCTGACAAATGATGAAGGGTCGCGGAGATGCTGGTTGACCGGGCTGTCGAGGGCCCTGGCCTGTAACTATCCTCAACTTCCTTCAACATAACACTGAGAAATCCTAAAATAAGGAAGGGAAGATATCTTTCACACAAGATGCAAAATCGCGGCAAGGGTAGAAAAGTTTTCGGTACTAGAAGCCACACTCGACCCTACTCATAAGCTACCACATCGTTGTCATTGGAACACAGTATAAGATTCACAGTGATTAACATCTCACTGAAATATTTTGCTTTCATTGAAAAATTACTTGCTTACAAAATATCACATCCAATATTCAAAAAAGCATTGTAATTATCGACCAGTTCCGATGGTCTAACAGCTAAGGAGCTGGTCACAACTAATGTGGGCAGGGAAGGCTTGGAGTTCAACTCCTGGCCTTAGTGGAGTAGTTGAGCATTAAAAAAAGGCTCAACGAACCACTTTTTGCTGACTTAGGTCTTGGAAATCTCGGAAGCATGGTGCCCTTCTTTCTGATTGTCTTTTGAAGAGCAAGTGTTCTCGGAAACTGTATCAGCTCTTGTGGCGATAGGGTTAGGCCGGCCATAGGTTCGCTGCTCGCAAAACCAGATCGAGGCCCGGTTTTGTGCTAATCACCCCTTCTCACTCGTTCAGCGTTTTCACCTCTTGTGGGGAAGAGACAAGATACGTTACGATGTGCAAAGTGCAAAGGCGCGTGTTCTAAGTGAGGTGCTCGCTTGGATGTAAAAGAAATTGGTCAACTCTCCTCCGGGATACATGCACCACATTAGTAGATCTATCAATTTCTCATCCCCTGCGGAAATCTTTTCAGAAGATCAAGCCGACCCTCTTGGTGGTTCAACTTATGAGAGAAACTGGTCTGTGGTGTTTGGCTATAGAGGACGCGACAGCGGAATAGAAATTATAGAGGAGAAGGTGAATGAAGCAAACCCGAGAGCGGGAGTGCTCTTCTTTAAGTTCACGGGCTAAGTCGGGGTTTAATATCGTGGGGAATTTAATATCTCCAGCACTTGATACTATCTCCATTGTTTAAACTTTCAGAAAAAATACTCTCTGAAGAAAAAAATATCACATTCAAAATTCAAAGAAGGGAGGGAATTATCGACCAGTTCTGATGGTCTAACAGCTAAAGGAACTAGTCACTACTAATGTGAGCAGGGAAGGCTTGGAGTTCAACTCCTGGCCTTAGTGGAGTAGTTGGGCATTAAAAATGCCCCAACGAACCACTTTTTGCTGGGTTAGGTGTTGAGGGATCTGGGGTGGGTGTTCTTTCATTTTTTTTTTCCCAGAGTGGTTGTAGAGATTCCGGAACACCCTCACTCGTCAAATCAACAGTGGACAAAAGTTTGATATGATGCTATTCTTCAAGGTACATCGATTCTGAAAAAATAATCATCCTGGAATTGACCTCTTCACGTTCCTTTTCATATAAAACAAAGTGCTTCCAGCAAGAATCCTTTCTTCTCCTCCGTGGCTTTTTTCTCCGTCATTCTATACTAATGCCGCAATAATAGGGCATGATATCAAACTGGATATTTAAAGGAGAAAAAAAGGAACGAAATACCAGAAAAACCTAAAGAGGTATAATAACGAACTTGAAATAAAGGAGAACATACAAGTAGAGAAACAACGACCAAGAAAAAATATCATACAACGGAAAATTTAGGCCATAAGCCTCCTGGATAAACCCTGCCCACAGGGGGTCACAAAGCTTACTCGACCAGATAATGAATGCCCAGAGGGACTCGAACCGGGTGTAATGGGAATGAAATATGTGCATTCCTATCCTCTGGGACTTGGTTCGTTGACAAATCGCGACGGGGAATATATCGCAAGCTCGATTCTCAATTCGTAAAGCTAGCACCGGGGGAAGGAGAGACGGCGATGTCCATGAGAGAGTGTCGTGTTCCGAGAGATGCTTAGGTGGACCGGAGAGTAAGTGGGGTCGGAGGAAAGAGTGGAGAAAGGGATAGAGAGGAATTCTGCTATCTTAGGGTCTTGGCGATAACGAAAGTGTCATACCCGTACTGTACCATACCACCTGCTTCCATATACCATAGAAGCTGCCGGGGCTGATGCAAACTATCGTTGGCAAATACGGCGTTTTCTGGAGGGGAGTCTTTGATCCTGATAGAGATCATATTAAATGGTCGAATTCGTTGGTTTTAGTGCTGTATTAATGCGCGTGGTTGGTAAAGGCTTAAAGGCCGGGAATGGTGCTTTCGTTGTCAACAGGAATTTTTTTATGGTGCCTTTGTGTCAGGGAGGAGTTTGTGGAAAGGGCTGTGGGGATGTATGGATCGATGTAGATATACGAGAGCTGTTATGGAAATGGCGTGCATATATGTATTCGAACATGGCAAATTAAGGAAGCTTATGGCTTCTCAGCCGTAAAGCTGCGTTTTGATTGGCAGCTATGTGGGCTTTCAATGGCTTCACCCCTCCCCCCCATGCCCACAAGTAGCAACATAGTCAATTGGCGTTTCGCCCAACATATCCGTACTATTAGGGTTGACATCTTCTCTCCCCAACAATAGTTTCACCACACCCATATGTCCATTCTCTGCGGCAACCGACAGCGATTTTCGACCAAATGTGGTCGGTCTATCAGGGCGGACATCTTCTCGCGCCAATAGCAGCTTCACAACCCCCTCATGCCCATACCCGGCAGCATCGAACAGTGCTGTTTGGTCCCATAGACCTCGCTTGTCGGGGTCAATATCTTTCTGCCCAAGAAGAAGCTTGACCATTCCCTCATGCCCCCTATGAGAAGCCCGTATGAGAGGTGCTTTACTCATGCAGCCAATCTGGTTGATGCCACAGCCTTCCATCTCTATCAACGCAGCCGCAACTTCGACAAGTCCAAAGAAGGATGCACAATGCAACCCATTCAACTGGTAACGACTGGTGGCTTCATAGGGATTATTGAGGCTAAATTCGTGCTGCTGAAGCAATTTAGATGGCAAACAATTACCATCCAGTTTCAAGAACTCTAGCGCAAGAGATTTCGCGCAACCCGAGAGTTCATTCCTGGCATGGGTTTCCCAATGTATAGAATATTTAAGAAAGGGGGCCACTTTGAGGGCGGAAGGTCTTTGACATACGGGAAATTGAGATAAGTCAAACACGTTTCTGCAATCTTCGAGTGAGCACTACCAAAAAGTGCCGGGCGGGTGCGGAGATATTCTTGAAGGGTGTGATGGATCAAGCGGACTGTTGAAGCTTCTTTGTCTACAGCGACTAGTCCTTGACCGCAGCTAAGTAGTGTTCCTATCGAAGGAACGTTGTCGCTATCGAAATCTTTGGATCAAACGTCAACCGCGAGGGTGTGACATAACTCGTCCACCTGCAACGGCCGCTCCGGATGGGAGACCCACATCAAAACTGCCATCCCGAGTCTTGACTTCTCACCGCCCTGTGCTTTTATCCTTCCGAGGGTCGTGCGTACGCATCACCCAAACCATTCGTCATTGCCATCAACTTTTGCCTCCTGCGAGAGATAGTAGTTTCTTGCAAGATTGCCTCGATATTCAAAGAGACTAATAGAAGTCTAGGCACAAGTGTCAACAAACGTCTTGAGGGAGGTTCATCGGTGTCACTCGTTAGACATACATTTCTGGAACACTTTCGGGAATGAAAGAGTGCTTATTATGACAGAAAATATGAGGCATTTTTATGTTTTGGCTGCTTAGGATACTGTAAATGACAGATTATTGAGTGTTTGGTCGCAGTTGATGGAAATTTCTTGAAAGCTGGAAGACGGCGGGGTCACTGTGCCGCCTTATGTACTAGTACAGCGAACTGCCCAAGAAATCAACAAGAAACTTGTTTGAATCCGATATGAGGTATCATATTCATGCCTAAAAGGCACTCACTTCCCTCCACCAGGCTTGGTGATCTTCTCCTGTACCAAAGCGCGCTTAACCGTTTTGACAGAGACATGCGGTGCTACCTCATTGCGCAATTGAGATAGTGTCCGATGGTGTGCCTTCTTGGACTCCCGGACTAGGCGGCGATGAGTTCTGGTATCGATGATCTTGGGTCTACCAGTTCCTTGTAAATTTTTCTCATGACCCCTCGTTTGATATCGGTTGTAGAAGCTTTGAACAGTGGTTTTGGGACGGTTCAAGAGCTTTCCGATTTCGGAGAAAGAAGATTTTGTTTCTCTCAGAGCGATAATTTGCCCTTTCTCGAAGTCGGTGAGGCGGCCTTTCTTCTCTGAAGGCATAGCGGTGGAGTATGATACAGTAGTTGATAATGATGATGGCGGTAGTACGAGTGGAGTCTGTTGGGGTGCGACGGAGGTCTACTCATAACGACCAAATCGCCACCAAACTGACAAAGCAAAAAAAAAAACATTGCAACGAAAACACAAACCCCGATTTGCACTAGCAGAACATCAATGAGTTGCTCCAAATCGAAAAAATCAAAAAGTCAAAAAATCAAACTAGATACCAGTAATTTTCGCTGTTAATGCAAATTGGTTTTCGTGCTTTCGTTGCGGCGTTTTTGTTGTATTGTCGGTTTGGTGGCGATTTGGTCGTTGTAGGCCTCCGTACAAAGTCTGTCCCTAAGGTGTGTGATAGCCGCCAGTGGTACCGCGGCAATTACCGTAGAATTCCACAAACCAGGCACCCGCCCTAGACCGACCCCTCTCTCGGTGAGGCGTTAGAGCGTCAAAATCGCTTTACGGTGATTAACATTAGTATTTACTTGACAGGTGGCGCCGCGCCTCACTGAAGGGACCCAGTCTATCATAATCAACAGTCGAGTTGGGACTACTCCCGTGAACCAATTTTTGGAGGTTACGCCCTATATCTGGGCGCCTTGTATTGTGACGCCTTATTTATCGAAATCTACGATACCGATACTCTTATCCGACAGCCTTATAAATCAGGTACCAGTATCCTTGGAAACTAGTACCGGTATTGTGTCTCAAGCAGTGTTGGCAAGTTATGGGAATCTGTCAAGCAGGGATGCAGCGGCTGTTTGTGCATATGTAAAGGTGCGGGATAGACCCTCTGTTTTTGGCGAGTACCGTAGCACAGCACCCTACTGCTGGCATGTGTTGTGAATGGAGATCACACATCTGTTATGTATCAAGTGCATTGCATTAGAAAATCGAACAGATTGTCTGGATCATTGTGCGTCAATCAGAAAAAGCATTCCCGCGCTCTCTCTCGCTAATGTGTAAAGGTATGCATGGCAGCCTGAGCGGCTGATCATGCAAACGGGGTATTTGTTGGTACCCCTAGGCAACCTGACATGCGTATTGGTATGACCGGCATACCGCCAACTTTGATTAAAAACTCAACTGGTATCATTCAAAGGCTTCTTCTTCTAGCCTTCCTGTGAAGACCGTAGCAATATCGTCACTAATTACTTCTCTTTGGTATTTGTCTTGGGGTGCAATTGTGGCGGCGGTCACCTTTATGTCAAGTATAAACTCTGGACATTGGAGAATATCTGATACTAGATTCCCGAAAACACCATCAGTAGGAGTAGTTCTAGTGGTAAATGATGGTAGCAGGGTATATCCCAAAAAATACAATATAGTAGGGAAAGCCTGTCTCTGGCATGTCATGGCTTGTAAACAACGGTAGACCGGGGTTCTCCTCAGTGAGGCGACACCGACAATGAGGCGGGAGGGGTTCGAGTTCCCTTTATTGTGGTTAACTGTAGTACCTATTGGCTTGACCAACAAAACAACGCCTCACTGAGTGGGGCCCGATTCTACTCGTACACGGCCATTACCTGCGGTATAATATTGCCCTTTTGGGGCCTAAAATGGTTATCGCAGTAGGGCATTTAGGCTGCGGTAGTTTGGCAACGTAAAAGTTCTGCCTCTCAACCCCGTCGAAATCGCCAATTACAGTATATTACCCTATATCTATCTAACCTAGGTAGAAAGGATGATAATAAGCCTTCTTCCCAGGAATATGATATGCTTAACAACTTTTTTGGTGGTGGTGGTTCAATAGCATGTCATGGGCAATCACTCGCGCACTGATAATATTCGAACAGTTCATGTTTAACCATATGCACACGGCAACTGATAGGATATGATACTTGCCCCAATATTACTCTTGGATTCTGAAGCGCCAGCTATCGTGTAGAAAACGAGTTACAACTTGAAATTTATCAGGCCTTTGAAGTACATTTTCAAAGCGAACTGGATAGCGCGTGGAGTTTGAACTGTGGGATAGATCCTGAACGATTGTTGGTCAACCTAACAAGCCAGTATGGATTAAATCGAAAAAAGAGTCGTGCAGGTATATGTCTCTTCTTAAGAGCTCTTGGAAGAAAAAAGCAGATAGACCTATGATAGAAAGGTATTTATCAAAGTCCGCATGACGTTAGCAGAAGTCAATTAAAGGACCGAACTAGCGCACATGGAGACCCGGGCGGTCCAGAATTCAACTATTGACGTACATACCTTATCAGAAGAGTTCCAAATTTCCAATACCAGTCCAACAGTGCACCAGCAGGACGGTATCGGGCATGAACCTTGAGATCTTTTCATAGAGAAACAATAAAAGTCCGCACGGCGTTAGCAGAAGTCAAAGCAAGGACAGAGCTAACGCACACGGGAACCCCGGACGATTCAAAAAGCAACTATTTACGTACATACCTTATTCAAAAATCTTGACTATTCTCACCGCCAGTTAAGAGGAGCCCCAATACTAGACTTCAAGATTCCTAGAGAAATGATTCAGGCCCGCATGGCGTTAGCAGAAGTCAAGGCAAAAGACAAAGCTAACGCATACGGGAACCCCGGACGGTTCAAAAAGCAACTATTTACGTACACACCTTATTTCAACACCTCTATCATTCGCACCACCAGTTAAGACTCAAGAGGAGCTTCAGTACCGGAGTTTGGGACTCCTAGAGAAATAATATAGGTCCGCATGACGTTAGCAGAAGTCAAAGCAAGGACAAAGCTAACGCACACGGAAACCCCGGATGGTTCAGAAAGCAAATATTTACGTACATACCTTCAAATTTTCTACTCGTGCAATGAATAGCGAGATATCCCAGAAGTAGGCTTCAAGATTCTTAGAGAAACAATACAAGTCCGCATGACGTTAGCAGAAGTCAAAGCAAGGACCAACTAACGCACACGGGGACCCCGGACGGTCCAGAGAACAGAAAGCAAATATTTATGTACATACCTTGTCAAGTGTAGATCAGCCCCCCCCCAATTCGAATAGCGGGGGAGAAAATTTAATGATAAAAAACGTGAGATAGAAAATCTCGGTGATGGTGGTGGTGAAGAAGCAAAGTTACTTGTGGATGTGGATGTGGATGTGGAGGAGAGAAGCAGGAAGGAAGGAAAGGTGGAGGGCGGGCGCTCTTATATGCTAATTTTGCAAACCCTGGTTTCGAGGCATCAGGTGAGGAGCGGTAGAAAGTATGATAGGGTATAACGAAGTGCTTGGCATTTAAACACCAGACATCTCCACGAAGTAGTTGTTAGGTCACCGTCAAGGTCACAGGATATCACTCGATGTGTATTTAGGTATTGAAATTTAATGTGGATCTCGTGATGGATGGCTATGCTAGCGCTAAAACTAATTTTGAGGTGCTCGATGTTACGAAAACCTCTGCCTTTTTCTTTCTGCACTCCGGGGGCCGCTCTAGACTCCCCGAGGTCCACAGCAGTTATACATAGTCTCTGTACTCTCCTTCTTCTAGCCTTTTGTTTCCAAATTTTGTTGTTTGTCACTTCAAGACTTCTCGTTCACTAAAGAGTTTTTACTTCGTTCACATTTGTTTTCATTCCAAGCCTTTTCCCGATAAGTGTACATATACGGGCAAAGGCCTCACTGAAAACATCGGTGTCCTTGCTTCTAACTTTAAATCGATCGCTTTGTCACGGAACGGTTCACATTCTTCCTTTTTTTTTTTTTCACATACACACGGCGACACGATATGACGCTTTTCACATTCGACCACTGGAGCAAGAGCCATCCTGTGCAAAATAACAGTACTATATACTAGTATCCTCGCAGCCACCCTCAGGGATCATTTTACAATCCTCGAGGACCACGAGGCCAACCCCCTACCGGGCGAGGAGCCAAGCCGTTGACTTCTGACTCTCTGCGAGGATCCTCGTACTGAACACTATTAGGAAGAAATAGTTACCTGCCCGGTTCTTCCTTCTTCAAATTCAATTCTCAGAGACTTTTGGAAATGGACAAACAATCAGCTTAGTACCTATCCTACGCCGCGGACCTACGGTCTAAACTCCCACTGGCTATTGCTGTCGCTTTGAATCTGTCCCCAAAATGCCGGTAAACCCCGAGTGGTGTGTTGTGGCTGGAATGAATATCAGAAGGTGGTCAAACTTTCTTGTCAAAAATCTTAGAGGATTACACAACACTTTGTTGGGAAAGAGGAGAGAAATTTACTTCAATCCATGATAAGAAATGAGTTTTTTTTTGGAACATTGTGGATCCGAAGTGCTCACATCTCACCCTCGTGTTTCGCTATCTTCATTTGATATACTTCTTCATCAACAGTCGCTCATTTCTTTTTTTTTCTGACTATCGGTAGCCAAGAAATCCCTCAGGACTTTTTTGATTTATCCTCTAGGTTCCTCGGCTCGCACTGTACATTAGAGTAAATATTTACCTACATACCCCATCAAAAGAGTTCAATGCCAGTGCAGCGGTGCACCAGCATGAAGGTAGCGGATATGAACCGTGAGATTCCTAGAGAAACAATACGAGCCCGCATGACGTTAGCAAAGTCAAAGCAAGGACAGAGCTAACGCACACGGAAACCCCGGACGGTTTAGAAAAGCAACTATTTACGTACATACCTTATTCAAAATTTCCCCTCTCGTAGGGTGAGTAGAGAGGAATTCCAGCGGGAACACTCAAACTCCTAGAGAAGAAACACAGGTCCGCATGACGTTAGCCAATGTCAAAGCAAGGACAGCGCTAACGCATACGGAAACCCCGGACGGTTTAGAAAGTAAATATTTATGTACATACCTGTTCCAAATATTTCTACTCCTCGCGGGATGAATAGTATGAATAGTAAGAGGTCCCAGCAGTCACTTTCAAGATTCCTGAGGAAGTAATAGTAGTCCGCATGACGTTAGCAGAAGTCAAAGCAAGGACAAGGCTAACGCATACGGGAACCCCGGACGGTCCAAAAGGCAAGCAAATATTTATGTACATACCTTTTTATGAGTAGATCAAGTGCTCCCAATTGCATAGCGGGGAAGAACTGATAAGATACAATAGAAAATCCCGATGATGGTGGTGGTGGTGGTGGTGGTGGTACTTCAACACTAGACTTCAAGATCACTAGAGAAAAACAATACAGGTCCGCATGACGTTAGCAGAAGTCAAAGCAAGGACAAAGCTAACGCACACGGAAACCCCGGACGGTTCAAAAAGCAACTATTTACGTACATACCTTGTTGATATTAGTTGTGCTTGTGGTTGCAGAGGAGGAGAGAATAAGGGAAGAAATGGAAGGAGAACGCTCTTATATACTAATTTTCCGAACCCTAGTTTGAAGGCATTGTTTGGGAATTGGTAGGAGGTAAGGCTCGACCAAGTGATTGACGTTTAATGTTAGACATCTGCGAGCAGGTGTCAGGGGATCCTCGCAATTACCATAAATCACTCGACATCCCAATTACCCCTTCGGCGTTAGTTGTAAAACCCATGATGGCCAGTGCCAGCGCCAGAAATAGTTTTGAGGCCCACGATAAAATCCTAGGGAATGGTGTTAAGGTCCGAGATCAAAAGAACAGCTAAAAGTTTCTCCAGCTAGCTATCTCCTCTTGACGCTCTCCGAGAAAAATTGATTGGCTTGTGATAGAAAAAATATATCAAAGTCCGCATGACGTTAGTAAAGTCAAAGCAAGGACAAACTAACGCACACAAAAACCCCGGACGGTTCAGAAGGCAGCTATTTACGTACATACCTTATTGGGAAATCTTTACTACTCGGAACACCTGTCAAGAGGAACTTCAATACTAGACCTCAAGATCCCTAGAAAAACAGCACAGGTCCGCATGACGTTAGCAGAAGTCAAAGCAAGGACCAAACTAACGCATACGGGGACCCCGGACGGTCCAGAGAATAACAAGCAAATATTTATGTACATACCTTGTCAAAAGTAGATCAGCCCCCCATTCGAATAGCAGGGAAGAAATGATAACAAACATGAGATAGAAAATGTCGATTGATGGCGGTGGTGATGGCGGTGGTGGATGGGTTGGAGAGAAGGAAGGAGAGAAAGGTGGAGGGTAGGCACTCTTATATGCTAATTTTGCAAACCCTGGTTTCAAGGCATCAGGTGAGGAGCAGTAGAAAATATGATAGGGTATAACGAAGTGCTTGGCATTTAAACACCAGACATCTCTACGAAGTGGCCGTTAGGTCACCATCAAGGTCACAGTATATCACTCGATGTGCACCCAGGCATTGAAATTTAATGCGAATTTCATGATGGATAGCTGTGCTAGCGCTAAAACTAAACTTGAGGTGCTCGATGCTACATAACCTCCGTTTCTGCCTTGGGCACCCCTCCATGATCCCACTGAACTCTCCAAAGTCCCCAGCGGTTATGTTAAGTATTTTTACTCCTTTCCTTCTAGTCTTTTGCATCTAAATTTCTTTGATTTGTTAGTCACTTCGAGACTGCTAATTCATTGAAGAGTATTACTTCGTTTGCAGTAAATCTATTTCCATTCCGGGCTTCCCCGATAAGTGTATACATTACGGGCAAAGGGCTCCAGGGAAAACTTCAGTGTACTTCCCCCCAACTTCGTGCTGGTCGCTTTGTCACGGAACGGTTCGCGTTTTTTTTTTTTCAGATACACAGGGCAACTGGCATGATGTGAAACTTGTACCATAGGACCGCTGGAGCAAGAGCCATCGCGTGCAAAATAAAAGTATACTAGTATCCTCGCGGCCATCCCAGAGGACCATTTACAATCCTCCAGGACCACGAGGCCAACCCTCCACGGGGAGAGAAATCCAGCAGTTGGCTCTTAACCTTCTACCAGAATCCCCGTGCTGAACGCTATCTGGAAAGAAATAGTTACCTCCCCGATTATTATTTTTTATCTTCCATTCCAATTCCCACCGAGATTTTTGAATTGACAAACAACCAGCTTAGTTTCTATCCTATTGTCCAGGCTCCCACTGACTATTGCTATGGCTTTAAAAATCTAACCAAAAGCCCTGTCAACGCTGAGTTACGTGTTGTGGCTGGTATGAATATCAGAAGGTGGTCAAACTTTGTTGTTATAAATCTTGTGGGATTGCAAAGCACTGTTAGAAAAGGGAAGAAAGTTATCTCAATCCATCTGCTGAAACGAGTTTCGAAACATTGCGGATCCGAAGTGCTCAGGCCTCATTGTCATGTTTCACTACCATCATTCGATACACTTCTTCATCAACAGTCTCTCATCTCTTTTTTTTCTGAATATCGTTCGCCAAGAAATCCCCGAGGATTTATTTATTTATCCTCCAGGCTGCTTGCCTCGTGCTCAACACTAGAGTAAATATTTACGTACTCGCCCCATCAGAAGAGCTCTAATACCATTGCAGCAATGCACAAGCAAGAAGGCACTGAGCATGAACCTTGAGATTTCTAGGGAAACAATACGGGTCCGCATGGCGTTAGCAGAGGTCAAGGCTTGGATAAAACTAACGCGCACGGGAACTCCGGACGATTCAGAAAGCAACTATTTACGTACATACCTTATTGGGAAATTTTGACCATTTGAAACACTGATCCAGAGGAGCTTCAATACTTGACTTCAAGATTCTTAGAGAAATGATTCAGGCCCGTATGACGTTAGCAGAAGTCAAGGCAAGGACAAAGCTAACGCATACGGGAACTCCGGACGGTCCAAAAAGCAAGTAAGTGTTTATGTACATACCTTGTTATGAGTAGATCAAGTGCTCCCAGTCGCATAGTGGGGGAAGAACTGATAACATAGAATAGAAAATCCCGATGATGGCGGTGGTGGTGGTGCTTCAACACTAGACTTCAAGATCACTAGAAAAAAACAATACAGGTCCGCATGGCGTTAGCAGAGGTCAAGGCTTGGATAAAACTAACGCGCACGGGAACCCCGGACAGTTCAAAAATCAGATATTTATGTACATACCTTATCCAAAATTTTTGACTATTCACACCGCCAGTCAAGAGGAACTCCAAAACTAGACTTTAAGATCCCTAGAAAAACAGCACAGGTCCGCACGACGTTAGCAGAAGTCAAAGCAAGGACCAAACCAACGCATACGGGGACCCCGGACGGTCCAGAAAGCAAGCAAATATTTATGTACATACCTTATTAATAGTACATCAACTGCCCCCAGTCGAATAGCAGGCCAGAAATAACAATCACGGGATAGAAAATCCCGATGATGGCGGTGGTGGTCGTTGTGGTCGAGGATGTAGATGAAGAGGAGAGAGGAAGGAAGGAAGGAAGGAAGGAAAGGTGGAGGGTGGGCTCTCTTATATACCAACCCCACAAACCCCGATTTTCACTAGTTGAGTAGGAAGAAGTAGGAAATAGGGCACGACGAATCGACCGATATCCAAAAACTAAAGACCTCTCTCCTCTTAAGCTCTTACTTGGGTTACGGCAAAAATCGATCGACCTGTCATTGAAAAGAAATCATCAAAGTCCGCACGACGTTAGCAGAAGTCAAAGCAAGGACCAAACCAACGCACACGGGGACCCCGGACGGTCCAGAAAGCAAGCAAATATTTACGTACATACCTTATTAACAGTACATCAACCGCCCCCAATCGAACAGCGGGCCAAATAATAACCATGAGATTGAAAATCCCGATGATGGCGGTGGTGGTGGCGGTGGATGTGTTTGTGAGAAGCAGGAAGGAAAGGAAGGAAGGAAGTTAGAGGTCGGGCACTCTTATACACTACTTCCCCAAAACCCTGATTTGAAGCCACCAGGTGAGGAGCAGTAGGAAGTACGATAGGGCATAAGTAACGAAGTGCTTGGCATTTAAACACCAGATTTCTCTGCAAAAGTAGGCACCAGCACACCCTGTTGGTCATGGGTCATCACTCGACACGTACTCTCAATGCTCAATCAAACCAACTTCGCTGCTCCTCCCCCTCTTCTTGCTTCCTCTAAATTTCTTCCCTCCTTATTTCAGTCACTTCTATCTTGACCGTTCGTTCACTCACTCAAGAGTTTTCACTTCGTTCATAATTTACATTTGTTTTTTTTTTTAGTGGATTTTTTAGGGAAATATCTGCCCCCCGAGAGAGAGAGAAGGGGGGAGAGGTGTTATGATTGTCAAGCAACTTATTTTATTATACCGGGTATATAGAATAGCTCCCTCGGACAGACAGTCAGTATCATCGTATCAAGAGTTACTATATAATTATATATATATTCTTGAACCAATCATCCCATCTATAATATAAGCCCTCCCCACTCCAGCCAGCCAAGCCAGTAAGTCAGTATTACTACTGTACTGTATCCCAAGTATAACAAAAAAAACCCCCAAACTCCCTTCCCCTCCCCCCTTCCCAAACTAGCCTAAACCAAATCATCCTCCTCCCCCTCCAAGTCCAAACATTCGAAGCAAAACCCCCCCTTCACCCCGCGACATTTATGCTGTTGCTCCACCTCCTTCCCCTTCCCCTTCCCCTTCACATTACCCTCCCCCTCCCCCTCCCCCTTCTTCCTCCTACCCTCAACAGGACTGCCCTCACCCCCACTCCCACTACTAATCTCATCCCCATCCTCCTCTTCCCGCCCACCAAACCCCAAAAAACTCTTCCCCGCCAATCTCCTTCTCTTACCACCCGTCCATCCTACTCCTACCATCGCACTAACAACGGAAGAAGCACGTTTCCGTTTCTGCGGCGCAGGCGTCAAGAACGGTAGTGGCTTCGCTCTAGCACTAGTACTAGTACTTGCAGCAGCGGTAGGGACGGTGGGGGTAGTAGATATTGAGCGGACTTTCTTCTTCTTAACGCTAGCTGTACTTTTCGCCGGCAGCGGCAGCGGCGAGGGAAGAGGGAGATGAAGAGGAAGGGAAGGGGGAAATTTCAAGGGCGTACCGTCCGGGTGTTCGTCGTTCCAGATTGGAGAGTAGAAGGGGTCTGAAGTTATCGGTGGGGGAGCCCATGGGTTTGTATTCTGGGTTGGGGTTTTTACGGCGGCGGGGGGTGTGGCTGGTATTGATGGGGTGGTTATAATGGTGGTGAGTTTTGGTTTTGGTTTTTGGTGCGGTGTTTTTGCACTATTCGTAGAAGTAGGAGTGCTGGTGGTAATGATATCTGGTGATTCCTGTTTTTGAGTTCTTGGCTGAGGAGGTTGCGGCTGTGGCTTTGTTGCTGTTGTAGGTCTTGGAGTACCCGTGATACTACTAGTGGGCGATGGTAACTTCCTAGTCTTTGGCTGGAGGTGCTTTGTGTGTGTTGGAGTAGGTACTTCGACCGCGCCTGGCGATGGTAATTTCTTGACTTTGCCATGGTGCTTGATGTTCTGTGTTGGCGTCGCGGTCACTGTAGTCTCTGTACTGACAGTATCCGGTGTATCATTTAATGATCCCAATCCCGGACTCGCCCTTTCACCACCACTCCCGCCCCTCCACCTCTGCCTCGGCGTATCATTTAATGATCCCAATCCCGGACTCGCCCTTTCACCACCACTCCCGCCCCTCCACTTCTGCCTCGGCGTATCTGATGTCCCGGCGGACGCCATCCTGGGACTAGCCAGACCGACAACCATAACCTTCCTCTTCCCCCCCTTCGCCAGCGCCTTCCCCCGTGCGGTATGAGTTGGCGTATCAGCGTCGGCATCTCCCTCCAGTGAATCCACGACAGGCAAGGGCATGGGTAAACAAGGCGACGAGTCCGTAATCCCACCAGTAGAAGAACCCCCCCCCCTCAACTTCAACACTTCATTCCATAACTCCATGCGTTTACTAAAGGAAGAAATGCCCAGCTACTCCCATTTGGGGCTTAGCCCCAAAAAAGAAACAAAGGAAGTGAAAGGAAGGGAAGGACTTACAACCTCTTTCAACTCCTCAAACTTCAACCCGGCCAGTAAGTACCCCCCCGTAACCCCCGCGGCCACAACCCGGCTCCGCAGTGCTTCAGCTTCAACTTCATCCTCCTTGGGGAATTTTACAAGCGCACACACCCACTCCGCAAT
Organism: Choiromyces venosus 120613-1; assembly: GCA_003788595.2. Classification (NCBI taxonomy): domain Eukaryota; kingdom Fungi; phylum Ascomycota; class Pezizomycetes; order Pezizales; family Tuberaceae; genus Choiromyces; species Choiromyces venosus. The sequence goes on along the minus strand of ML120540.1, from coordinate 150,542 downwards.
CTGCTCTGCTCTCCAATCCCCGACCGCTGCCGCCGGCACTGTCGGTGGAAAAAGCACAGCCTCAGGCGGGCTAGACCTCATCACCCCATTACCCCTACCACCACCACCACCACAACCCCGACAAACACTATCATCAAGTTCATCCCTATCCCTACACTCTCTACATTCCTCCTCCTCCTCCTCCTCTTCATCAACCCACTCATCCCCATCCCCACCCCAATCAAACCCCCCCACTCCCCCCCCCAAACTCCTCAAATGCCCATTATCAACAACCACCGCACCCGTCAACGTATCAATCTCGTCTGCCACTCCCGAAAAGTCCTGCGAGTAGCGGGCGAAAATACTCTCCCATGCGTCCTTCAATCGCGATTGACTGGCGGCGCGGTCGCGGGCTAGGTGGGCTTCTGCTGCTTCTACGGTTAGGTGCGGGATGGTGGGGGGTTCGTGGGGGCGGGGGTGTGGGTTTGTGCCCGGGGGCATTTTTTTTTTTTTGGGGGGGGGAGCTTTGTTGCGGTGGTAGCGGTGGTAGCGGTGGTGATGTTTGTAGTAGTGATGTTTTATTATCTTCTCGCAATGTATATCCTAAAGATGTAGTAGTAGTAGTAGTAGTAATAGTAGAAATGGTAGAGCTGGCGGCTGTGGTGGTGAAAACAAAACAAAACTCTCAGGCGCGTCGTCGCCGTTCAGGTTCAGGTTTCAGTTCAACTTCGCATTCCTTGGCAACCCACCCTTGCTTATCGTTATCGTACGCAACGGGACTTGCCCTTCTTTCATTTTAGCAATCATGTTTTCTCACTCACTCCTTGGGCTGTCATGAACAATTCTATAACGGTGGGTCCCCCGATAACGGGCACAATAAGTTCCCAATTTTTTATTCCCCCGCCATGCCAACTAATATCAACCCTGAAAGTTAACCAGTCTATAAAGTTCTAATTACTTTTACAAGTTATGTTTTTTGTTTTCTTGCATCAATCGCACTTTCTTAAGGCGCTCTACAGTACAAGTGTTGACAGTTCACTATCAGTACTTGTATAATAACTCAGCTTTGTATTGGTATCATAAGTCGGTACAGTACAGTATACAGCAACCCGCCAAACCGAACCCCCCCTTCTTATCCTGCCTTCCTATACACCGTCTAAGTTAAATCTTCAACTCTCGACATACAGTCGTACAGTACAAACTTCACGAGCACGCATACACACAACCCTCTAGTAATGAAGCAAGCAATCCCCCCTCCCTCACCAAGAATCAAGCATGCATAAAACTCAATTATAAATACTCCAAACTTTCCCATCTATAACAACTTCTTACACCACCTCAAACAAACAAGTAAAACCGAAACAAAACTATCAAAGAAAAAAAAACCCCAAAACTCCCAGCTTCAATAATCAATAAACAATAACAATCATTAAAAAAGAAAATGCCACAAGTACGATAAAATATCTCTCCCTCCTCCTCTTGTACAGTACAGTACTAACTTTAGTAATAGCAACTGCCCATCCATCTGTTATGCTTATGCTGTCTGTCCGTTCAATCAATTAATCAAGCAAATAAAAATAAAATAAAAACCCGCAGCACCTATGCGCCAATTACACTGAAAGGAAGGTTTTGTTGTTTTTCTCTTTTTTCGTAAAGAGAAAAAAAGGCACAGAAAGGAAGAAAAGAAAAGTCAAAATATGAGAACCTTAAAAATCTAGCTTAACCTAAGTTAACTTACCCTGCAATAATAATACCTACTGTAGAGTAAAAAATCAAAAAAAAAAAAAGAAAGAAAAAGAAAAAGAAAAAAGAAAAGAAATCACCTGCTTATTATATCAACTTCAGACTCAAAGGGTCAGCACACAACTCAACTATCCTCCCCCCCTTCATCCTCCTCCATACTCTCCCTCTCATGCTTCCTCTGCTCATTAAGCGCCTTAAGCTTCACGCCCATAAACTCCATAGCGTCACCGAGGCCAGCAAGCATTCTATCCAGCTCATCCGTAACACGCTGATCATCGGCGTCCAACGCCATAACAGCGAGGTTCAGGGGCTCCATGGTCGGAAACTCGGTTACGCCAACGAGTGTGGGTTGCATCTGGTCGCTGCGGGGAATACCCGAGACGCCGATCCCCTGCATGGAGGAGAAGGAGTGCTGAGGGGTGTGGTGCGACGGATAGGTCGGACGGGATGGTGACGGGGGAAGCATTCCGTTCGAGACGCCGTTCCCGTTGTGGTGGGGATTGCCGGGGAGGTCGAGGTTTAGGTGGTTCGGCTTGTTGGAATTGGCCTTGATCGGGGGCTTCTGGGGGCCTCGGCCTGTGATGTCCTGAGAGCGGGACTTGCCGTGAGGGGGAGTCGAGTCTGCGCTGCGGAGCTTTCCATGTGGTGGGTTATTGATGACAGGAAGAGGGGGTGCACTAGTCCCTGGGCTGTTTCCTTCGCGAAGGGCTGCAATGTTAGGGGCTGATTTTGATGGGAGGTGGTGAGATTTTAGCCCATTTTGCATCATCAAGTTTTGCTGATAGTTACCTGGCTGAGGAGGGGAAGATGGGGCGGATGCTGCCGTGGAAGGTCTCCTGGGGGAAGCATCACGATTCTGATTATCAGGGGTAGGCGACGGTGTCGATAGTCCGGTCGGGCGCAGAACGGAAGCTCCAGCTGAATCGGCCCTATGAGGCCTAGTACGAGCCACCGGTGTACGATCTGAAGGCCCCATCGAACCAGGCGGTGGTGTTGGAGCAGAAGTTGGTGCAACTGGAGGTGCAGGCGGAGGAGCCAAAGCAGCTGCGGCAGCTGCTTTTGCCTGCGCTTGTCGAATAATCTCTTCGTCCGATGGCATAGAGGGCATGATAATCTGGCCGATAGGACTGTTAGACCTGTTGTCCGGGCGACGCATCCCATTGTCGTCAAAGGAAGGTATCGATATCATATTATTTTCCGGGGTCCCGGAACGAGTACTTGAACCGCTCCCAAACCGTAAATCTGATGTTGGACCAAGAGTTCCATATCCTATCCTCTGACCATTCTGCTGCTGCTGTTCTTGTGCCTCCTCTTCAGGACTCCGGAAGAGTCGGAATAGACCCTCTCCAGCTCTCTGCCGGGCAGCCTCAGAGATAGGTGGACCCCTGTACTGTGGTGGCCTTAGAGTAGAAACATTAGAAGTCGCGCCAATCTCCTCTTGCATGAATCCTGCCACTCCCGACAGTCTGGACTTTACGGTATCAAAGTCCCACCCAGGTTCGCTAGCCAAAGTAGCATTCAAGTGATCCATGTCGTTCTGTAGCGTAGCCTGCCACATAGAGTCTCGAACACCACCACGACTCGCCCAAGCATCATACCGAACAATAAGCTCCCTCATAACGGACGTAGGTAGTCTAGCCGCCTTCACCAGCTTGGACCGTAAAAGCTCGTCCACTGTAGCCCTCTCCTCTGGAACCTCATTCAAGCACAAAGCCACAAACTCCCTCAGCTGATTCGACCAATTCCCACCCTCGAGTCTCGGAGGTGGAAGCCTCGGGATCATGTCGACGACTCTATTCGGCGGGATATTAAACAGCGGAGGATTCTGCTTCGCCATCTCGATAATAGTAATACCGAAGGACCAAATATCAATCTATACCACCAAACCGGAGTAAGTAGACATATCGAGGCAAGAACGAAAGGCGAAGCAAACAAACAAACCCTCGAATCATATAACCCCCCCGACAATGCCTCCGGAGCCATCCACTGCGGCGTCCCAACAAACGTATTCCTCTTCCCATTCTTCCCAGCAATCTGAGCCGACACGCCAAAGTCACAAAGCTGCACACGCCCATCCTGGCCAACAAGTATATTCGCCGCTAACTCCCACAATCAACAAACCACCCCTCTAAAACACTCACCCTTGAACAGAACCCCCAGGCCACGAAGAAAGGAAAGAAAAGAACAAACCTTTAATATCCCTATGAATAATCCCCTGCCTATGCAAATACCCCAAGGCGGTGAGTGTCTCACGGACGATGACATTAATATACTTCTCATCAATCGGCCCGGCTTTCATCAAAGTGCGCACACTCCCCCCACTACAAAAGTCCATTATAACCCACAACCTACTCCCCAATAAGTAACTCCCATGAAACGCCGTGATATTCGGCGCATCGCCCGCCTTCAACTGACTCAGTAGGCCAATCTCCTTCTGTATATCTTTGATCTCGTCGTCGTGCTGGTCCAGGTCGAGGGACTTGACGGCTACAATTTGCTTCGTCTCGTTGTGCACGCCTTTGAAGACGCTGCCGAAACTGCCTTTGCCGACGAGTTCGAGTACTGTGTAGGGGACTTCGGGCGGGACGCCGAGCATTTCTTTGCGGACGGCTTTCTCGGAGTCTACGGGTTGTTTGTTAGTGGGGAGTATGAGAGGGGGGGAGGGGGGAGGGACTTTCGCGCACTCGGAGAGCTTTCTCGGGTGCTGAGATGGCCGACATCGCCATTTTTTATGTATTTATTTAGGAAATTGGGGGAGGGGAAGAAAGAAGGAGGAAGAAAAGAAGGAGGGAAGGAAAGAAGGAGGTCTTGGTGGCGGTGGTAATGGAATCGTAGTAATATTGTAGTATCGTAACAACCCTCATTCATATCATATCATAACCCTCCTCGGCCGTTGGTTGCCAGGTTCAGGTTCAAGTCCAAAAGGAATTTGGGGCTCCGCTCCCTACCGCAGGTTGTCAGTCAGGCGGCCGGTAGATCAAAGCTAGCCAAGGTCAACCCCTGAATGATAAAAACTACACCTTTTATGGGTATCTTCAGGAACAGTTCTCTATCAACTCACGGAATATCACCAGCACTGAGATGTAACTTGATTTTATTTCCCACGACCATTGCTATAGCCAGCTCTACGGCATTGTAGAAACTCCCGAAAGCAAATCTATCTCTGTCTGCCTGTCTTTCTCTCCGTCTCATGGACGGATGAACTGCAGAATGATATGATATGATATCCCACCCCAGCCTACGTTATGATACAAACTTCCCTTCCTCTCCATGCACAACCAACCAAACCAACAATTTTTTTTTGAAAAAAAAAACCCCCTCCCTTCCTTCCTTCCTTCCCTCCCATTCCATCAATCAAGCAAATAAAGAAAAACTACAATACAAATCCCCCCACCCGCCCTCCAGAATTTTTTCAAAAAAACTATTGGTACACATAGAAGTAAAAGTAAAACAGAAAACCCAAGCTAGAAAGAAAGGAAAAAGAAAAAAAAAAAAGGAAAACCACCGGGAATTAACTAGGAAACGGTTTGAAAATGATGCGAATGAAGAAAAAAAAAGAAAGTAAGAAGTAAGAAAGAAAGGACCTTTGAAGGATATTTGATCTTGACGTTGAATGTGGAGCGTTAGTGAATTTGTATACATAATCCTCAGGGGATGATTTAGCAAAGGCTATGAATGATAGTGTAAACATTTTCTGCTTCTGCTCGATTTTATGATGGTGGATGGGTGGATGGATGATGCTCAAGGAATCATTTTCTTTCTTTCTCTCCTTAGTGCTTGACAGGGTGAAGGAATTTGAGTACTACCTTTTTTTCTCTTCTTGTTTTCTTCAATAACCTTCGTCATCAGTGTCGATAAAGCCATTGAGTTTTCGACTTCGTTTTATTTCTGCGATCTGGTGGTTCCAGAGTCAGTCAGTCAATCGATCAATCAATATCCGCATAGTCAATGATCAAAAAATCCTACCTCCAACTCCGCCTGTCTCGCCAGTAAAGCTTCATCCTCACTCGGCACACTCGGATTCGCCTCCTTCCACTCTTTCCTAAACTTCGCCGCCGCCTTATCCCATTCGGCCAGTTTCTTCTTAAACTCCGTAACACTCGCAGCATTACTCCTCTTGTTATTCTCTGTCTCATTCAGATACGGCCTTTTCTGGTCCTCTGGCGCATCCCTCCACATCTGACCCAGTGCCGCGCGGACTTCATTCCTCGTAGCTTTTGCTTCGGGATTATTAGTCGCCTTACGCCTCGCCTCATCGCATTTAGCTTTACAAATGAACCAGTGATCCTTCTGGTAGAGCAGGAACGGATTCGCGCCTGAGCGGCCTGGCTTCGTGGGTCGCTCGCCGAGCGCCTTGACGAGCTCTTGCTTCAACTGCTCCTCGTACACTTCTAAGCGTGCGGACTTGAGTTCGCGGGCTTTCTCGATCACCGAGTCTTCTGCTTTGCGCTTGGAGCCGGAGAGGGAGCTATACGAGCCTTGGAGTTTGGGCTTTGGCGGGATCAGTGGTGAGGGGACTTGGATTGGGCCCAATATTGATTCTGCTATCTCGCTGGCGGCTTGAAGACCGCTGATGTATGCTCCGTGAACGGTGGCTGGGTATGCCCGACATGAAGCCTCCCCGGCAAAGTAGAGGGAGTTTCCTACGGGCTTTGCGATGATGTCGTAGTCATCTGCCGTGGCTTCGGATCCAACAAACGAATAACTACCGCGAGAGTAGGGATCCTTTTGCCAACGGGTCACGATGGTCTCTGTGGGTAATGGAACAGTCTTGTCTGAGTACATTTTTGATAACGCAGCCGTCGCCTCATTAATCAATGTGTCATCAGATTCGAGCTCAGTTTGCGTGGCAGCATCTCCAGCCATCAAAGCCACTAAGGAAAATTACAGTTAGTAAAAATGTCAAAATCCGAGTGATAGTACAGGATAAAACGGTATTTTATGTACCTAGAGTAGGCTTCCCACTGGCCTTTGTGCAGTTCCAGAACATGTAGAAACGGCCTCTATTTGATTCATAGCTCTCTTGTATGAAGGGGTCACCGAGAGGATCCCTCAAAAGACCAACCATATCGTTTTCTACATCCCAGAAAGGCACGTCGTAGACGAGAATGACCTTTCCTGCGCATCAGTATTGTGGGATAAAGGAACTGAACAAATTGGATTAAATTATATACCTTGTTCAGCAAGCCATATCCTAATCGTTCAATAGCTCCGCTCTTCCAATCCGGAAGGGGTGGTTCAAATGTTACTGTCTCAGCCTTCAGCACCCCCAGGGGCACAGTGATAACCACTTTATCGGCGGCAAGAGTCTCTCCATTCTCGCATTGGATCCGCGCACCACCTTCTACTCCTTTACCGGGATCATACGAAATCTTCTTGACTACATGTCTAGTCCTAAGATCCAGCTTCCTGGGACTCAGCCACAATCCTCTCGGAAGCTGTGTATAACCACCCAGCAACATAGCATGTGCCCCACTGAAATCATTCCCATCATCTTGATCCCAGTGGCCAAGACTTAGCAAATCGACATTGGCGGCATTAGCATACTCTAAGTTTGCGTAATGCCAGTTGATTAACCGGAGGTCCTGCGGTGTGATATCAATGATGTCCTGATACTGCCGAAGCACAGAATCCATCGTCTTACCAAGCGTCGGGTGCCGCGAATCCGAGCCATGTGGCTCCAAGATAATGGTTTCCTGTCCAGTGGTACCGGGTTTCAGCTCCCATCCAAGTTTTCGTACTTGTTCTGCAGCCGGAATTCTGGCACTAGAGCCTGTAGCCGTCGATGGCTTCCCGGTGAGTTTGTCGACACTAGCTGAAAACGTATTGTCTTGACCAGATGACACGGGGGTCGGTGGGTGCATGTCACCCGCGGCCATCCCCTCAACCTTTGATATCATATCCCCACCCTCTCCAGCCGGATCTTTGCCAGTGTCTACGAGTTCCCTATCCCCTTCCACTGTCCTCGGCTGTGGGGCCCTCTGCTTGAATATGGATACCCGATCCAGAATGTCATTGTAAAGCTTCTCAACCAGCATATCCCGATCCTTTGGAGCCAAGGTTCCATCGGAATCGTACAGCGAAGAATTATCCTTAAGGCTATGATAATGCAATGCTAACTGGCCTCGGATCAAGACACCTAAGGGATTACCGTTATCGAATCCAGTGATGACTTGCGCCCCAAGATCTGCAGTTGCCCGCTTTCCTTCCGGTAAATTCGCCCCGGCCTGGCTTTTCAGTGGGTGCGAGTATATCCTCCCACCCAGTCTTCCCCTCGCTTCCAGCACAATGACTTTAGGTATCCCCTCACCTACGGGTAACCTGTCACCAAACTGTGTAAACAAGCCCTCTAGTTGTCTAGCACATCCCAACCCTGACATCCCAGCCCCTATAACAACGATAGTTTTCCTTCGCTTCGCATTGACCAAGTTTGCAGGTATGGTGCTCGGAACCTCCACGCACCCGAAATTGATATAACCACCCCTCACCAAAACCTCATATGCTACCTCAGCTACGTCAAAAAATCGATAATCTTTCGCACATCCTGCTGCTTCCTCCCTGGTGACACTAACGAGGGGATTTCGTTGCCATAATCGCAGGATACCATTGCGTATGTGAATATATGTCGTGACCTGCAGGTGGTTGATGTGATCTTTCAGGAGAGCGTACTCGTTCGGATGTAAGGCGTATGGCGGCAGTCTACTAGCAATTGCCGCTTGCACACATTGCCTTGCGTACTCCTCCGCTGTCAGATCCTGTGGAATTGCCGTTTTGGGGCGGAAGTCTGCACGGCCCTTAATCAATGTCCGGTCCGGCACAGTTCTTACTGTGGGAGTCGATAATGGCTTTGCAGATGGTGGCGCCGAATCGAGATCCATGGGAGTAGTGGTTTCAATATTCGATAATGGCGAGGATAAATTGGAGGACTCTGCCGAAGCGCCGTGACCTGATGCGATGGCTCGTGGTCGCGTGGTTATGATTGGTCGTGGCTGATGCTGCTGTTGTAACTGCTGTTGGAGAAGCTGGTCCTGAATCTGCTGTTGCTGCTGCTGCTGCTGCTGTTGTTGAGCTTGTTGAGCTTGTTGAGCTTGCTGTGCCTGTTGGGCCGCGTGGAGCTGTTGAGCTTGGAGCTGGCGTTGTTGCTCTTGCTGCTGGGCCTGTTTTTGAATCTGAAGAGCTTGCCATTGTGCCTGAGCACGTTGTACCGCCATATCAGGAACCTGACCCAAATTCCCCTGCTGCCGAGCCTGAGCTTGTTGTTGTTGCTGTTGCTGTTGCTGCTGGGCATGATTTTTCTGAGCTTGAATAGCCTGGGACTGCGCATGGGCACGCTGCATATCAGTAGGCTGACCCAAGCTTCCCTGCTGCTGTTCCAAAGCTCCCGCATTAACCTGTTGACCCCTCTGAAGCATGAGCTGTTGAGTATGGTTATACTGTTGCATATGATTGAACAATTGCTGAAATTCGACATTGACATTCCCTCCCAACGATAAAGCTTGCTGCCATTGCTCTGCCGTAGGTCCCTGAGGATAACCGCCACCGGGTCCTTGCACATAACCCTGCTGCGAATAGTACTGCTGCTGAGCTTGTTGCTGCTGCTGGGCCGGATCATTCAGGTAGTATAAAGGGTCCACCATACCATGCGCTGCTTGCTGAGCTGTGGCCTGGTGCGGACTATAGGAAGCTTGTTGTTGAGCTGCTTGGGCGTGGGCGGCGGTAGCGAGCGAATCCATGTTCCCCATGTTCTCAAAGTAATTCGTATTCGCACCAGCGCCATTGGGGTCCAAGGAGGTGGCGCCGTGCGAATTATGGTCGTCCGGTACTGAATCCGCCATGATTCGGAGGAATTAGGTGAAGAAAAGGCTCTAGACCCCCCCCCTTCTCTTATCGGGAATAAAGTTCGGTGGTTGTTGGTTGTTGCCCTTCGCTGTGAATTATTTTTTTGTGTGAATTGGGGGATTTCGGTTGTTGCTTAGGGCTGGATGAATTTGGGATCGGTTCGTTCCCGCTTTGGCTCGACTTTCGCTCAAGGTTGGCCGGAATTTTTTTATTTTTTTCTGGCAGTTGAAATTTGGCTGACTACAGGGCAGGTAAGCACACGCGACGAACGCGAGAGGATGAAGAATGGAAGAATATGTATGAAAATCAAAGGTATCGATGGAGAACGAGTGGAAGGCGATGTAATTATCGATGGATACTTTTGTAATATCGAATTGGATCCTCTTTGGTAATGGCGATGGTTAGGGCATCAGTGGTTCCTGAGGATTTCGATGTTGTTGACAAAATTGGTTGTTGGCTTTCTCTTGTTGAAAGATTTTACCATACCAAGCCCAAGCCCTTACCTGGATGGAGCTCATCCAATCAGATCTGATTAGATTGTATTCATAATCCCAGACTGTCAGCCATCGATGGCTGGGGCAGATGAGCTTTTTTTACATCAGCTTTTCTTGCATTGGCCTTGAATCATTGATGTGCACTTCCGCCAGCCTCAGTATGATAAAGCAAGAAGAGTACAGTACACTTCCTTCCTCTTTCAGCCCTATAGCCTCCCTCCCACTCTTCCTCCCCACACAAACCAAACTTCCCGCACCGTATGATACAGTAGATCAGATTTTAACCACCACCCCTCTCCCCCCAAAAAAAAAAAAATGCGATTACCGTAGACTCTCGAAAGCGATCTACGGTAATTATACCGCACTCCTACTGTACTGTACAGTACACAGATTTTTGAAAAGGGTCCATCTGATCATCTGATAACACGAAATCTCGAGGTCTCAAGCAGGCACTCGCTGGTTGGCAGTATTACAATACTGATGCAGGTAATTTAGTACTTGGGGCGAGATTAAATGTCCGTAAACTGCAGCCAAAACTCCTACTCACAACAGCATGCTCAACGCCAACAGAAAACTTGCAAAATCTATCTAGCCGTTTTATCCAGGCCTCCCCACCCGGAAGACCTCTTTTCTCTTGTTTTTACAGTCTTTAGAGACGTTGTTATGGTGTAGAGTTGGCCGTTGGTGATTGTCGTTTACGGACATTTAATCTCACCTCAAGTACCGTAAAAACTCGCTTTTAATGAACTGGCCTGGACTAGGACAGTTTATAATCGGCCAAGTTTCTGAAATTAATGATAGGCCAAGCATCTCGTCTCTTCCAAAATTCTCAAAAGCTTGGTTTTCTTGGTATGATACCAGAGATTTCAAAAAGCCCTAGTCCAGGCCAGTTCATTAAAAGCGAGTTTTTACGGTAGTAAAATAATAAATCACATAATTCGCCCAGCTGAATCGCCATACAACCGAAATTCCATTGCTGCCATCTATTTCACCAAAACACCAAAGGAAAAAAACTTTGTCTAATCACTGGCCTCTACAACATCCACCCTCGCAACCTCATCTTTGATGCAATTCAGAAACGCCCAGTATGCGCGAGTCACCTCCGTCGGGTTCCCATCCAAATAACCCACCTCGTAACCCTCGCCTGACTCCTCGAAGGCCCTCACAAACTCTGCGAAGAGGGTGTAAAACTTGTCGCTGCCGGTTTTGTGCTTCGAGGCGGCGATCCCGGTGTGAGTGTTCAAGACATCAATCGTTGGCCGGTGACCTGAACGTGTTAGCCTCAACATTTTTTTCAAACTCACTGATCATCCATACTTCCCCAGGGGACATCCCGTAAAGCTTCGTGAAAGCAGAGAAATCGTGCCTTCCATCTAGGCCTCGATACAATTGGGCATCGACGACAGCATCGCCTCCATGTACAGTCGTGTCTAATAAGTCTTCACACGGTCCCCGGCAACGGCACCACCACAACGAATGGCAACGGCAACCATAAAAAAAAAAAAGATATGAACTCAATTAAAAAATAGGTTATAGTAGAAATAAAAAATAACAATTTAACATGCTACCATTTTGTATGACCTCCATCTGCATCCAGTAGTGCCTGAAGTCTTTCAGGCATTCTCTCAATCCACCCATCCAATGTCTCCTGAGGAATCAGATCCCACTCTTCCTTTACTGCCTGAAATAATTCAGCAGCACTGTGAGGCCTACTTTCCACCTTGGAGAATCGCTTTCTGAGGGCTCTTTTCAGAAGTGCCCAGGCATTCTCAATTGGATTGAGATCTGGGGAGTTGGGGGGCCAAGGCAATCTTTTATATCCACATTCCTCTTGCAATTTTTTGTTTTCCAACCCAGCATGCCATGGTGCATTATCAGCAGCCATATAGATGGTTTCTGGAGCTCTGTTTATCCCTTCTATGAAGGGAATAAGGTATGGCTGGTGAATCTCAGTTGCATATTGGTGGGAGTTGAGGCCAAGTCTATCTTTTTTGCCAGTTCTTTCCTCCTCAGTCCTCCTCCTGACAAGAATTAACTCAGTCTTTCCTCCATGCATAATTGCAGCATAGACACCTATATTGGTGCTCCCTGACTTAAAGCTGGGCTTTAAGTTTTTTTCTTCCAGCTCTTCACCAGGTCTAAGTCTAACCTTTCTACCCACTGGATTTGGATCATATTCAATAGTGGCTTCATCAACAAAAACCACCCACTTCCAAGCTCTTGTCCAGTTCTTCCTAATTCTACCAAATACCTTCCTCTTCTCCTTCTGTCCTTTCCTCCAAAATGGTTTTTTTCTGGGTATCTTGAGCTTAAAACCAGCTTCACCAGAGATCTTATTGATAGTATCTTTGCCAAGTCCAATATTAGCTTTTTCAGTAATATCTCTTAGAGCTAAATGAGGCTCAGCATCAATAATATCAAGAACCACTTTCCTTTTGGCATCAGTAATCTTTGTTGGTCTGCCAGATCTGGGGGAATCATGGGTGTTGCCATCCTGGATTTTGGCCCTTCTGACTACTGATGCAATGGTTGCCTTAGGGATATTCATCTGCTTAGAAATTTTATCATACCCCATATCAGTGTGCTTATATAGGGTATAAATTTCTCTATTTCTGTCTTCTCTAAGTCTTTTGGTATGTGGTGGAGTCATGGTAGTGTGGAGTTGTTCAGTTGATGGGGTAAAAAGTGGTTGCTTGGTAACTGTGTGAGGACTTATTAGACATGACTGTACCCATGTGTTGCCCACTCTGATAATCCTCCTGTTAGTGTCGTTCATAGTTCCCAATTTATCCCTCTTGAACGTGCTGATCAAATGATTCCTCAGGAGCTTGTAAGCATCAAGTGAAGATGTCAGACTGCTTACATGGTCCTCCAGAGAGGTGATCTTTGTCCTGTGCGAGATGGCCTCGTCGTTGAGTAAAGCGATCTTCTTATCTTGTGCATCAACGCGTGTGGGAAGACTGGCAAGGCTAAGACCGCGATGATTACTGACAAAAGGTTCTGCCCTCACCTCCCCAACGTGAAGTTCCTCCACTTGCAGTGCCTGTTTTAGGGCATCTTTGGCGTCCTTCTTCATCTCTGCTTCGCTACCGATTTGCGGTAACCATTATGGCATCATGTGTCGCACTATTATCTTGACTTTCCGCTGGTAAAACCAACTCCTGGTCCCCCTCGCTGACCTTTCCCGTCGTTGCTTGCTTGTGACTCGGAGGCATGATTTTCATTCTGACTGACTCTGTCTATCAAATGGTTGAAGAAGCCTTGCTACTTCTCAGCTAAGTGCGGGGGATACTCCCCTACCGTAAAAACTCTTGTTATCCACTATCTCCGTCACCTGCAACCCCAGGATTCAGAGACAAAAGCTCCTGAGAAGGACTAGCTCTTTCCAGAAGTGGTATAAGGTTAGCCCTCCAGCTGTGTTGGATCTCATTAACTGTTATTCGCAATTCTGTTAACCTGTCAATCTAAACCAATTGTGGAGTGACAGAGATAGTGAATAACACGAGTTTTTACAATGCTGTTTCCTCTCCCTCTGGAGGTAGGCGATTTGTTAAGGCTGAGGGTTGGCACAAAGCTCGGTCACTCTCTCTCACATCCACGAGGGTTAGGGTTGCTGGGTGGATACAGGGGGGATCACCCAATCAATGCCCTTTGTTGCTTTCTCACGATAGCTTCAAAGTCTTTAATCAGCCCTTGGAAGATTCATCAGTTTAGCTATGCCCCTTGGGAACCCTCTTTTGTTGGCCCATATGGCTATCACTCGCCCTCTTTAGGGCACCAGCACCCAGAACCACATTCTTTTTTGCTTTGGCAGATGGCTGGGACTACAGTTCGCAGTTTGAGGAGCCTCTAGAGGCCCGAGTCCATACCTTCTTTATCGACACTGCCTAGCATAGACACGAACATGATTCCGATAGCCCTTCACTCTTTTTTGTGCTTTTCTGGGACTAATACCACCGACCGCCATTCAGCACATAAGACCCAGGAGTCGAGTTTTTTATTTCTCCTGGGCAATCCTTGCAAGTCCTGGCTTTCACTAGGCACTGGAAGTCCTGGCCTCCCAGTCAAGCATCAGGCGGGGGGGACTCTTAGACCCCTAAAATTTCCACCCACACCTTGAATTTTGTTAGGCATATGGAATAGTCTAGGCAGTGGATCACGTGATTCTAGGGATAGGTCATGTGTTCAAATCCCCAACATGACATAGTTATTTCTAGTTAATAAAACATTCTCGTATGAGATATTTTCTACCAACTAGATAATGACCTGAGCATCATGATCTAATAACACCGACGGGTAGTTATTAGGCTGAGCCTCTTGCTTTGAAAGAAGTAGTGCCCCAAGAGGGCCTACTCAAGAATTGGTATGAGAGGTTTTCACTGGATAAGCTATTGGCTCGATCCAGAGCAAAAAACCCTATATATCCGATGGGCCTTGTGATGCATCAATATGCAACACAATGGCCGCGCTCATTCATTAAAGCTGATCACTTTATGTTTTGAGGCAGGACAATTGGTATAGTTGCCATTAGGGCAGCATACTCAAATTAAGTTCATATAGTAGAGAGATCGAAGGCTACCTACTGGAGGGGCATTCACACCCTCCAGAAACAATAGGAGTCTGAAGAGATCAAAGCTAAGCAGGGCAAATATTCTCAGGGTCAAGAGTGTTCGCACTTAGGAATTTTAAGAGGTTTTTGATGGAGGTACTTAGATAGTATGGGAGTTGGTTGTAGCCCGCGATAACCCAGACATGGAATATAAATATCGAGGTACTCCCAGCTATCAGAAACATCAAGCAACGGAGAAGAGATCTTATTAATATATTCATTAACTTACTCTTGAAAAAACTATTATTACACATATTCTTTCTAAATACTTTGGGAAATACGAGCCTACCTTAACGATCTTTGTTTTATCCTACCTTACCTTCTTTCAAGAAGCTTACGGCCTAGACCTACTGGCCCTATCTACGGTTGGACTACCCCATAACAGATTTTCTCCTGCCGGTTTACCCAGTCACCTTGGTGTGGTTACACCATGTCGGAAGCTCTGGCTTACCCCCAGGCACCCTAACCTTTTCGCGGCCACTCCAATGGTAGAGATACTCGCCGTTCACGATTCGGCATTTCCTAACTGGCCCCTAATGTCTGATCTCCGCCTCCTTGTCCCAGAGGATCTTAGTAACAAAAACCTGTGGAACAAAGGGCCCTGACTCCCGGTATTGCACCACCTCCAGTGGCACAGGCTCCCCTGCATTTAAGATTTCTTCGACTGGTCACTGGCGCCCCACTTGAATAACCTCCCAGCTCAGACTCGCGGGCTCATGCCCCAACATTCTGTCATTTCACTCTTTTGGCAGTGGGGAGGCTTTCTTTTGTGGTGGAGGGTTTGCGAGAGGGCGGGCAGGCCTTTAATGTTTGTGTTTGTGGCAGGTGGCCAGAAGGTGGATTTCTTTATGGGGGCCTTGGCTGGGGGATGTTTCTCATGCCGTTACATAGATACGATTCAGCTCGTGAAATGGGGCTTACCCCCGGCATCATTTACTAGTGTAGTAGCCATGGTAATAAAATAAGATTTAAAGCTTGGTCACTCTCTCTCTCTGCTAGTTCACAATGTGTTAAAACCACCAACTGCAAGAAAAATAAAATTCCCACTGTTCGGGAATACTTTTCTGTCTCTCAAACTATGACCGCAAAACTAAAAAATGTAAAGAAAAAAAGAAAAGAAAAGAAGAAAAAAAAATATCAAACTCTCGGATTCTCGAATTCTCTGCTGTATCTGTCCTGCTGCGATTCTCAATGCTCTTCTCTGTCTTCAGTTGTCTCTCTCTGGGGATGTCTCTCTTGTGGCCCTTGGCTGCTGTTGTCTGCGGATGTCTGATGATTGGTTGACAACCACCACAGAAAGCTCCCAAGCAGCCCTACAAGGCTGCACCAGTCATGTGCCCTAACCCTGAAAACATAGCTAGGAAACAAAAGGCACGGCCATTAAGCCCTAGCTACAACATGGGGTTTACCACCCAACTCTAGCATTACATAATTTCTCCTCCACAGTACAGTGCGGTAGTCAAGAAACAAAAGTCACAGCAACTAGGACCTAGCTACAGTGTGGTGACACCGGTTATCGTTGCTCGTGCATTTTACACCAAAAATGCCATCTTTTGTCCCCTTAGAACAGAACCACCTGCCTTTCAATTATCGCCGGATTTTGTAAGCTTAAGGTTTTATCCATTGCCAGCAACATATGGAAATTCCAGATAATTCCTTGCATATTCACATTGTGTGTGAATAATTGAAATCCGGAACCTTTGGATCAAGTACCTTTTTCTATGAGTACACATATAAATCCATGGTGCTTAAACTGAAATTTAGAGATTCTTTGCACCCAATTACCTCCAGCAGATATGTCCCATCTCAATTTTTAAAATTAAGATGAGATCCTGAATCCTTAGGTTCTGAGCTACTTGGGGATATAGTTTTATCATAATTCATGTGAGGGTTGACATGAAAAGTGTAAGACTATTTTTTTCATCGTTTTAGTGTGGTTATACAATGATCGACCAACGATAACCCATGTCCACAAACTATACAATACAGGATAACTTGGAAGTTCCCTGGAGCTCCTGGATCTTGGTTTTCCTTGTTTGTTTCTGCCTGTCTTGTTGCCCATCGAATGACTTTGCTTACCATCGATTTAGGAATTTGAAGCCTTCTCACAATATCCCGGACCGATATCTTCTGGTTATTCTGGCTGCGTAGTGCTATTATAGCGCCTCTCTCTGCTGGGTTCGTGTCACTCTTTGGTTTCCTCTATTCTAACATCGTCTATTGTTGAATTGTTGGTATCTAGGCTTCTCCGATGGTTGAGCTCATTATGACATATTCACTTGTTTTTTTTTTCTTTTTCCTCTTCAAAAGTACGATTTCGTTGTTGTACAAGTGTCCGGATTAATAATCTCACCCCAAGTACTAATATCAATTATATCTTTCCTTAATTAAACCTTTTGTATTTTTATTTCTCTACCTTACTATTGTTCTTTACTATTGTATGATTGTTCTTTCTGGAATCTGAATCATTTTATTTTAAATTTTTATTTGTTATTCCCTACCCTAAACCCTGTTTCCGTTTTTTTTTTCTTTTCCATTTTTGTTAGGGCGAAGCCCTGATAAACCAGTTTGGAGCATTGAACCCGTATTAGGTTCAAGTTAGGGTTCAGAAAAAAAAACATCTACAGTAGTTTGCTGTAAGGTGGATAAAAATCGAGCAGAAAATCCACAAGCCACAATTGAAATCGACAAGCCACAGAGTAACCACCAATGCTTTCATCCACACCATAATACTAGTAGTAAAAACCAAATGTTCAAGCTTCACCATTTCCCTCGCCATAATCATGCAGTTAGCAGCATTCCTTGTTTTACACTGTTTTGTCCGCCCGTTCTCACCATACTATTATGTAATGGTGGGTCCCCTTGAACGGGCAGACAAAAACCATGGAAAACGAAAACGGAAAAAAAAAAATGGAACCAGGGTTTAGGGTAGGGAATGATAAATAAAAATTTGAAATGAAATGAAATGAAATGAAATGAAATGAAATGAAATGAAATGAAATGAAATGAAATGAAATGAAATGAAATGAAATGAAATGAAATGAAATGAAATGAAATGAAATGAAATGAAATGAAATGAAATGAAATGAAATGAAATGAAATGAAATGAAATGAAATGAAATGAAATGAAATGAAATGAAATGACCCAGCTTCTAGAAAGAACCACACAATAGCAACGAATAATAGTAAGGTAGGGAAACAAAAAATATAAAAGGTTTAAAGAAAGATATGATTGGTATTAGTATTACAAAAGAACAACCAAAATAATGCACGAAAATAAATAGAACAAATAGTATCAAGCGTAATAATAGAGAATTTAACAAGTACATTGGTACGAGCAGAAACCCCCCCAGACATGGAGGGATGCGAGTTGTAGAAAATGCCAGGATTCACTTTATATTCATGTGGTATATTACGCATGTAGAGAAAGATTAGTTTACTTTTTCGTAGTAGTATATATTAATTTTCAAGGGAGGATAATTGATTGTAATCTGGTTATAGAATAGTATCAGATTTAACCACCACCCCTCTCCCCCAAAAAAAAAAACATAATTCGCCCAGCTGAATCGCCGTACAACCGAAACTCCGTTACCGCCATCTATTCACCAAAACACCAAAGGAAAAAAAACTTCGTCTAATCACTGGCCTCTATGGCATTAACCCTCTTAACCTCATCCTTGATACAGTTTAGAAACGACCAGTATGCGCGAGTCACATCTGTCGCATTTCCGCCCAAGTAACCATCGTCATAACCGAACTCCTCCAAGAGTCTAATAAACCCTGAAAACCTCGCATAAAATTCATCGGTGCCGATTTTGTGCTTTGAGGCGATTATTCCCGCGTGAGTGTTCAAAGCGTCGATGGTCGGCTGATACCCTGAACGTGTTAGCTCAACATTTTTTTCCAGAATGGCAAAGAACTCACTGATTGTCTGTACATCCGCAGGGGACACCGCGTAAAGCTTCTTGAAAGCTGCGATGTCTTTTCTTCCGCCCACGCCTTCGTACAACTGGGCATCAACAACGACATCGCCTCCGTGAACCCACCCGTTGCCCTCTGCGATGATCCTCCTGTCTGCCTCGGTTGCTTTGACTAGCCCCTTATCTCTTTTGAATGTACTAATAAATCGATTACGCAGGAGCTTGTAAGCCTCGTGTGAAGACGTGAGACTGCCCACACGGTCCTCCAGAGAGGCGATCTTTGTCCTGTGCGAGGTGGCCTCGTCGTTGAGTAAAGCGATCTTTGTCCCGTGCGAGGTGGCCTCGTCGTTGAGTAAAGCGATCTTTGTCCTGCGCGAGGTGGCCTCGTCGTTGAGTAAAGCGATCTTTGTCCTGCGCGAGATGGTCTCGTCGTTGAGCAAAGCGATCTTCTTATCCTGTGCATCAATACGTGCGGGAAGACCGGCGAGGCCAAGACCGCGGCGATTACCGACGAAAGGTTCTCCCCTCACCTCCCCAACGTGAAGTTCCTCCACTTGCAGTGCCTGTTCTAGGGCATCTTTGGCGTCCTTCTTCATCTCTTCGTCGCTACCGATTTGCGATATTTGCGATCTGGTAACCAATATGGCGTCGCATGTCGCACACTCATCTTGATTTTCCGCTGGTGAAACTAACTTCTGGTTCCTCGTGGTGACCTTTCCCGTTGTTGCTTGCTTGTGAGGCATGATTGTCGTGCTGACTGATTCCGTCTATCAAATGGTTGAAGAAGCTTTGCTACTTCTCAACCAAGTGCAGGGGATACTCCCCTACTTATGAACAGAACTTGACTGTAGCCAAGCCTCACGCTACCCATTGTCTTACCTCTGCGCCACATCTCATTGTCCTTGTTCTGCCAAGCTCCACCTGCAGCGTGTTCTGAAGCACCCCTACTTCTGGAACGTTCTCACTTTTACTCCGTAAAATCTACAAAGTACGCTGCGCGTTCCAGCAACCTTTTGTTGCTGGGAACGCTTGGGTTCTCCGCCACATTCGTGGCTCTCGCTCCTCACGTCGCTCACATGCCTACCGGCATCTGTCGCATCGCTTCCGCTCCTATGTATGTACAGCCGCATTCGTAAAGTTCTCATACCCTGATTGGTACTGAACAACAAGAAAAGGGAAAAAAAAAAAAAGGATGGTCAAGCCTACCAAAAAAAATCGTAGGGACAACAAACAAAAACAAGACACACAGTGAAAGCTCTCTCAATGTAGACTAAAACAAAAATCGTAATCAATTCAACCAATCTTGTGTAGAAAATCTGCAACAAGTCCGAAAAGAAAACCTGAAAGGAAAACTAATCTCCTCTGCCCTCCGCTCTCTTTCTCCCATTCTCTTTCCAATCTATCCTGATTTCCCAACTATTTATGCCAAAATCCTCCAAAACCAACTACCCCATTGTCTTCCAATAATTCTTTCTTCTGAAGCTTCCTTTTGTCCCATTTTCCTCCGCTTTTCCAACTTTTCCGCTTTTTCCACCTCCTCACATAGCTCTTTCATCATACAATTTGCCAACTAGTTACCCAACAACCACACATCCAAGGTTTATGTACAAAGAAAGTTATGCAATCTCCCAATCCAAGCTTCTTTCCTGCAATTTTCCTCATTTTTGATTTTTGCACTTTTCTCAACACCATAAAACTGCACTTTCGAATACACCTCACTGTCACTAGGACGTAGCTTACCCTAGCTGACTGAAAACTCCATGGCGGACTCTGATGCTATGGATACCTCAGGACCGGGACCCTCCCACCCACAGACCCCAGAAACCCCTACTCCAGGGAACTCGAAGGGTAAGGGCACAGAGGACCTCCACCCGGAACACACCCAACTCATGAACTTCATGAATAACTACCTTAGAAAGTTTGGACCTGGGAAGAATACCCCTTTGGCCCAGGCTATCACGAGTTTGGAGGAGGATGACTTCACCGCGGGTGAAGTGGCCTCGACTACGGTTTTGCTCTCCTTGGCAACCCAGGTGTCAAACCTTACGATACTAGTGCAAAACCTCGATCGCACGGTGCAGGACCTGAGGGGTGATGCGCGGCCACCTAGGAAGCAGCAGGCCCAATCGGGACAACCAGCCAAAGAGCAACCGATGCAACAGAAGCAATCCTACACGAGTGCAGCAGCTCAGCCGGCACCGGAGGACACTGCAACTCCCAAGAAGGGCAAGAATAAGCGCAAAGCCGATGCCTTGACACCACACCAACCCCCCAAACCCAAACAGGCTAAAGGGGAAGAAACACCTGACGCGCCCACCCCGGAGAAGAAAGGGAAGAACAGTAGGGCCAACAACACTCGCACCCAAAGTCCGGCAAAGAGGAGGCTCTTCGGTGCAAGACTTGAAGTTCAGCCGCTGGCCGACGCACTAAAGGAAGAGGCGATGATTTCGGTGGTGATAGCCAACACACTCACCAGGTGCGAATGCCCTGCCCTCACAAACCTGCAAGTCACCTCAAATAAGGTCAACGGAACGGTTACTGTGACGACTCCACCTGGGACGGACTCCTCGCAATACTCAAAATACCTCGAAAAGATATCGGTAGCACTTAACGCTGTCATCGACCCCGAGCAGCCAAAATACACGCCCTTCAGGAGGGCCTCCATGGACGTAGACGTCATTATACACAGCGTGTCCCTACAGGCGATCCCTGAAGATGCAGCTGAAATGGAGAAGTCAGTTAAGGACACCTTCAAAGCGACCCACAAGATCGACATGATGATGGCTAAATACCTTAAGCCTGACATGGCCGAAAGGTCGAAGAAAAGAGCCATGTCGATAATCATCTGCATCCCCGAGGCCGAAGTGCAGAGGTGCACACCTTCGGTCCTGTTCAGGGGAAATACAAAGACTCAGCGGTCATGTGGCAAGCATCAGCCACTACCCAGTGTCATCGATGCTGGAAGTTTGGACACCTGGAGGCCGGCTGTAAGAGTACAACACAAGTCTGCCCCATCTGTTCAAAGGGGCACACTCACAAGGAGCACCGCTGCCAGCAAACCACTTGCCGCGGATACCGGAAGATAGTCCCCAACTGCTGCCTCATGACACCAGCCAAATGCCCTGCATGCGATGGTGAACACTCGGCGATGGACCCACAGTGCCCGAAGAAACTGGCGGTCAAGGTGGCGGCGAAAGAGAAGTATGACCTGAGGATGGCGACCCTAGCCACCCGGGCCGGAGAGCGATCAGACCCCCAATAGATATCATCATGTCGGATACCCGAACACATGATGATAACGAGGGATGGAAAATAAAAATAATACAGCATAATTGCAGAGGGAGCAATAGTGTTTTTCTTTCATTATTTCACATAGTTAGTAGTTTTAAGGTTTCTTTCATTTGTGTTCAAGACCCCCTGCTGTACAATGGGAACCTGCTTAGGGCCTTGGGCTACGAGTGTATTTCCTATAGTCATGCTCGAGTTCGCGTTTGCACCCATGTTAGCTTGAGAATTTTGCTTGATGTTTCTTTTGTTTTGGTTCCGAAAGAGGAGGATATTTTATACTTGAGAGTTTTTTCAAAGAGGGGACCTATTTTGGGCCCCCATCGCTCTTTTGGTTTAATTAACATTTACAACAGACCAGTGGAGGGGCGGAATACCATCCCCCCTGAAGCTGTCTTTGTTGAAACGAACGAACCTACCCTGGTGGTGGGTGACTTGAACATACATACTGTTTTTACTGACCCTTTACATTCCTTTGCATCGGATGAGAGGAGGAAGGGGGAAAATTACATGAGACTGGCAGCCCTGGGTAGCTACAGTATACTAAACACATCGGGAGTTCATACCAGGTTCCCAGACAATCCTATTCTACACAGACCTTCCACAATTGACTACGCCCTGGCGAACGCGTCAATAATGACCAGGTTCTCGAAATGGAAGGATATATACCAACAAACAGGATCGGACCACATAGTAATCCTAATGGAGGTTGCCTTGGAAACACTGGAGCTGGCTAGGCTGGCCCCAGACTGGGACAAAATCAATTGGCGAAACGAGGAGGGAGTTCCAAACCTGGTAATCGAAGAAGCCCTGGAAAACTATTGGAGTGGAGGTGAAGCGTTTGAACCGATATTATGGGTGAAGGAAGCACAGGAGGTCTTTGAGAACAACTTGCGGAAACTCATAGGCATGGTGCGGAGCTGGGCCCCAATGAAAAGACCTACAAGGTGGTCAAAAGCGTGGTGGACGCAGGAGATCACCGAACTGAGGAGGATATACACGACATCTGCCCAGCGCATGAGGCATGATGGGAGTGGAGTGGAAGAGAAGAAGAAGACCAAGAGGGCATAGAGAGAGGCCATCATGAAGGAGAAGAAATGGCACTTTGATGAGTTCTTGGCAAACGCAAAAAAGAATGACAATTGGACAGCCCACCAGTTTACCAAACAAAGAACACCGACGAGGGTGCCGGGCAGTAACAACGACCACCCGGACGTCACGAACAACATAATAATGTACCATTTCTTCCTGCTGAACCCCGACCCAGTCGACCCACTGTGTCCGGTGAAACACGAGCTGAAGGAGGAAGAGCAAGTCTCCAGCCCGGACGTGTCGGAGGCACTGGAAAAGTGCAGTAATAGATCTGCCCCTGGCCCTGACCAGGTACCGTACTCGATCTAGAAGAACATACACCGAATCAACCCAAAGATTCTGCCAGCATTGGTGGAAGACATGCTGAGGTGGAGCCTTCACCCGCCGATGCTAAAGGAGTCGACCGGAGTCATACTTCCAAAACCAAACAAAACGGACTATTCCGGCTGCAGCAGCTTCAGAGTCATCACCCTGATGCAGACCTTTTCGAAGATAGCCAAGAGCATAGTGAACAACAGACTGATGAGAATGGCTTTCGAGACAGGCATGTACACGATCAACCAGACAGGATCCCTACCACAGAGGTCGACAGTCAACGCAGTACTAGCCCTAAAAAACTGGACCAGCGAGGCGCAATTCGCCGGAAAGAAGGTCAGCACGATCTTCCTGGATGTGAAAGGCGGCTTTGACAATGTGAACCACTACAAGCTCCTGGAAAGGCTAGGACAGGGAAGCCGGGTTCCGGAATACCTGTGTAACTGGATTAGGAACTTTATTAGTAACCGGCAGATAGCGCTTGCTTACCCAGGGAGCCCGAGGACCCCGACGATGGTCGATAAAGCGATACCACAAGGCTCACCACAGTCACCCCTCCTCTTCGTAATCTATGTCAGCGCATTGCACAAAGATATGGATGACCAATTTACATACTCCTCCTCCTACATTGATGACTTCCAGATAATGGTAGCCAGCAACTCATGGTACAGGAATGCGAGGAAGCTGGAAGAAAAGGTTCACTAGATAGCAGAAGGGGCGAACGGGTTGGGACTCACCTTCAGCATCAACAAGACCGAGCTCATGCATTGGCGCACGCCCAGGGAGAGGGGTGAAAGGCCTGCAGAAGCCATCACGATCCAATCTCATATAGTGAAACCGGTGGTCAGAACGCTCAAATGGTTAGGCTACTGGCTATCAGACAACACCGAGACAACAACTCACTT
The DNA here is from genome assembly GCA_003788595.2 of Choiromyces venosus 120613-1. Lineage (NCBI taxonomy): Eukaryota > Fungi > Ascomycota > Pezizomycetes > Pezizales > Tuberaceae > Choiromyces > Choiromyces venosus. The sequence continues at coordinate 126,361 of ML120540.1, read as the reverse complement.
CACGAAGAGGCTGGCCCTTGCTCAGGCAGCATTCTTCAGAATTAAGACACTCTTGACACCAGGCAAATGACTCACTCCGTATGGGTCCTGCAGGCTGGCAAAAGGGATTATTTTACCAACCTTACTGTACGGGGCTGAGATACTTACCCCGACGGTGAGCATGAAGAAGACGATGCAGACGTTTTGGAACAGAATGGCAAGGTGGATTACCAACACGTTCTTCGCAACCAACTTAACGGTGCTTTCGGCAGAGGCCTGCTTGGCCCCTATAGGATTGTACATCAAACAGGTCTCACTCATGACTGCGGTGCGAATTGCCATGGCCCTGCCTGAAAATAACATAGCGACAGTGATGCTCCCCGGGGGTTACCCCACAGTATGGCCATTTTGGTTGGATTCGAACAGGAGACTGGCATTTTCGAAGAAAGGAAGTGCACGTCTGAAGACTTGGAACTCGTCATCCAAGTCCAAGATTCAAAGGCACCTCCCAATAGATGAAATAGCGGCAAGGGCGGCCACGGTGTTCGTGGAAAGACCCTTCCCAGAGAAACCCAACAAACTTTCCCCTGTCACTCAGGAAGGCGCTAAGGGCTGGGCTGAGGCGCAGGAGAGGGTGAGGAAAGACATATACAAGGAGTAGACGGAATCTGACTACCCCCAATACTATGCATACAGGCCGCCCTATAGAAGCTGCTGGAACTTTATGCTCCTACCGAAGTTTCAGGCTGGCCGAATACATCAAATGAGAGCGAACAAGAGCTACCTAAACGTCCAAGCGGATTGGTCTAGTCAGGACCGCAACCCCACCTGTGACCGGTGTGGCTTAGCTGACCAGACGTTTCAACATATCATCACGGACTGCCCTACCCTGGCGGCTAGGAGGGAGGGCTTGGACCCAGAGATTTTCGACATAGGGCCAGATTCGGCACTGTGGAAGGATGGCAAGATAGCAAGGAAGCTGATGAAGAGTTTTTCTACGTTTATTTCTAAGAACATGGTGAATTTTCCGGTTAAGCTAGGAGGATTTCCTTTTACTAGGGGTTCCGATTTGGGTTCCTGAAGAAGAAGTGTTACAGCCCTTATGGCTAATGATGGATGACATTGATTTTTATCGGATATTTGTTCTGTATCGGGGGTGGAAGTTTCTTTTGTTTGAATAGGTTATTTAGGCCATACTTTAGGGTACATGCCAGGTGTTTTCCTGTTTTACGAATAAAACCAAGGATTTAACAAAAAAAAAAAATGCAATCTCCCAATCTTCTAGCTCAACAAAACACAGTCACCAACAGTCGTTCGGATCGTGCAAAAATAACTATCGAAGGACTAAAAATACACAGCCAGATTTTGACCTTCACAGTACCGATACCTGGCTTGGCTATATCAGATGTATCATGATGTACCGTAGCGCAACACCGACTGCATACCGAAGAAGAGCTATGGACAGCAATGGAGGAAGAATGGGAGGAAATTGAGCAAATCACTCTTGATAAACCTCTAGATAATATGCCCTAACCGTGTGTAGAAGCTGTGATTTCAGCTGATGGTGGGCATACAAAATGGTAGATAATTACTTCTTTATGCTCGTTTGATGTATTGTTACATAATAAAACATCTGCTATCATAGCCAAGCCAGGTATTGGTACCAATCAGGGTATGAGAACTTTTACGAATGCGCCTGTACTAGTACTGCTCCGTAGAAGGTCACGAGAGCACGTGGCTACTAGGATGTGGAACTGCCGTTAATTCCCTGGGTATCATCAAAAAAAATCAAAAAAAACAACCAGCCTACCATACGTTATCATACTGGGCTTGAATGGTACCGTATGGTATCGGAAGCGAGCATTGACCTTTATGTATCGATATGATATTATAAACTTGGCACTGAGGGGTGCCGGCGTCATGTTAGTGCCGGGCATCTAAAACCAATCCTCTTGTTCACTTTTTGGTGAATTTGAAACAGGGGTTTTTCTGCAAAAGTACATTCCTTGACGTAAATCTTGGCTTCCGTCATGGGATATCACTCACCTTGCCTATCTGGGCGTGTTCCTGGCTGTTCACTTTTTTTTTTTTTTTTTTTTTTTTCCCGTCATACAAAATCTTCAGTACTTTAGAGCTACCGCCCACTCTCCCCTTGCACTCGATTAATAAAATAAATGCATAGTTCTATTCTCACTCGCTTCCTCATTATTTCTATACTCTTATTTTCTTTATTACATTAATCTGTCGCTGTTGCCGTTCATGTCTTCTCCCCTTTTGTCGTTCCCTTGAGGGTCAGTTTCACGCGCCCGGGACCATATTTGAAAGAAGCTATGTAAGTTATGGTTTGGTAGACGGGGTTATTAGGGAGGTTCTGCAATGGGATGCGCACCATACAAGAGCCATGGCTGAGTAAAAAAATTGCATTTCTTTTATGGAAGGTTCTGCTAGGTGCGTACCTTGGGCAGACAAATGACAAAAGAAAGTCATATGACTCTTGGCCTTTACAACGTAATATCTGCATCATCATTATAGATGGTATCACCATTCGCATAGATAATATTTTGCTTGCATGATCAATTTCAACCCCATTTCTCCTTCCTTGAACCCAATTCGACTTCTCAAATTTTGGCATCTTTCTCTTATCTTGCACTGTGTGGTATGAGCATTAATGAGCATTAATCTGCCATCAGGTGAAAATGCTAATCATGAGAGTGGATAAGTTACTTTCTGCTTCCATCAACTAGTGAAGCTTGAAAAATGGAAGGTATTAGGATGGTGAATTTAATTGAGCAGCAGGGTAAGAAGAAGGTAAATATTACAAACCCGGCATGGTTTGTAATGGTTTCACATGACATACAATCATATGTCATAGTATTTCATTTGTTAAAGGTTTTGCACATGACTTGATTGAGTCATATGATATTATGTTTCGCACTATGACTCACATACGAGTCATAGGGTTTTATATGATTCACAATTGTGAGTCATAGTTGTTTATGTTTGAATTTGATTGGTATGTTGAGCATTGACTCATAGGTGCGCCTATGAGTCATGAGGATTAAGAGGCATGACTTCGTTTATACGAGTCATGAGGTTTCGCACATGACCCCTTTAAGGTCATGGGACTTTCGTGCATGACCAAGTATGGTCATGAGGTTATATATTATGTGAGTGAATGAGTCACAGTTGTGACTCATTTGATTTGTAAGCGGGTTGCTGGAAGAACTATATAAGGAGGTCAATAGGACCTGACAGTTAGTTCTTCACACAACCACCTAAGTTATTTCCTATCTTATAAGTTATCAATAAAACACCTTTACACTCTTTACTACAAAGACCAACGATCATGAAGAAGAACAGAATCAATACTAGTTAGCACTATAAGGACTTAGTATTGACAACGGTCAATATCTAAGACGTAGTGTAAGATAACAAGTATTGAGAATTCTCGAAGGAAAGAGAATACAACAAGAGATAGGTAAGTATTATCTCTAAGACAAAACTAACGATAGGCTCATTGCCTGTTGCGAGATATAAGAAAGGAGAGATCTTATAGCCGATCGTAACATTTGGTTGTATCTCCAAGCAACACCCAACGACAACACGGATTTTGAATACGAAGACCAATCCCTAGAACTCCCAGTGGTTGCATAAGAACTTGCAAGAACAGCCTCGGAAAGAGGGAGAACACCAAGTCCAGTTACACCAGAAGAAGAGTCACAACATAACGAATCTTCAAGCGAGGAGGAAGAATGAACGGAAAGAATGTTGGGCCAAGGACAAGCAGCAGGACAAGCTGCAAACCCGCCACCAGGAAATGAAGAACCACGTGGACAACTAGCGCAGAGACTACAAGCCATGAATGTTCCTAAACTGAAGGTTAAACCACCAAGCACCTACACAGGCGATAGAAAAGAACTCAGGAACTGGCTAGCGGAACTGCAAATCTACTTCCAAGCAGTAGGATGGGCAGAAGAACACAATGAAGAAAAAATCACCTATGTATCCAGCCTACTAAGAAAAGAGGCAAGTTCATGGCTCACATCCTATACGGAAGGAATAAGAACCAAACCCTGGAACAACTGGGAGGAATTCAAGGAAGCGATTAAAAACAAATTTGGGGAAATCGATCCAAGGGGAACAGCAAGAATACAACTCAAAAACATGGTCCAAGGAACTCAGACTATGACAGAATACTGGAATAAGTTCAAACTGGCCCTAACAGAAGCAGAATTGGATGACACGACAGCAGGAGAATGGCTATACGTGGGAATGAACCTGAAATTGCCAGAAGAATTTGATCACTATGATCAAACAATCACAGCAGCAGACCAATTAGCAGTATGGGCTATGAATAAAGAAATTCAACTGGCCACACTCAAACATCTGCGCCAGGCAAGGAAAGTCAAGATGGAGACATACGGCACCCCAAGAAACCAAGATGGCACTTTTAGAATGACATCCAAGGAAATCCCACAGGGAGATCCCATGGATCTGGATGCTACAAATTGAAGGAGGTACCAAAGACTACCCCAGGAAGAATGGAGAAAACACATGAAAGAAGGATTATGCTATCAGTGTGGAAAGAAGGGATACATGGCAAAAGAATGTAGAGTCAAGAAGGCCAATATCAAGGGACCAAAGATTCGGGAATTGGATGTAGAAAAAGAACAAGAAGAGACTTTAAACGACAAAAGTCCCCAGGAATAGGTGGTCATGGGGACAACAGAATGAAACCCATCAAAAAAGGGAGGACATCCCCAGGAAAGGATAGGCCAGGGGATGACAAAAAATGAAACATCAAGATCGCACACCTCAACACTACAATAACCAACAAGGATCAAAGAAACCTTGAATCAGACCATATTATGGTCAAAGTACAACTACACAACAAGCAACAACAAATATCGACAAACGTAATGATCGACTCAGGGGCAACTGAAGATTTTATAAATCACAACTTCGCTATAAGTCATCAATTACCCTTGACAAAAATCGAAAAACTAAGGGACATATACATGGTAGATGGAACAGTATCAGATGCTGGACCAATCACCCATGTCACAGAAATCCCTATGGACATCGGAAGCTACAAAGAGAAAGCAACTTTCCTACTGGCAAATCTTGTCAAAAATGAAATCATCCTTGGCATGACATGGTTAAAAGACCACAACACAAGGATCGATTGGCGAAAAAAAGAAATCACCTTCGATAGCGACAGGTGTAAGGCAGTATGCCTTGATGCCTCCCCGACGGTATACGCAGTACGAGAAAAGGAAGCAATTCAGGAGAATCTAAAAAGTAAGATTCTAAGGATCAGCACTAAGGAAGGACCAAACTATGAAGTAATAGTTAAAAGGCTGAGAGAAGACGCAAAGATACCTATGAAAGGTTCGCGAAAGGCTGCAGGTAGTGACCTGTACAGCATAGAAGAAGCAACAATCCCAGCAAGGGGACAAAAGCTCCTTGGAACAGGAATCTCGATAGGACTTCCAGAGAATACCTATGCCTGCATCGCACCCAGAAGTGGTTTGGCAAGCAAAAACGGCCTTACCATTAATGCTGGAGTCATAGATGCAGACTATACAGGAGAAATTTGGGTCCTATTGGTAAACCTGTCAGAAGTGGATTATGAAGTCCACAAAGGAGATAAGATCGCCCAGATAATTGTTGAAAAAATAGTTTCAATACCATTCAAGGAGGTACAACAACTTCAACCTATAGAAAAGGGCAACCAAGGATTCGGCAGCATAGATCACCAAGAGGAAGAACCATCTCAGAACAAGAAAAAACTATCGATCGCTTTCATCTCAGCACAAGCATTTGGCAGGATGCATAAGAAAGGAGAAATCACTGGGATCCTAAAATGGGACGATGCAAAACTCATGCTGGCAGCTACAACAATTAGCACCGAACTAGCCCTGCAAAAGAAAGGAAAGGGCGGAAAAAAAACCTTAAGACAAATAGTGCCTAAGGAGTATCACAACTTCTTAGACATATTTGAAGAAAAAGAAAGAACCGAGTTGCCACCACATAGGGCAGTGGACCACAAGATTGAAACAGAAGCACCGCCACCATTCATGAAACTCTACCCCTTAAGAGGGGAAGAACTCAAGGAACTCAGAGAATACCTGGAAAAGAACCTAGAAAGACGATGGATAAGACCTTCGTCCTCATCAGCAGGAGCACCCATACTCTTCATCAAGAAAAAAGATGGAGGATTAAGGCTTTGTGTGGACTACAGAGGCCTAAATGCAGTATCAAAAAAGGACCGATATCCATTACCATTGATGAGTGAAGCCTTGGATTGACTGCAAATGGTGAAATATTTCACTAAACTCGATATCAAGGATGCCTATCAACATATAAGGATTGCCAAAGGAGACGAATGGAAAACAGCATTCAGAACAAGATACGTACTATATGAGTATATGGTCATGCCATTCGGATTAGCTACTGCACTGGCAACCTTCCAACGATGGGTCAATAATGCACTTAGCAAATATTTGGATATCAACTGCATAGCTTACCTGGATGACCTATTAATATACTCAGATACCATAGAACAACATCGAAAGGACATGGCTATGATACTAGCAAAACTCAAGGAAATTGGAGTACGCCTCAAACCTACAAAATGCGAATTCCAAAAAGAAGAAACTGAATACCTAGGATTCATCATCAACTCTGAAGGAGTCCGAACGGACCCTACCAAAACAGATGCCATAAAAGTATGGACAATACCAGAAAAGGTCAAAGACATTCACAGCTTTGTGGGATTCTGCAACTTCTATCGAAGATTTATAGAAGGATTCAGCAGAATAGCAAAACCACTATACAACAGAACGAAGAAAAATCAGAAGTGGGAATGGGGAGATCAAGAGCAAAAGGCTTTCGAAGGTCTTAAAGAAAGACTTACCACAACCCCAATACTAAGACACTTCGACCCGGAGGCACCTATTATGATTGAAATGGACACATCCAATTACGTCTGTTCAGTAATAATATCGCAACAAGATAAGGAAGGACTGTGGAAACCAATAGCCTATCGGTCAAAAACAATGACCAAGGCAGAATGCAACTATGACATACATGACAAAGAACTCCTTGCAATCATGCAAGCCCTCAAGGAATGGAGGAAATATGCACAAGGAAGCCCTCATACAGTCAAAACCCTCACGGACCACAAGAACCTGGTCCCATTCACAACCACCAAGTCCCTGAATGGAAGACAAATAAGATGGAGTGAAGAGCTAAGTCAATACAACATCAAAATCGAATATTGACCAGGTAAGGAAGGGGCAAAACTGGATGCCCTTACAAGAAGAACAAATGACATACCAACGGAAGGAGACGATTGCATTACGCAATGACAAAGGATTCTGTTACCAAAAGAACAATTCTTTGTGGATGAAGGATATGCTTCGGGTTCAGAAGAAATCAATACTATGGAACTATGGATGATAGAAGACCAAGGAACCAAAAAGAATATCAAGGAAAAAACATCACAGGATGTGTTACTACAAGATATTCGAAAAGCCATATAGAGGAAGGATAAAGAATACCCGAAAGTGGCACTAGGATCATGCGACTGGAAGGAAGGATATATGTGGTATGAAGGAAAAATCTGGCTACCAGAAAACGAACCAATAAGAACCGAAGCGATAAGAAGGAATCATGACACACCACAACATGGACATGGTAGAACAGCCAAAACATTTGAATTGACACAACAGACATATTATTGGCCACCAAGATATTAAGCGATATGTCAAAAACTGCGACATGTGTCAAAGGACAAAACCAAGTCGTCATGTGCCCTATGGACTATTGCAACCACTACAAATACCAGAAAATCCATGGAAATCCATCAGTATGGATTTTATCACAGACTTGCCACTATCGAACAACTATGATGCAATATGGGTCGTTGTGGATCGATTAACCAAGATGGCTCATTTCATACCCTGTCGAAAAGATATGAAAACCAAACAATTTACACAATTGTTTATGAAAAATGTTTTCAAACTAGATGGATTACCGAAAGACATCATCAGTGATAGAGGATCAATATTCACATCGGACCTATGGAAAGAAATGACCAAAGGATTAGACATTACACGAAAGATAAGCACGGCATTTCATCTCCAAACGGATGGTCAAATGGAACGAACAAATGCCTCACTCGAATAATTCCTAAGAGCATATGTGGAATACTCCCAATAAGACTGGGAAGGATGGCTATCATTTGCAGAATTTGCATACAACAATACAAAACAAGACGTCATCAAGACAACACCCTTCTATGCAAATTATGGACATCATCCCATCAATGAACCCATGGGACACATAGGCTTACCAGGAATATTGGAAAAGGACGATATCAGCCAACTACATGGACTCATCAAAACAGAAATAAGAATGGCACAAGATAAAATGAAGGAAAACAACGATCATCATAGAAAACCTGATCCAAGATTGGAATCAGGAGATAAAGTCTGGTTAATTACAAAAGATATCCAGACCACGAGACCATCAAAGAAACTGAATTATCGCAAAATAGGACCATACAGGATCATCGAAAAAATAGGAGAAAAAGCTTATAAGCGAGACCTCCCAGCCTCAATGAAAACAAAACATCCAGTCTTCCACATCAGCAAACTTGAACTTTATTCGAACAATCCTCTACCCTCACAAAAGAAACTTCCCCCTCCTCCTATCAAGATAGAAGGAGAAGACGAATACGAACTTGATCAAATAGTCGATTCAAGACTACATTATGGAAAAATACAATAGCGAGCCAAGTGGACTGGTTACTCTGCGCAACATGATCAAGAGTGGTACCCAGCAGAGAATTTTAGCAACGCTAAACATGCAATTGAACACTTTCGCCAAAAAAACCCAGGGAAACCTGGTCAAAGAAGAGGAACAAATGAGCGACAAGGACTGGATCAACCTAGCCGACCTCCCCGCATCTACACCAATTACACACGAACAAGAAGAACAAAACCAGAAAAACTGGACTGGTTGCTTAGATGATGGATGCCAAGTACACTTTATGGAAAAAGAAGGGGCCAATTACTGGCTGAAGAAGCACAGAAACCCCCTAGCACCACTCCAACCACCCATGACGACATGGGAAGAAACGTCACCATCCCTGAGAAGACCACCCCAGTCGCCATGTGACAACAACATCCTTTTAACGGCAAAGCAAGCAAGGTTTTCAGGGACGAAAACAAAGAGAAGGGGGGCAAAAAATGTTGGCCCAAGGTCAAGAAAGATGGAGAACAGTTGGAAAACTGTCCAATGCTAACCCATACTGATTCCTTCGAGACGAAGGAAACTTTGAAGAGAAAGGTCAAGGAAAAGGAGGAGCAAATTGCAAAGCTGGAGGTGCATAAGAGATGGTCAAAATGAGAGATAGCAGGCAAGGACATTAGGATCCGAGCTCTGGAAAGAGAGCTAGCAAGAGAATGCTATGCAAGGAAGGAGGAAGAAAAAAGGTTCAGTAGGATTGCAGGGGATATGGCACACATCCGCAGAAACATAAGAAAAGATGTGTACTATGAAGGATACCATCATGAATCCTCAAGGGACTGAGGATTTAGGGAGAGGGGAGCTAGTATTACAAACCCGGCATGGTTTGTAATGGTTTCACATGACATACAATTATATGTCATAGTATTTCATTTGTTAAAGGTTTTGCACATGACTTGATTGAGTCATATGATATTATGTTTCGCACTATGACTCACATACGAGTCATAGGGTTTTATATGATTCACAATTGTGAGTCATAGTTGTTTATGTTTGAATTTGATTGGTATGTTGAGCGTTGACTCATAGGTACGCCTATGAGTCATGAGGATTAAGAGGCATGACTTCGTTTATATGAGTCATGAGGTTTCACACATGACCTCTTTAAGGTCATGGGACTTTCATGCATGACCAAGTATGGTCATGAGGTTATATGTTATGTGAGTGAATGAGTCACAGTTGTGACTCATTTGATTTGTAAGCGGGTTGCTGGAAGAACTATATAAGGAGGTCAATAGGACCTGACAGTTAGTTCTTCACGCAACCACCTAAGTTATTTCCTATCTTATAAGTTATCAATAAAACACCTTTACGCTCTTTACTACAAAGACCAACGATCACGAAGAAGGAACAGAATCAATACTAGTTAGCACTATAAGGACTTAGTATTGACAACGGTCAATATCTAAGACGTAGTGTAAGATAACAAGTATTGAGAATTCTCGAAGGAAAGAGAATACAACAAGAGATAGGTAAGTATTATCTCTAAGACAAAACTAACGATAGGCTCGTTGCCTGTTGTGAGATATAAGAAAGGAGAGATCTTATAGCCGATCGTAACAGTAAAGTTATCCTTATAAGATATTGCAGGATTAATACTCAGTGAATTTAGGAAAAAGAAGATGGTCTAGAACAAGCTGTGCCCCCTTCTAAGTTTGATAAGATTATCCTTTCCAACTCTGCAGAGTCAAATATGGTTACAACAAGTCATACTCCTACATTACCACCTACATATAAGTAACAAACAGTCCTAAAAGATGATTACTCTCAAGCTTGCTTTGTCCAGCTTTCCTGTAACAACTTTCAGCTTTATATTCAGGGTAAAGGAAAGTTTTATGAGGTAATGAAGTCAAAATATAAGGAGTTGTATGGTATTGATATTAATTTGAAAGGCTATATGCAAAGGTATGAATCTATAAGACAGATACATGTCAAGGAAGATAGAATGAAAAGTAGTGAAGCTCGAGTAAATACAGATTATGAGCAAGCCTTGGACTGGTGGATTGAACTATATAATGATCATGAGCACTTATTGAAGGAGCAAAAAGCTATAAAAGGCTCAAAAGCTGATATGGAAAAGTTAGAAGCAATTCAGGCTCGAGAAGATATGATTTCTAGATTTGCAAAAAAACAGAATCAACAGTTTGAGGACAAGGAAAGTGGTATTGATGTTGGAGATATTGGAAATGTTGATACTCCAATTATGTTATCTGGTGAGTACCGAAAAATCTTGATTAATTTATATAAGACTCAAAAGATAATATCTCTAATTTTTAAAATATAGATACAGAAGTCAACTTGCCAAAACCTTTTGCATCGAGGCAGCAGATAACCAATCAGATATTAAATCACATAAAAGAGTCTGATCAAGATACTCTACATTCATTACAAAAGATGCAAGATTAACAGATGAATTATTGAGAGTATATTATTAGCAATGTGGTAGAAGTCAGTTCTATAAAAAAGTCCAGGGGATAGGAAATGTTAGGCATATGGAAAAAAGGGCCAAAGTTACCCGGCCTTTACATAGGATTATTTCTACCATACCCCTGCAGCCCCCATGTAGGGACCGGGCGTCATTACGGTATTACGGCCGAGTTGCGTCCCGACACTTTAGCCACAATAAATGGCACCTTCAGCATAACACCATATATGTCGTCGCCGTCTGTCTGACCGGATGCTGTCCGTAGGATATATGAGAAGGCACCTTTGGCGACTCATGGGAAGTGACTCGGAGGAATTTGGTTAAGTTTTGAGCAAGCTATTACCTTGTACATTAGCAGTTAAATATTATGGCTGATAAGTGATGGGACGATTTGGGAAGAAACCTTAGCGACCGAATATCGTGAGCCTATGGCACCAACGGGTAGCCATAGAGCTGAGCCTCTTGCTTTGAAAGAAGTAGTGCCCCAAGAGGGCCTACTCGAGAATCGGTATGAGAGGTTTTCGCTGGATGAGCTATTGGTTCAATCCTGAGCAAAAAACACTATATATCCGATGGGCCTTGTGATGCATCAATATGCAACACAATGGCCACGCTCATTCATTAAAGCTGATCACTTTATGTTTTGAGGCAGAACAATTGGTATAGTTGCCATTAGGGCGGCATACTCAAATTAAGTTCATATAGTGGAGAGATCGAAGGCTACCTACTGGAGGGGCGTTCACACCCCCCAGAAACAATAGGAGTCTGAAGAGATCAAAGCTAAGCAAGGCAAATATTCTCAGGGTCAAGAGTGTTCGCACTTAGAAAAATTAAGAAGTTTTCGACGGAGGTACTTAGATAGTATGGGAGTCGAATGTAGCCCACGATAGCCCAGACGCAGAATATAAATATCGAGGTACTCCCAGCTATCAGAATCATCAAGCAATGGAGAAGGGATCTTATTAATATATTTATTAACTTACTCTTGAAAAAACTCTATTACACATATTCCTTTGAACCTTCAGGAAATACGAGCCTACCTTAATGATCTTCATTTCATCCTACCTTACCTTATTTCAAGAAGCTTATGGCTTAGACCCACCAGCCCTATCTACAGTCGGACTACCCCATAACAGTATATTAATACTCTCCATGTTACCTAGGCTCACTACCTACTACCTATACCTATCATGGATCGCATTAGACAAGACTCACCTATGCCCTTGGCCATCCAAGGGCCAGGGCACGACGTACAAATGGAAGAGGGAGCTCCTTCCCCAGCCAGCGATGCGACGTCTATATTAGCTACTACCGCTACACAAAACCCCCCTTACCTCTCAAGCGGAACTTCCCCAGCAGGCTCCTTAAGAGGAAGGAGATCATGGGGAAGGATCGAACAAAGAGTCGCTATCCCTAGAGAAGGATCACGCGGCCCCCCGAGACAGCCAGAAGTCCCAGCAATCTTAATACACATCATGGAATCCCTAAGTCAAGTTGACCGGAATGCTTCAAAATCCATAAACGAGCAAAACATAACCTATAATGAGCTGTCCACACGAGGGCGCCAATATGCCGACGAGCTCGAAGGTTACCGCAATAGGCTTGATCGAGGGGAACAAATAGTAGGAAATAAATTAGCGGGAATAAACCTAAACATGGAAAAACTTGCACGAGAAGTCGAGATATCTCGAAGACACTTCCAAGACCAAGTAGCAGCGGAGCTACGAAAACATAATGCTCAACACGAGCAGTAACAAGTGGTGAGTACCCAGTTGCATCAGAATATTGACTTAACAGTACAAGCGTCCTTTTCGAGAGATCAACGGCTGGAACAGTTGATCCAACAAGTCCAAGCCCAGATTGAGATCGACCGGGAACAACGGAGAGCTGCCGAACAGAGAATGCGAGAAATGATGGAACTAGTGCAGCAGCAGTTAACCGAAGTAGCTTGCTCAGCAGCCACCCCCTCCCTTCCGACAAGACAAGCGACAGTAGAAACTGCTCCACCCTCCTCCGGCTCCCTAGCTGGGAGGCCAAAGAAAGGAAAGGAAGTCGACCGAGGCCAACCAGTAGCAGAAGGTGGAGGGGGAGAAGGAGGAGGTGGCCAAGGACCCCCAAGGATGCATGGAGCTGGAGGAGGAGATCCTAACCCCAGTAGCAGCAGCAGCAGCAGTAGTAACTCCAGCAATGGTGAAGGCCCAGCCCCAGTTCCAACACCTAGACCTGAAAGCCGCCCCCCGCAAGGAAGTGCCTGTTACGATCTGCTATATGATCTCTCTTTTCCTATATCTTGCAACAGGCAACAAACCTATTGTTAGCTTTTTCTTAGAGATAATACTTACTTATCTCCTATTGTATTCTCTTTCCTTCGAGAATTATTAATACTGGTTATCTCACACTACGTCTTAGATATTGACCGTTGTCAATACTAAGTCCTTATAGTGTTAACTAGTATTGATTCTATTCCCCTTCGTGATGGTTGGCTTTTGTAGTAAAGAGCGTAAAGGTGTTTTATTGATAACTTATAAGATAGGAAATAACTTAGGTGGCTGCATGAAGAACTAACTATCAGGTCCTACCAACCTCTTTATATAGTTCTTCCAGCAACCTGCTTACAAATCAAATAAGTCACAACTGTGACTCATGCACTTGCGTAACATATAACTTCATGACCATACTTGGTCATGCGCAAAAGTCCCATGACCTTAAAGGGGTCATGTGCGAGACCTCATGACTTGTATAAACGAAGTCATGCCTCTTAATCCTCATGACTCATAGGCGCACCTATGAGTCAATGCTCAACATACCAATCAAATTCAAACATAAGTAACTATGACTCATAACTGTGAATCATGTAATACCCTATGACTCGTATGTGAGTCGTAGTGCGAAAGCATACCATCCTCTGACTCAACTGAGTCATGTGCGAAAACCATAACAAATAAAATACTTATGACATATAATTGTATGTCATGTGAAACCATTACAAACCATGCCAGGTTTGTAATAGCACCCCAGACCAGGACCGAATGTTGGAGATATTGGGGAGAGCGATTGCCCGAGGGAAAAGGCAAGCAGACCCGCCATCAATATTTGAGGCCAAGGTCCATGAGGACATTAACACATGGGTGTTGGACTGTGAAGATTACTTTGCTAGAAACCCAGACCAATGGGTAGAAGACCATCATAAAATCGTTTATGCATTGAAAAGAACAAAGGGAAAAAAGGTAGCTCCCTTCGCCAAATGGTATCGAAAAAGCATGACAGGTGCTATGGGTGCTCCTTTTCAACCAGACTTGGTCTCTTGGACCAGATTTATCCAGGAAATTATTAGCAGATATTCGGGCATCGAGCAGGAAAGAGAGGCAACACGGGACATGAAGAAAATCCCATACAATAATGACATTGAAGAATACCTCCTTCTACTCGAAAACCTTAATATCAAAGCCAGAATGTCAGGCATTGGGTGGAGGCTCCTGGTTGAGGACAAGCTCCCAGAACAAATTCTGAGAAAGCTCTCAGGAGAGACATATGATTCCGATGAAGATTGGCTCAAGGCACTAAGAGGCTTTGGCAAGCTAGAGCAATCTTTCTTACAATGCTAGAACCTTTTCCAGGCAATGGCAAAGGGGCGAGGAAATGCCACAAAAAGAAAGCGTGGCAATGAAAATAAAAGTCCCGATACCAGGTTTAATAAAAAGCCTCGATCACCAAAAGCAGCCACAACAGGGTGGAAGACACAAAAACCAAACGGGGGAGAAAGCAATCCATCACCAATACACACGGATTGGAAGAAAGCTCATGAAGGAATTCTCCAAACTCTGGTAGACAAAAGGAAAGAAATACCAGGCTCATGCACCCGTTGTGGACTTACCAACCACAAGTGGGGTACGTGTAGAAGAGCAGCCGTGGTTAGCTCTGTAACTCGACGCAGACAACCAAAAAGACAGAACACTTGATTGGAGGTCTGGGCCCCCCAAGAGAGGCGACCACAGGTTGGTCAAGTGGCAATGACTAGGCCACCACCACAACTTTGGGAACTATCTGACCCGGGATCCAATTGAGGGGTATTCAGCGAGGTCTACACACCCTCTTCTCAGCTGAAGAGCATTGAACTGGTCACCGTCTAATTGAAAGGGTTACTCCTGACACTAATTCGGGTCTGTGCATGAGCTTAAGGAGGCAAAGGGGTTGAGTCGACAAGGAAGGGATTGGCACCATACAGCGATGGCATATGGGTACTTGTGGTCTGGCACAAACTCGTAATAGGGGCTCATACCCCACCAGACTTAAACCTTAGCCCACACTGATAGCACTGGCGGATCGCACCCACGCTTTACTATGAGGAAAGCACTGGTCAGGTTATATTCGGGAACCCCTCGGCAGGGGATAAAGACCGCTGGTAGTGGGCTGCCCAATAACCGTAAAACATTCTTTTCATGTCAGTTTACCTGAGGAGACCTGATTGGTCGAAATAACGTGGGCGTTATAGTAAACTCAAAAGCTTTACACCCCACATACCCAACTATACAAAAAACTGCAAGAATAAAATGATTAACGCCTACACCGATTACACCCTAGTACCAACACGACTTCGCTTGGTACATGTCTTACCCTGGGACCAGGAACTTTTGTCCTTTGTCCCAAGGAAACCATCCTTTTTCGTACACCCCACAGAGAATATTTGTACAACAATCCAGGAATACACGAAAGTACACCACAGTACTATTATCTCTTTGTGCTGAATATTTCTCGAAGCGCACCAAAGACCTCAAGCACCTAGATACGCTAGGTCAACATACTCATCCAGACAAAAATTTTGCTCATGAAGAACTCTCAAACCCTCATTAAGCAAGAAAGGACCTATTGAAATCCATACCAGATTCTGGTTATAAAAAATGTCGAAGTAGAAATATATCGAAACCACGCCATCGGGTAAGCGATGCAAACTCATTGCCCCACAACCTACCCTTTACGAGCACTTGGAAGGTCATGCACACCTCCATATTAAAGGAAAACGCTACCGTATCCAAGTCTTGCTAGACTCAGGCACTGATGTTTTTGTCTTAAATGAAAAACTGGTATGAGAATTAGACATGCCCTGCATAACTCGCAGAAATCACATTCCGATTAAAGGATTTACGGGCGACATTGCCAAGGCCAGTGGCAAACAATACACTACCCCCATAAAAATGGAAATAGGAGTGAATCGCCACACTACTGAAGTCTCCTGCGAAGTAGCACCTATGAATAGATGGGGAATGATAATACCCTATGGATGGTTGAAAGAACACCCCATATCTAATATAATCTATTCGGATAGGTGGGAATTTCAAAACCAGAAATGTCACAACCACTGTGGTCCAGGTACATGGTGTGACTGGGACGAACAATTTGAATAGGATGATGATGTAGCACACGATCCAGATGCGACAGTTGTTGGTCTGATAAGCTCTATTGATGAGAGCAGGGAACTGGTAATCAGCCAGTTGCCAGAAGAATACCTGGATTATACAGACCTCTTTCTACCATCGGCTGCCGAAAAACTGCCGCCAAGGAGGACTTTCGATCATGCAATCGACCTCGAAACAGGTCTAGGTCCCCCTTGGGGACCCATTTACAAGCTTTCCGCCTCTCAATTAGAGGCTCTACGCATATACTTAAACGAGATGTTAGAACAAGGAAAAATCAGACCTAGCATGGCGCTGTGTGGGGCTCCAATACTATTCGTACCAAAGCCAAACGGTGGTTGGCGCCTATACATTGATTATAGAGGCCTCAATAAGGTCACGATATCCAACAAATACCCACTCCCCCTAATGACAGAGTTACAAGACCTAGTCGTTGGCTCAACTATCTTTACTAAACTAGACCTAAAGGACAGGTTCCACCTAATCAGGATTAAAGAAGGAGATGAATGGAAGACAGCTTTCCGGACTCCCTACGGGCACTTTGAATACAAAGTCATGCCATTCGGGCTAGTCAATGCCCCAGCTACCTTCCAAGCAATGATGAACACAATATTAAGAGAATTCCTAGATCATGCAGTTGTGGTCTATATGGATGACATTCTCATCTACTCGGCAGATGAGGCAAGTCATGTGGAGCTGGTGCGAAAGGTGTTAGTGCGCCTAAGAGAATACCAACTAGCAGTCTCTATCACAAAGTCTTATTTTCACGTTACTACAGTGGAATTTCTTGGTTACATAGTAACCACAAAAGGAGTCTCCATGAGCGAGAAAAAAGTGGAGTCCATTCGAAATTGGAAGCAGCCAAAATCGGTAAAAGACATACAGATCTTCATGGGGTTTGCAAACTTTTACTGGAGATTTATCAAGGATTTCTTGGCAATTTGCAAACCAATTACGGAGCTCCTGAAAGGAAATTCTAAACATTTTGCCTGGGGAAGAGAACAGGATGAAGCCTTTGAATTCCTGAAGGAACAGTTTGTAACGGCACCAATCCTTTGCCACTTTGACCCCATTAAAGAAACAATAGTGGAAACTGATGCAAGCGACTTCACACTTGGTTGTATTCTATCACAGCTGGTAAAGAAAAAACTACACCCAGTAGCATTCCACTCACGAAAATTCGGCCCAGCGGAACAGAACTACGATGTTCATGACAAGGAATTGTTGGCAATCGTGGAAGCCTTTAAAGAATGGCGCCACTACTTGGCAGGAACGGAGGTCCCCATCACTGTTTATACAGACCATCAGAATTTACAGTACTTTCTCACCAGCAAGGCATGGAGTGCGAGACAAATTCGATGGGCACAAAAGCTAACGGACTTTAACTTCCGCATTGTTTACAGACCGGGAACCTGAGGCAGGAAACCAGATGCACTGAGTAGACGGCTGGAGTACCGTCCTGAAGGGGGAGCTACCCATAGTGAACAGTTAATTTTGAAACCTGAAAACTTCTTACAAATCGCTGTGGTATGGAAAAACTCTGGGGACCAAAGATTAACCTCCACAAAGGACATGGAACTCGATCCCAGGCCAGAGGATGACCAGATGTCGGAGACAGAAGACTTGGATGAAAGCTCGGAGCCACCAAGAATCCATGTCCATAGGCTGGCAGAGAGTGCTAAGATCCCCACTAGAGGATCAACGCTTGCAGCAGGACATGACTTGTATAGTATGGATAGGCTAACTATCCCTGGGAAGGGACAGGCCCTGGTTGCAACAGGAATAGCAATAGGGCTTCCTAAAGGAACCTATGGGCAAATTGCACCTCGAAGCAGATTGGCGCTTAGACATGGTATACACATAGGTGCTGGGGTGATAGATGCCGACTATATGGGTGAAATAAAAGTCTTAATGGTTAACCTAATGGACGTGGACTACAAAATCTCCAAGGAGGATCGGATAGCTCAAATTATTATCGAGAAAATCGACAACACCGAGCTCCTGGAAGTAACAGATTTGGCAACAACAGAACGAGCAGATGCAGACTTCGGAAGCAGTGATCTGCTTGGGAAAAAACCAACAGTATGCTTTCTACAAGCAAGCTCTAGAAACAATGAGCACTTCGACTATCACGATGAGGAACACAATCCTAAACTATCACAAGAAGTGGTAATGTTGTCCAATGCCATCATCGCAAGAGTAGAAATAAAGAAGTTTGATGTAGACTTTATGGCCAAAGTCAAAGAAGCAGCGGAACGAGATGAAGAGTGGGTCACGAGAAGGCAGGAGTTAGAAAGACTGAAAAATGACAGCGTTGACCTTCCCAAATTCTGGAACTTAAAGGATGGGCTGGTATACTACAAGGACCGGCTTTTTATCCCAGCAGACGAAGGTATCCAAACCCTCATATTGAATGGATGCCATGACTCGAAAATCGCTGGACACTTCGGCCAAGAGAAAACCCTAGAAATAGTCACAAGGGACTTCTACTGGAAGGGGTTAACAGGCTGGGTTAATGACTATGTCAGATCCTGCGACGAGTGTCAACACAATAAGTCTCCCCGACATGCAAGATATGGGTTGCTTCAACCATTACAAGTACCATATGCAGCCTGGATGTCTATCTCAACAGATTTTATTGTTCAACTACTAGAATCGCAGGGACACACCCAGATCATGGTCATAGTAGATCGGATTACCAAGATGGCACATTTTGTCGGTCTAAAAGAAAATGCGACCGCAAAGGATGTCACAAATGTTTTCCTCCGAGAAGTATGGAAACTCCACGGACTGCCCACGGAAATTATTTCCGACATGGATGCAAAGTTTCAAGGCGAGTTTTGGGAATCATTGTGCCAGGCTTTGGGAATTAAAAGAAGAATGTCGACAGCCTACCACCCTCAGATGGATGGGCAAACTGAAAGAACCAACCAAGTGCTGGAAGGTTACTTATGAAGCTTCAGCAACTATGATCAAGATGATTGGTATCAACTCCTGCCGATGGCAGAATATGCCTACAACAACTCTACCACCAATGCACACAAATTGACTCCCTTTTTTGCAAACTATGGCTTCCATCCACAGACAGAATGGATGAGAGAACGTGAGGCTCAAAACCCAGGTGCGGCCCTTTATGCGCACTGGATGAAAAATATACATGAACAAGCCAAGGAGACACTGGAATCTACTCGAGAAGCCATGTCAAGGTATTACGATCGAAAAGCCAGGGAGCAACCAGACATAAAGGTTGGAGACCAAGTCATGCTTAATGGCAAAAATATGCGATCAAAATGGCCCTCAATGAAGCTGAGCCCAAAGCTCTATGGGCCTTTCAAAGTATTGGAAAAGAAAGACAAACGAGCCTACAAACTTCAAATACCCGACCAGTGGAAAATTCATGCAGATTTTCATGTAGCGCTGCTCGAACCCTACTGAGTTTCTACTCAGCCCAGGCGGGCACAGCCACCCCGCGACCCAGAAGAAGTCGAAGGTGACTTAGAATGGGAAGTGGAGAGAATTGTGAGGAGTGAAATAATCTCCTACATGAGACGAGTTAGAGGACAAAATAAGGTCCTCCGAGAGCTCCGATATTTCATGAAATGAAAAGGTTGTTCCAAAGATGAAAACACCTGGGAACCCCCAGAGCACCTAGAGTGTGCCGAGGAATTAGTGATGGAATTTCATAGATTGAATCCCGAAATGCCAGGACAGGCAGGATTGGAATAATGTGGCAAGGTTTTCTTTGCGTGGCCAAGCAAACGCACAAAAGTTTTTTACCCTACCATGTTGAGTTCCCATGGAAAAGTTTTATTTTATTTTTATTTATTTATTTATTTATTTTATTTTTTTATTTTTATTTTTATTTTTTGAAGACATTCGAGACGAAGTCTTGGGAGGGGGAGCTACTGTTAGGCATATGGAAAAAAGGGCCAAAGTTACCCGGCCTTTACATAGGATTATTTCTACCATACCCCTGCAGCCCCCATGTAGGGACCGGGCGTCATTACGGTATTACGGCCGAGTTGCGTCCCGACACTTTAGCCACAATAAATGGCACCTTCAGCATAACACCATATACGTCGTCGCCGTCCATCCGACCGGATGCTGTCCATAGGATATATGAGAAGGCACCTTTGGCGACTCATGGGAAGTGACTCGGAGGAATTTGGTTAAGTTTTGAGCAAGCTATTACCTTGTACATTAGCAGTTAAATATTATGGCTGATAAGTGATGGGACGATTTGGGAAGAAACCTTAGCGACCGAATATCGTGAGCCTATGGCACCGACGGGTAGCCATAGAGCCGAGCCTCTTGCTTTGAAAGAAGTAGTGCCCCAAGAGGGCCTACTCGAGAATCGGTATGAGAGGTTTTCGCTGGATAAGCTATTGGCTCGATCCAGAGCAAAAAACCCTATATATCCGATGGGCCTTGTGATGCATCAATATGCAACACAATGGCCGCGCTCATTCATTAAAGCTGATTACTTTATGTTTTGAGGCAGAACAATTGGTATAGTTGCCATTAGGGCGGCATACTCAAATTAAGTTCATATAGTGGAGAGATCGAAGGCTACCTACTGGAGGGGCGTTCACACCCCCCAGAAACAATAGGAGTCTCAAGAGATCAAAGCTAAGCAAGGCAAATATTCTCAGGGTCAAGAGTGTTCGCACTTAGGAAAATTAAGAAGTTTTTGACGGAGGTACTTAGATAGTATGGGAGTCGAATGTAGCCTGCGATAGCCCAGACACAGAATATAAATATCGAGGTATAGTTCTGGAAGGCTAGACTCCAGACCCCATTTGTCACAAAAATTGTGACAATTTGGACTGTAACGGCAACCGTAACACTTTTTTTGTTCTTCCCAAAATTTGTGTTACCCTACCTTTGAGGCTTGAATATCATACTAGAATAAAATAATTTCTTATTAATTCTGAGAGATATCCATCAATACAAATCTCAACCACTACATGTGTAGTCCAATTAGTTGAAGTATATGTCAATAATATTCATTGTCTCCACTTGGTTCGAACTCCAGATATTTCCCCTCCCTTATTACTATTTCTCCTCTACAGTAAAACCCTTTTATGAACCCTACATACACAAATATCCCACCAAATAAACAATAAAGGCAGGCAAAACATGGACAATAACGAAAGTGAGCCACGAAAGCAGAAAAAGCGAGATGCAGGAAGAAAGCGTGTTGAAAAATACAGAGCTGCACACTGACCAATTGTTCCAGTACCCCGAGCGACCCCAATGACATCACAAGAACGAGTTCGAAATTTTCGAATCCGAAAGCGTTTGCGGAAGGACACTCTTCCAGAAATACAGGACCCAGCATCTACAGTTGAGGTTGCACTCAGTAAATCCTATGCCTCCAAGGAGAGGACAAGAATATATCAGCAACGAATCCAGGTTAGAAGTGGATATCTGAAGCAGATCCCCTGTACTGTAAGTCAACGATGACAGAAAACTTATGCAAAACAAAAGCAACAAAGTCTCTATGCAGATGTCAGCAAATATAACCAGGGAGTTACACTTGATCACAATAGTCAGCAAAATTCTGCATCAGATTTAGTACTTCTGGCACAGCAAGCAGAATTAAGAAAGGAGGCCTATCGATGTTGGCCCTGTCTTGTTGGCACAGTTAGAGTTATGAAAGAAGAGATTCTTGTGCTGGCCTTGGGTAGGCTAAAATGGAAGATAAAATCATTCCAGAAAGGATCCCTGGGTGTTGGTTTAGGCCTTCAACTTGATTGGAACATCCAAGTTTATAACTTTATAAAATTACAATTAAAAGAAGAGAAGAAGTGGAAAAGAGAAGAGTTAAATTGAGATCCAAGTTACCCAATAGCATGTAAAAGGTTCCGGAAAGAGCTTGCGCTTTTGGTAGCACAATCTGGAGGATGGGGGACTTGGGTGATGGAGTGAATTCTCGAACAAGAAGTTGCATATATTCGATATGGGAAGCTGCCTATACCAAAGCAAGGAGGTCATGTGAAGGTTGCAAGTTGGCTTACTGATGAAGGAACCATGCTGACAATTCGAGAATACATGTCACAGGCAGGAGAAGGTATGTTGGGATTTAAGAAGTATATTTATGTGTATCCCACAAGAAACTAATATGGATTTTAATAACCTAGGAATGGATTCAACTGGCTTAGCAAAGGCAGTGACCAATTATTGGGGTCAGACATATGATGAAGAGATATCACGACATGATGACCAGCTCCCAATGATATCGATTACTGGCATACAGCGAAGAATTAAGCTTGCTCTGTCAAGCTGATCAGCCCATACTTGGCTGCTAAAGCTAGGCTAGAATTGGAAAGAGGTTAAAAGAGGAGTTTACCATGATGGCCATGAGAGAGCTGATGTAAAAGCTTACCGGAATGATACATTTCTTCCTCGAATGCGACTATACAAGCCAAGAATGCTGGAGTGGGATGAAACACTAACAATTATTGAAAAGGAGCAAGTGGTTGGTGTAAAACCAATTGTTTTTATCACTCACGATGAATGTACGTTCAACTCAAATGACGGCAGAAAGAGAATTTGGATTCACAATGACAAAGCACCCCTCCGAAAAAAGGGGCGTGGCCAAGGACTGCATGTGTCAGATTTTCTTACTCCAGTTGGAAGGTTGGGGGGAGGAGATGTATGTGAGATCATGAAGTGTGGTGGAGATGTGTGGTGGACTGGGGAGTTGATGTTAAAACAACTTATCGAAAAAGTCATTCCAGCCTTTGAAAAGGCATTTGTTGGGTGTCAAGGTCTCTTTGCATTTGATAATGCAAAGATTCATCAAAAGTATGCCCCCGATGCCCTCCAGGTTGGTAACCTGAATCTCACTCCAGGTGGAAAAAACCTGCTTCCAATGAGGCCTGGATACTATAGGGATCCAAGTAACCCCAATACAATCCTGCCACAGAGCATGATGGGAAGGGATGGAAGGTTAAAGGGATTGCAGATTGTGTTACAAGAGCGTGGTTTGTGGCCTTCAGGGAGGAAGTTTTTAACACAATGCTCAATTCCTGGTGATTCACCTGGTGAGCGAAAACCAAATCCTGCATGCAAACATGCCACCAATGCCAATTGTTGTGCTCGAGCTCTTTTATCATCTCAGCCAGACTTTCAGGCACAAAAATGTCAATTACAAGAAACCCTGGAGGCCGCTGGACACATGGTCATATTCTATCCAGTCTACCACTATGAGTTGAACTTTATCGAGT
This sequence comes from Choiromyces venosus 120613-1, assembly GCA_003788595.2. Classification (NCBI taxonomy): domain Eukaryota; kingdom Fungi; phylum Ascomycota; class Pezizomycetes; order Pezizales; family Tuberaceae; genus Choiromyces; species Choiromyces venosus. Next base: position 102,497 of record ML120540.1, on the reverse strand, counting down.
ATTTTTGGGGTAGGACCAAGGTGTATACTAGAGCACATTGTGAATACTCGTTCCCCGCACTTGTTAGGATAGTTCCTATAGCTTTGGCTCAGATCTCGGATGTATTGATTTGGAAAAATTATCAGCGCACTTTATGGATGATGGATGCCTATCGAAACAATATTGTATATGGGTCAGAAGACTTTAAGAAGTATGTGTTCACTAGATATTCTTCTCATAGACGGATTTCAGAGTCAGAGCTTTTATAATAATTCTTTAATAGGCAATAAAATTTTATCTCTACTCATTTACTATGTATTGGATCACATTTGCTTTTGTATACCATCATGATGCAGTGATATTCCCAATGGTCTTGACAGGTAATTGACTAGGAGTATCACTATTTGTTTGAAGGGATTATAGTATCTATAGCGTTCAGGTGCCACTTCTTCTTCTTCTTTAAATTGGTGAAGTCAAATTTCGAACTTTGAGCCTCAAAAGTAGGGTAACGCCCATTTTGGGAAGGAAAAAAATGTGTTACGGTTGCCGTTACAGCCAAAATTGTCACAATTTTTGTGACAAATGGGGTCTGGAGTCTAACCTTCTGGAACCATACTCCCAGCTATCAGAATCATCAAGCAACAGAGAAGGGATCTTATTAATATATTTATTAACTTACTCTTGAAAAAACTCTATTACACATATTCCTTTGAACCTTCGGGAAATACGAGCCTACCTTAATGATCTTCGTTTCATCCTACCTTACCTTATTTCAAGAAGCTTACGGCTTAGACCCACTGGCCCTATCTACGGTTGGACTACCCCATAACAGGAAACCTCATCAACGATTAACAGCTTGGAGGCATGAGTTGCACAAATTGAAGAGCAGTCAGAAGAAGTGAAAGAGAAGCTTAATCAACTTATCTCATTAGTAACTTCAAAGTTTAGTAGCTAATACATAAGATCAGAAGAACACTGGACAGTATGGTAAGTGACTGATATCTCTGCTTTGCTTTATTTTATTTATATATCTTATATTAGTTTCAGCTAGTAGCATATATCCTTCTGCAAAAGCCACAGTTCAAGAAAATAAGTCACTCTTTCAACTATCCTATACGAGCTCCTAGAGGCAGTCCAGTCTCATCCCCTACTCATGTCAGTCTCCTCCACTAGACAGTTTTCTCCACTAGATAGTCTTCTCTGCTAAACTAGCTGCTACATCTATTGCTTCTCCTTAATATATCTTGAGTTTTCTGAATCCTACATTCCTTTGTTCCCCTGTACTCCCACTCATCTGGTGTCCCCTCCCCCCCCCTAGATGTGACACCCAACACTCACCATTGATGGCCACCCCCCACAATAGCCCCCCTATATACCATATACTCCGCCCTCCCTCAGCTGACTGCTACCCAGTACTAGTCTTCCAATATATCCCATCTGCCTTGTCAGTACCTACAGGACTTGTACCCAAGCATTCCAGGTATGTATTTCATGCTATAATGCAAAAGTGTCTATCCTTTATGCAAGACTACCATCTAAGAGGTTGACTGTAGGTCCCTAGAGTCCTTTACAAGTTGTAACTCCTAAATAGTACCTGCAGTCCTCACCCCCAAATTACCTGTCAGGCCCACTAATTGTCTGTAGAGTCTGCCCAGCATCCAGAGTTACCCACAAAATTACACCATCTAAGATACCTGTCATCGCTACCTGTCCATCCTAGGCTATTATCTAAATGCATAGCATGATACCTGTCCATCTCAAGCACTCTTTCAGGTCCTAGGAGGTTGACGAAAGTGATGGTAGGGACAGGGGTTTGAGATGTCAAAGCTTTTTACTCTTCTTACCATTATACCTATCAAATTAAATTATTTTTTTTCCTCTAACAGTTATGAGCATGAGGACCTCAAACTCCTGTCCCTACCATTACTTTCGTCCACCTCTGAGTACTATCATTCCTCCCATTATAACCCAAGAACAGACATACTCAACACTTAGAAACAGTCTCTGGTACCTATTATGGAACCTACCCCTACATTCTCATTAGTCCTATCTTGTCACTCACAATTTCTTACCTGGAGCTATCCTAAATCATGTGCCTGATTCTCTTTTTAAATAACTACTGTTCTGGGAGTTCAAAGGTAACGATAACCTCTATTTTACCCTTCTAGTTAATGAGTAGATGTGCTTTGCTTTATTATGGAAAGTATAAATGACTATATGGAGGAGACATTCAGATGAGAGAGATATGTGAGAATGTTTAACAATAGATTTTACCCAATATGTCTTTCCTTTATTACCATGAAAATGTATGAAGCAACAAGAATATAAGAGAGATACAAAGAGAGGTGTGGTGGATCATAGAAGGATCATAATGTGGTATTTGTGTTTTACTTATACACCTATCTTCCCCATTACTTTGAATTTAGTTAGTTGAATAAGAGCTAATAAACAGAGTTTGAGAGACAAAACTTAAGTTCTATATTCTTCCTCTCAAGTGTCCAAGTTCCATGTGAATTTTCTTAATCTATTGTCCACTTCTGTGCAACTCTCATTTCCTCTATTGTCACTAGTATCTCCTTTAATCAGTGTTTTGAGCCATCCAGTCCATCTATCTTAGCATGAGGATGGGACAAACTACAGCTCATAGTTTGTCTTTTTTGGAGTAGTAGGATAGACCCTGTCCAGAAAGGTGAAGACAGGATGGACTATAGTCAACTATAGTCCTAGCCCTTGGACCTCCAATATTAGCTAAGTTGAAATCATACACTACCAAACAGGTTCATTTCACATCATGATATACAACTCCTACCATTTCTTACTATCCCTAGCTGTCCCTTGCCATCCTCAGCCATCTTCAGCAGTCCTTGGCCATTTTCAATAGTCTTCAGCCATCCTCAACAGTCCTTGGCAGTTGTCAGTAGTCGATATTCATGAAAGGCAAGTGAGGGTTTAAAAGGATATAAATGAAATACAGAAGTTTTCCAATTTATATATTGAATTATGTATTTAAAAATGCCAATTTTCTCAGAAGTGCAAAGATAGAATTAAGAGATAGAATTAAGATTGAAACATCCTCCTCCAATATAATAGCTTCCAAATGGAGATAAAGACAGCCAACTGTTCATCTAAGTCATATCAGTACTGCACTCTAAGATAATCTCTAATATGGAGAGGGGTACAATGAAATGTTATTACCATGTTTGAATCAAAATAACATGTATGACAATTTGTTAACAAGACTCCTGTAAAATACTAAGCTATACTTGGAGAAAGTTCTGCTTTGAATGCATACTTGAAACTCAAAAATGAAAAGTATTGTAACACCTTGACAAATCCTGACTCAACTGACATTCACTGCTTTGACAAATATGTATTAAATACAGCATTTTCTTCACTTAAAATACTACCTGCCAGTGCTGAAAATGCACCAATATCATTAGTTTCAACATAATAAGTTATATCACCATAAATATATAGCTGTTTTCTAAATAGATTTCTTGCATACTCTTTTAACATACTTCCAATTTCTGAATTTACCTATATTGCCCAATCACTCATCCTTCCTTCCCATAGTCCTGAGAGGCTTGCGATTAAGTCATCTAGTATTGTAATTGCCTGAAACTGCATGGTATATTGCTTTTTATGACTACTGTAAAAGAGGGCTTGTGTTACGATCTGCTATAAGATCTCTCCTTTCTTATATCTCACAACAGGCAACGAGCCTATAGTTAGCTTTTTTCCTTGGAGATAATACTCACCTATCTCTTATTGTATTCTCTTTTCTTCGAGAATCCTCAATACTTGTTATCTTACACTACATCTTAGATATTGACCGTTGCCAATACCAAGTCCTTATAGTGCTAACTAGTATTGATTCTGTTCTTCTTCGTGATTGTTGACCTTTGTAGTAAAGAGCGTAAAGGTATTTTATTGATAACTTATAAGATAGGAAATAACTTAGGTGATTGCGTGAAGAACTAACTGTCAGGTCCTATCGACCTCCTTATATAGTTCTTCCAGCAACCTGCTTACAAATCAAATGAGTCACAACTGTGACTCATGCACTTGCATAACATATAACCTCATGACCATACTTGGTCATGCATGAAAGTCCCATGACCTTAAAGGGGTCATGTGCAAAACCTCATGACTCGTATAAATGAAGTCATGCCTCTTAATCCTCATGACTCATTGGCGCACTTATGAGTCAATGCTCAACATACCAATTAAATTCAAACATAAACAACTATGACTCACAACTGTGAATCATATAAAACCCTATGACTCGTATATGAGTCATAGTGCGAAACATAATATCATATGACTCAATTGAGTCATGTGTAAAACTTTTAACAAATGAAATACTATGACATACAATTGTATGTCATGTGAAACCATTACAAACCATGCTTGGTTTGTAATAGCTTGGTTGGTAGTTTCTGGTCCTGGCTGGCAGATTGGTCACTGCATACTATTGATAAAACCCCAAATCTATCCAGTGGGTTCCCCCTTGCCCGTTATGGCAATACAGTACTATTCCAAGCATTGTGGGGAGAGGAGATAAGAATCCCAGTAGAGTTACTTTGCAAACCAATGATATAAATGTGTACATACATTGTTAAAGATTGTTGAAAGCCATCCACACTGATGACCAAAAATTATAATACACTGCTTAGGTCAGCTTGGGTATGATAATCAGTATAGCATCACTGCAAGGGTAGTAACTGGATCACAATGGTAGCAGTAATGAAAGGTATCTGGTATTTGAAGCAGTGCTGCAAGTTCTACCAGCTGACTTTTATTGAATCTCAAAAACTCCAAGCATTAGACTAGGATTCCACACTCTGGCTCAATTTCTGTTAGGGGATCCTTCATTTGAATTGTGGTGTTTAAAGGATCTGGATGGGATGCTAGAAGAGTTGAATGAGCTTATACTTTCATTGCTGGTGAAGGATAAGAGAATCCACCACTTCTTGTATTCATCTCAGCTGCTGCTGCAGCTAAAATGATCGGTATGGCTGGTCTGAGTTCAATATCGTCCATGGGATCCACACTGAATCTCCATTGCAAGAACTCGTTCTCTCCCCTTTCTTCTCCCATCTTACATCATTCTGACTAAGAATATGATTGTTTATACTATAAACACAGCTGCACTATTGTTGCACATCCTTGCTGCAGAAGTTAGCATGCATTAATAACAAAACTATTACCAGCCACATTTGCCACCCAGTTCCCGCGGCAACATCGTGCACATCCCACTGCAGAACCTCCCTATTGGTTCGATATGGAATTTGGATATATCATACCGGTATCTTACTGCCACACTTCGTGAGGGAAGGATTCCAAAGATCGCTAATGAAGCTACCTTACGCTCGTATAATCGATACGTGAGTAATATAGTTGAGAAGAATACCGGTAGACTACTGTAAACTCTCCGCGATGATCATGTTCACTACGGTACCGGTATCACTTAACTGCACCCCCTCCCCTCCCCGCAGACACTCTGATATCACAAAATAGAAATTTTCAAACTCAAACAAAGCTACAAACTGCGAGACAGCAGCAATACAGTATACAATACACAATGGTAAGAAAAAAAAATATGAATTTGAATCAATCTCGACTTACAATATCACTACGGTAGTTAAGGGAGTTAGGGAAAACCCGCGTGAAGAAAAAAAATAAAATAAAGGAAATCCATCGCATATAACTCAAGAGAGAGAGGGGAAGAGACGAGAGAAGGAGAAAAGGGGAGAGAGAGTGTGAAAAACAAAAACAAAAAAAAACGAGTTCGCTTAATCCACTTTACATTCATCTCCACCTATTTCCCCAAGAGAAAGAAAAGATAAAAACATCAAAGCCATGTTTAAACGAATTGATAGACGTAGGTTTTTCCAGGTTCGCCATTGACACAGGTAAACATTAACAGGCTTTTTTTTTCGTAATCGTCGACTTGTTTCATCCATTTTCGTTATTTCGTTGCCCATACGCTACCAGCGGATGCATCAAAGCTCCGCTTTATTGGCGATAGAGAAGAGAGGTGAAAGCGACAACCTTTTTCTACTGAGCATTCGCCTGAAAGTTCTTGGGTCGCCTAGAAGAGAGGGTGTCAGTAAATTGGGTATATCTAAGAAGACGAATACGGTAGAGCCTACTTGAATAGTAGGATGTGTGGCTCCGGAGCGTGAATCTCATAGTGTTGCCATCCTAGACTCTGAGTTATCCCAAGTCCTCTCCATTCCTCTTCGTGAAGGATCTTGAGAGTTCCAGTCTCTGTATCGAAATAATCTTTGGGGATTTGTTTGAGCATTTGCTTTGGTAGCATCACATGTCTATAATCGCGGAGCAGTCAGTATAATCTCTGCGCACCAGTTGTATGCGAGGCTTTTCTTGGTCGCATGAGCTCCAGGGGTAGTTACCTGTACTCATATTGCTTATCGGAGTAACTAAACGTCCAAGGAGGGGAAGATTAGACGATGGTACTTTGTGTGGGAAGGATTGTAGACTCACCGATCAGAGTAGTGAATGAGATCAACGAATTCATCCAAGCGGTCCCTCTCCTTTTCGGTCAACAAACGCGGGCGACGTTGACGAGCAGAAGTCTTCTCCATAGTTTTATTTCCGGGATGTGGAAAGGTTGAGGGAAAAAGGGGGAAAGATTGTCGCTCAGAGACTGTTGTGTTTGGCGGTCGGTATAAGTATACGGGAGAGTGGCGAAACGGTGAGATTAGGGCTTAGGGGGTTTGAAGAGGCAAAAAGAAGATAACAGAGAATGAAGAAGCGAGAAGAGGGAGGAGGGGTATAGTTATTTAGGAGGAGGGACGGACCGAGACGCGTTGGTCTGACCTTAGGGTAAGCTTACCTTTTCCACTTGAAAAGAGAGGAAAAGTTTGTTTAGGGCGGCTCCGCGGATTGTTGTGTGTGGTACAGACCTTCTTGTGTAGTCTGTAGGGTAGAGGAGAAAATGTGCTGCGAGGAAGGTTGTTGTGTCTCTGTTAAACTCTTGGTTGGTGTTGATTAGGGTTCGAATCACCTTTACTGGTATGGAGAATTGGGGATCCAAGAAAAATAATTGGCGTGGCGTTCAGGAAAATCAGGAGAAGAGGATATCGTGATTGACTGATCTCACTTACAAGTAAGTATGAAAATGATAATAGTCAAAGTACCGTAGTAGGGGTATTCAAAGTTAAAAACATAATTTTCAATACTTTTTAGTGAGTAAACACGGTATCTTGCACTAGTTTACTTTGTAATTCTACCCAATTGTATTGCAATAGTTCATGTAACATATTTGAAAGCCCCATGGGTGGGACAAGACAATGGTAGATACTAAAAGTTAGTTGATACTTGGAAAAGATTTTTCATTTTCAATCACTAAATTAAGCTCAAAGGTGCTTACAAGAGACTAAGCTCAACAAATCAAAGAAAACAATACAAATGAACCCTTGAATGCCATGAAATTATTCAGAACTATAATGTGATTCATACTTGACTAAGTACTACAATCACAGTATCAATAAGTACAATAGATGAACTGATGAATGTTAACCAGTAACACTGAGAACAGTAACATCTAAGGGAGTCTTCAGAGGGTAATGTGCCAGTAACTAAGATCCTTATTCTAGACTCTAAGCCTGTAAGTTGTATATCAGATGTATAAAATGAGGAATCAAGAAAGTAGTCATTTAACCAAGTATATTTAAGAATAAACTGTCTGCTGAAGTTTGCTGTTCCAAATACCAGACCCAGCAGGCTCTTTAAATAATATGATTGTCTACTCTGTGCATCATAATGAATCATAAAGACCATATCAAGTGATATGCCTTTGAAACCAATATTGTATCAAATGATAAACATAAAACAAAGATAATATCAAATGATATATCTTGAAACCAAACATAAAACCAAATTGTATCAAATGATAAACATAAAACAAAGATAGTAAACAGAGTACCTGTACTAGTTACAAGAATATACATATTAGAGACAAGAGGAAATGGAGAAGTTGATTGAATTGTTGAAGGAGCCAGAAAACTTACTAAAGATGAAAAAAGGTTCCGGGATGTCAAAATAAAATAAAAAACAATTGTCCATGAACTTACCATATGAGTCCCAACAAAGTCAAAAGTGAAAGTGGGCTACAAGTAGATGATATATAATCCGTACATTGTATTGGATTCTGAACAAAGAATATTCCGATAATGAATGCTGCCAAGATCCAAGTACTTGAATATGCTTAATATGCTTGCTTGAGTGGCAGGGCCATTGGAGTTTGAGATGTTTTTTTTATATTATGGTTAGGTTGTTATTGCTAATCAGAAGTTGCTTTAATAGTTCTGTATCGGCTTCTCCATGAAAGAGGATAGTCGCAATCACATTCGAAAGCCATAGGGAGAAATGCGTTGGGTGTCTGCAGGCAGCAGCAGCGGAGAACTGGGACAATTAACAGGCAACGATATATAGCAACTCTTTGTTTTTATTTTATCCTGCAGAATACCATCGAAAGATATGGTAAGAGTGGATCACTTGCCTGCGGCCCCGCGATACTGTAGCTTAGCAGACTCTTGCTTGACCCATCGTTGCTGTTGTCACCATGAGTTCTGTGCTTTATGTGTGGCTTGTTCGCCACCCTTATTGTGGCTGACAGGACAATCAGATTGTTGATCCCTTATGAGCACCAATCGTCTTGGCGCCTCTTTTCTTTTTTTACCTCAAGCCGAGCTTTGGTGACCATGCCCAGTGCGGTGCTGTGGCTTTTCCCTGTCGGAGGAGCAACCACGATACGATCTCACCACCAAAGAAACCAAGGACGGAGAAGCACACAGGCTGTTGAATACACTTCCAACCATATTTCCTTGGTAGACCATCACAGACATATATCTTCTTCTCTAAAACTTGGCGATCATTGTCTTTTTGTTCCCCTGATCATAGGTTGTTCATCGCAAGTTATTACTGCCTTTTTTTTTAAAAAAAAAAAGCGCGCTTCACCAATCTTTCTCCAGTCGCGAATTTTCGGTCGCGTTTCCTCCTAGATATATATAATCTAACGAAATCTCGAACCAGAGGATACCTCGTGAGATGGATAAGCGCAAGGTTTCGCAGGCATCGCCAACACCGGATAGCGACGATCGAGCTCGGAAAAAGCGCAAATCGGTAAGTTTTATTCAACCCTATGCTTTTAGGGGATTCTAGATTTTTTGGTGGGGTTCTCTCTTAAACATGAGGATCACTCTCACTTCAGAGGCACGCGAAAGAAACAGAAGCTGCTACTTTCTTTCTCCCCTGCGCGTTCACTTGTTTACATCCCTGAACGGGGTTCGACTTATAGTCAACCATTACTTTGACTAACAAATTCTGGATTGTCTGATGCTTAGGCCTTAAATACTCCCTCAGCTGTCGCTCAAGCTCTATTCGATACCGTATGGAATCACAAGGAGAGGTAGGATCCCGCACCATCGATCATTCACCTTCTCTTAAACCATGCCGTCCCTTTATCTCCACCCCACCCCCGTACCCTTAGACAGACTCTACAATCACCCCTCCCATTTATCAAAATTTCCTGCTTTTCTAACGCCTTCCTGTACTTTATCTAACGGATCAGGAATCGCTTTATCCGTCAGCACTTTGAGATTTTAGTACCCAAGGTAAACTTCTCGCTTCTCTACCAGAACTGTAACCAACGAGTCAAATGTTAACCAACCCAAAAGGATGACTATCCTGATTATTACCAAAAAGTCACAGAACCCATTTCCTTAGCTGAAATACAGGTATATGAACAACCCCACTACTCAACATCTTCTTTCCATAACCCGTTCTCCTAATACTCACTGTTTGGCACAATAGGCCAAGATTCATAAGAACGAATATTCTTCGTTAGCAGACGCTGAAGCAGATTTCATGTTAATGTGTCAGAATGCCGCCGGATATAACAAACCCAAGAGTCAGGTTCATAGCGATTCTATGAGAATAAGGAACGTCGTAGAAGGCTTTATCGCCGAGCAGTCTAATCGACATGTCAAAAAGGAAGACGAAATTGCTCAAGCAAACCAGGGCAGACAAAGCTCGACAAGGAATGCAAAGAATAGTCCCGCAACTTTACAACAGGCACAAACCGAGATTATCGATGAGCTGCTGGCTTTTACCGATCAAGAGTGAGTTTATCACTGCAAGATCATACTTCTCAGCCCCCTAAATTTGTTTTATCCTCTGATTTGGTGTCACTCTTTACTTCCTAAAGTGTGACCTTGTCTATATTATCTAGAGAAGAATTCCTTTCTCGCTAAATTCTCTATTATTAAATTGCTAACATCGCTTGCTTCTGTTTTCTAGTGGCGAGCCGGTTGCACATTTCTTCATTAACATGCCAAGCAAAAAGCTTCACGGCGATTACTTTCGGGTAATCAAGCAACCGATTTCTCTCAACCTGATTAAAAAGAGGATAGCCCTTGGAGAATACCCTACATGGTCTGAATTCGAGTCAGCAGTTCACTTGATTCGTACAAATGCTGAAGAGTATAACGATGAATCGAGTGGCATTGTAGCAGATGTCCGTAAATTGGATGTAAGTACGGCATTCTACATTTGTAACAGCAAAATATATAGCTGACACTTTGATTCACCTGTTGCATAGACGAAATTTCACCAACTTCTGAGTGCGGCAAAGGCAAAGATTGGGAATGCGGGAGGTGGCGGAAGTGGTATCAAATTGCGCCTTAATGTACGCCAGACACAATCACCTCCACATGATCCAGTTCCTACGCCTAGAGGGCCAAGAATCAAACTCAATATCGGAAGCCGTCGAGACTCTGCGGCAGATAGTCCTTCAGTGGCTTCACCATCCTCACCTCCATCTTCGCAACGAGTGCAGCGCTTCAAGAAGAAGTCTCCCATCAATGGTTTGCGAACGACACGCGCAGCGCTAGCTGATGAGCTATCCCCAACCATTGAGTCACCGACTGTTGCACAGCCTAATGGTAACCGACCTGTGCGAGGTAAATCCAATACTTTACCCAGCAAGCCTCCTCAGAGCTCCAAAAAGGAACCTACCCCCCCTACGCCAGTAACGTCGCTCCCCACACAAGCTGCTTCACATGATCAAAAGAATCTGTTAGTACTTTCGACTTCCCAATCACCAAAGCCAGGTGCTGGGAATATGACACCTTCAACACAAAACGGGAGATCGAGAAGTCCGGCAAACGACTCTATAACCTTACGAGCCAGGTCCAATCCCCGAACGCCACAGCCTCAGGTATCTTCACCGGCCCCAAATGTAGTAATGCCTCCGCCCGCACAACGGCATAGTGCTACTCCTGTGCCAAATGGACATTCTCCTGCTCCTCAGTTCAATTCCTCGACTCCGGCACCTCCAACATTCTCACAACCAAAACCTAATACGGGGCCTGAGGAGCCAAGATACCGTCCTGATGGCAAAGGTATTCAATCTCGTTTGCATATGCCACCTCAGAGATTTGAACTAACATGCTATTCTTAGATGCTAGCTCTGCTATAATAACCAGCGTCCGTCTCGATGCTGCTTTGAATGGCGTCGATAACAAGTTCAGCCAGGAGCTCTTTGCTGACAATAGAAAGTTGATGACTCAATTTTCAGTTTATCTTCCTTCGGAAGCTGGTGTCGTAGTCTTTACTCCCGTTTTATCAGCCGTAAACCTGCAAAATAGGCCACACAGATTAACCGTGGAGCTCAGAGTTGGCAATAACGTCCCGAGGCAGCTACACCCTAACTCCACCTTGCAGAAAAAGAAAGACGAACATACATTTGAGTTCCGCCCCAGCCCCGTTGGTATCAGCACCCTGGAATGCACACTCGTAACTCCCGCCATACGTGCTGCTGTAAATGGCACTAGCAACGGTGTCAACGGAACGACCAACAGCACCGTTAACGGCAGTGGCGGGACGTTCGGACTCTGGGACGTGGAGAAATTCAGAATATTTTTCTCCATATTACCCGCCTAGACCTTTCCCATCCCATCCCATTTTCTTTTTATACTTTTCCCCATGCAATTTTCCCACCCTTCATCCTTGCTATTGTTTTTTTTTTACTTCTTCCGGGACTTGCCCTTTTCTATCCCCTCCCTCCCTCCCTTAGCATTCCTTCAACGAGTGCTGGGGGCGACGGCGACAACCTCCTCATACCGGCTACCTTCTTCTATTTACTAAACAAAAAAGTACTCTCTACGCCCAACTAATTTTTCTTTCCTCCATTTTTTTTTACCAATTTTCTCCAGTACCTGTACCGTACGTACGTATACTCGAGATTCCTAGTCTTCTTTCAGAACATTGTATTCTTAGAGATCACACGTCTTCTCTTTTCTCTTTCTTTGATATTCTTATTCTTTGTTCATTTCATTTTTTTTTTTCCAAATCCATTCTTTCATTTCGTTCATGTCTTATCACTCGGGTTGTCTTTGTTCTCTTCTTTCTTGCTTTTGTTGTGGGGGTAACGTTGGGCTGTGTGTAGCGTTAATCGCTTTGGATTGATGGATGGATTGGTGAGATTTAAAGTATGATAGGTTGATAAGTTGATGGGTAAGTAGATGGTAAATGGTAGATGGTAGGTACGTAAGTAGGTAGCATAGCAAGGTACCAATGAACAAAGTATTCTGTTTCAAAATGCTTGGTTCACTATGTTGTGTGGACAGGGGTAGGGAATATGTTAATCCCAGGCAAGAGTAAGTGAGATTGTTTAGTTGGTCTGGTATCGGCATATCCAACACGCCACATCCCGACCTATAGAACCTGTAATTAGTATACGAATCTGTGATACATACGGTAAAAATAGCCAAGTAAGTAAGCCTTTGAGAACTTCCCATGAATCGTATGGTTAACGTACCAAACCACCACCACCCACAACCGTTCAATGCCATTACGTCGTTTCCGGTTATCTCCACTTCCAACCCACCTACAAACCACCCCTCAATCTCGTGCTCTCGGGGACTTACCCCTTAACAATGTTCAAACCACCATAATCCGCAAGAAGTACCCACAGTCATGCCGTCTCACTCGTTGTGGCTTCGGGACGCGAGTCAATGTGGTCGGTCTTGCGGAATGGTAGTGGGGGATGGTAAAGACTTGTTCAATTCAACACGAGGCAAGTACGAGGGTCTGGATATTTATTTACGGATATAATACCATAGTCTAGGTGGCTAGTCTTATCTAGTCTTTTAGTATGAAGGGTGGGATAAAGGAGTTGTGTGAAGGAATGGGGATAGGAGGGAGGGTGATAAAGGGATGGTTGGTTAGGGGGATGGTTACCGTTAGGACTGGATTATTGTTACTGGTGTTGCGGGAGGTAATGGTAAGACTTAGTAAGTATGTCTTTTCTTGAAGATTATAGATTATGGTAGGATGAGCAGGGAAGGGGGATGGCAGTCGCACGCCGGAGAGGAGAGGAGAGGAGAGGAGAGGAGAGAGTTGGGGATAACTTTAGAAGTATTGTACAGTGCCTGGAGCTCCCGTACAATAGAAGCAGGGGGGTGGAACCTACATAAGTAGTTTATCTTGTGTTTTTACTGCTTGTGATACAGCACGATATCTGGGTAGGATACTTTGCCGAAGTCTCTTAGTTGATACTGATGGAGCATAGATTACGGCATTTTTCCTTACAATTCTTGGAGTTGAAACTGATGTTTGGAAAGGGATTTTCTTTCGCAAGAAAGCAATAAACGCGTTACATCCATCACGTGACACTTATCGCGTGGGGTGATGACGGAGTTCCATCATCCGCGTCTTCCCAATTTACCGGAGAGCGAGCAAACTACTACAAACCCTAGTCGTGGCACACCTACGGTATCATACCGTATTATCGGCAACAAAAACCCACCTACACAAGCGACCATCTACAAGAAGAAGAAGAAGAAGAAGAAGGAAAGGAGGAGGAGGAGGAGGAATAAGAGCAAGCAACAAAAAAATTCACCATGGGAATCCAAGCCCTCCCCGCCACTGCCGTACGAGCACTCGGCTCAGGCCAAGTCCTCACTGACCCCGCCTCCTTAATAAAAGAGCTCCTAGACAACGCGCTCGACGCCGCCGCGAGCACAATCTCCATCGAAATCTCCCAGAACACCCTCGACATTCTGCAAGTCAAGGACAACGGCCTTGGCATCCCGCCCGACGACCGCGACGTCATGGCCGTGCGCTACTGCACCAGTAAGATCCGCGACTTCGACGACATCCAGGATTGCCGCAGCCTGGGGTTTCGGGGGGAGGCGCTGGCTAGTGCTGCGGAGTTGGCGGGCGGGTTGGTTATTACGACGATGGTTGAGGGGGAGAAGGTTGCTACGGCTTGTACTTGTGATCGGGCTGGAAGGGTAGTGGGGAGGAAGCCGGTTGGTGGGATGAGGGGGACTACGGTGCGGGTGACGGATTTTTTTAAGTTTTTGCCGGTGAGGCGGGAGGTATGGTTTTTCTTTGCTGTTAGTGTTTGCCGAGGAGGAGGGAGGAAGGAAGGCAGGGAGGGCAGGGGGTAGCTGTGGGCTAACGAAGTATGGTGGGCTAGAATGCGATTAAGGTTGCGCAAAAGAATTTATCCAAAATCAGAACTTTGCTACAAAGATATTTCCTCTCACATCCCACCTGCCGCTTCTCGTTGCGGATACTACCGCCGCCACAGAAAGGCAAGGCGGCAGGCGGGCGGAGCGAAGATATAGTCTATGCGCCGAGCAAGTCCGTTTCAGAGGCCGTTATGAAGGCCGTTGGAAAAGAAGTAGTCGCCGCTTGTCAATGGATAAACACCGAGCCCGAAGAGGCAGCTACAGACGACGGAGGTTCGGAAAGGGAGCAGAAAATCGGCATAGAAGCTTTTATGCCAAAACCAGATTCAGACCCGGCAATCATATGCAAGAAGCCGCAATGTACGAATTTCGTTTTTGTGGATAGCAGGCCCGTGTCGTGCGCTCGTGGCACTCTGAAGCAAATATTGTCGTTGTATAAATCTTATCTTAAGTCGGCGTCTTCATCTGATTCTAACATATCTGATCCCTTCCTCTATCTTAACTTACGCTGTCCTCCTGGGACTTATGATCCGAATATTGAGCCGGCTAAGGATGATGTCATGTTCTTCCATGCGGACAGGGTTATCGAAACTGTGGAGGTGGTTTTGAAAGGGTTATATGGAGAGTTGAAGGATAAAGATGGTGCTGCTGGATCTGGAGGAAAGGCGGGAAAGAGTGCAGAGATGATGACGGGCGGATTTGAACTGTTACTTGCTAAAAGAAGAGAGCCGAAGCTTAGCATGGCTAAACCCCCGACAGTGCCTGAAATTGATGAAGATGAGGAAGAAATGGCAGCGCAGCAAATGGACATGATGATGGAGCTCGATGAGAATCCTCCCGGAGTGGGATTCACACCTATCAATCAGCGGAAAACATCGCCTGTACAGACACGGGGAGAGAGCCCTGATAAGTCACGGGGTAGGGGCGGCAGCGTGCGACCGCCAATGTTTACTATAACAGATGTACCCTCTCCTGAATCAGTGCGCCCTGGGGAGCCCAATCAAGAGTCTCCCACTCGGACAGCACAGACACCCAAAAGGAGGCCGACAAACTGGGGATTTAATATGTCCTCCGGCCATGACGAGGACGAGAATGATCTAGTTTTAGAAGAAGCAGAAGGGCAAATCCGAAGTGAACTTACTGAGGAACAGGCGGACGAGGCTGCTGCCCGAGATATTACCATCTCGAACCCATGGACCGCAGCGAAAATGAACTCCCCTTCGTCGGGATCTAACCCGCTCTCCTCATCCGGTGTTAGCGTGACTAAACGCAGCTTTCGCCCCGCAACTATCATTGACCCACCACGCAACCTTAGATCATCCCCTCAATTTGGATCTTCACCGTCTCTTAATTACTCTATGACTCCTGCGTCCTCCTCACGACGGATGATCACAATGTTCCCGACCCCCAGTGCTTCCTCACCGGCGCCCCCGCAAGGAAATGCAGAGATCATGCAGGGCTGGCTTAACAAGGCGACTCGACAGAGTCCACGAAACGCCGCGCAATCAGCAGTGTACAGAAGACCTATAAACGAAGACTACGACGATGAAGAAGACATAGACGACGAGAACGAGGAGCCGGCGAGAAGGGTGTACCAAAAACCGCCACAGGAGAGTAGCGTGTCGAGGGCTGTTCACGACCAGCAAACCAAACGGCGGAGATTAAACGAGGATAGAGAAGTAGATTACGATGAGCCACCGCCAGGATACGGTGACGATCCAGACTTTGTCCAAACCCAACCTACGAAGTCGCCGCACAAGAATAGGTTTCTGAAAGCGGCCGCTGCATTATCTAGTCAAGCCGATCCCGAACCAGCCCAACAACCACAACCTGGAAAACCTCCCGCACCTCCCCCCATCCTCCAACAACAACGGCCCAAAAAACAAAGGCTCACCACCCTCGACACCCCCCCTCCAATACCCCAACAGACCACCTCCCTATCAAAACCCACCGCTTGCTCAATCGCCCAACTCCGCACCCTCTTCACCCAACTCCGAAGCTCAGACACATACAACCGCTTCCCTTCCCCCCTCACAACAAACGATAAACCGACATTCCCTCCGAAGGCTACACAAACCAACGTAGGTATATTCTTTGAAATAGATAATGTCCCGGAGGATCCGTATAATAGCCAGGTGCAGCAGCGCGAGAAGGAGATTGCCTGGGATGTGAAGAAATGGATGGATAAGCTGGCTGCAGAGCGAGGGGTTGAGACGGAGCCGTTCTGGCTCGAGTTTGACTCTGAGGAGGGGCCTGAGGGGCAGAGGTCTATTTGGGTGTTTAGGGAGGGGGAGGATGATGAGGAGGAGGATTATGGGGATGATTAGGGGATGGGGATTTTGTTTTATTGTTTTGTGGACGGTTTGGTGTTTGTTTGATGAATTTGTGTTGTATGGTACGGTATGAAAAATATAATCATAGTTGAGAAAGGGATTTAGTGGAGGGGTGTTGTGCTGATAATATGAAATGCAAGAACACTGATTTTGTCAGTGAGCCTTTGCCCATATATATATACAGATATCGAGGAATCCGGAACAAGAAGCAATGTGAACGAAGCAAAAAAAAAAAAAACTCTTTAGTCACCGAACGGTCTCGGAGTGACTAAAAAATCGAAGAAAATGTAGAAGCAAAAGACTTAATACAACTAGATACCAGTAGTGGAGACTTTTGTGGGGAGGCCGGTGGGGTCACCGAAGCGCCCAGCGGGAAACAGAGGTTTTCGTAACCTTGAGCATTCTCAAAGTTGATTTTGGCCCCGGTTTGACGGAGCATTGTGAGATTCAGGTTTATTCCTCAGCGCATATTGCCGAGTGATGATTTGTGACCACGATTGTGACCTAGCTTGATGCCCACTTCGTAGAGATGTCTGGTGTTTAAATGCCAAGCACTTTGTTATACCCTATCATACTTCCTACTGCTCTTCGCCTGGTGGCTTCAACGCAGGGTTTGCCGAGTTGGTATATAAGGGAGCCCACCCTCCACCTTTCCTTCCTTCCTTCCTTCCTTCCTTCTTCTCTCCAACACATCCACCACCACCACCGCCATCACCGAGATTTTCTAGCTCGTGTTTGTTATCATTTCTTCCCTGCTATGCGGCTGGGAGCGGTTGATCTACTGTTAACAAGGTATGTACGTAAATAGTTGCTTTTCTGAACCGTCCGGGGTTCCCGTATGCGTTAGTTTTGTCCTTGCTTTGACTTCTGCTAACGTCATGCGGACCTGTGTTGCTTTTCTAGGGGGGTTGAACTCTAGCTCTAGGGTCTCTGGCTATTCATCCCACAAGTATAAATTTTGAATAAGGTATGTACGTAAATAGTTGCTTTTATGAACCGTCCGGGGTTCCTGTATGCGTTAGTTTTGTCCTTGCTTTGACTTCTGCTAACGTCATGCGGTCCTTTATTGCTTCTCTAGGAGCCTTGAAGTTCTAACCACTGGAGTCTACCTTTGGAGCCTCTTTACTTGCGGAATAACTGGTAGAAAACACTGAATAAGGTATGTACGTAAATAGTTGCTCTATGAATTTTTGGGATCTCCGTGTGCGTTAGTTTGTCCTTGCTTTGACTTCTGCTAACGTCATGCGGGCCTTTATTGTTTCTCTAGGAACCTCGAAATTCATATTCAGTTGCCTTTTACTAGTGTGATGCCACTCTAGCATTGGACCCTTCGGATAAGGTATGTACGTAAATAGTTGCTTTATGGTTCTTTCGAGTCCCCGTATGCGTTAGCTTGGTCCTTGCTTTGACTTCTGCTAACGTCATGCGGACTTGTATTCTTTCTCTAGGAATCTCAAAGTTCATACCCAATAACTTCATGCTGGTGCACTGTTGCACGGTATTAGAACTCTAGTGTTCAGCACGAGGCGAGGAGCCTAGAGGATTTCTTCGCTAACGATATCCAGAAAAAAAGAAATGAGTGATTGTTAGTGAAGTGTATCGAATGAAGATAGTGAAACATGACAATGAGTTCGGAATACTTCGGATCCGCAATGCTTCGAAACTCATTTCTGCTCGTGGGTCGAGGTAAATTCCTACCCTTTTCCAGCAGAGTGTCTTGCAATCCCACAAGACTTTTAACAACAAAGTTTGACCACCTGATATTTATACCAGCCATAACACGCAACTCGACGTTTACCGGGGTTTTGAGGTACATATTCAAGGCGACAGCATTGGGCAATGGGAGCTTAGACGGTAGGATAGACACTAAGCTTATTATTTGTCAATTCAAAAAAATCCAAGAGGATTAAATTTGAAGAAGAAAAATCGGGCAGGTAACTGTTTCTTCCCAAATAGTGTTCGGCACGAGGATCCTCATAGAGAGGTAGGAGTTAATTGCTAGGCTTCTCTCTCCGTAGGGGGTTGGCCTCGCGGTCCTCTGGGATTATGAAATCGTCCTCGAGGATGGCTGCGAAGGCACTTGCTTACTGTTATTTTTCACACGATGGGTCTTGCTCTAGCGGTAGTATGGGACAAATTTCATGTCGTGTGCGCTGCCCTGTGTATCTGGAAAATAAACGTGAACCGTTCCGTGACAAAACGACCAGCACGAAGTTAAAAGGAAGAACGCTGATTTTTTCTCTGGAGGCCTTTGCCCGAATATATACACCTATCGGGAAGCCCGGAGTGGAAACGAATTTAATGTGAACGAAGGGTCTCGAAGTGGCTAAACAAATCAAGAGTATAGAAATAAAGGACTAAACACAATTAGACACCAGTAGTGGGGACTTCAAGGAGTTTGATAGGCTCATCGAAGTGCCCTGCAAAAAACAGAGGTTTTTGTAACCGAGAGCACATCAATATTGGTTCTGGCGCTTGTTTGATTGAGCATGGTGAGATTCAGGGTCGATCAGAAGAACGGTACAGCATATCGAGTGATGTACTGTGATGAAAATAATGCTAACCCTTACTTCGCAGAGATGCCTGGTGTTTGGATGTGGATCGCTTCGCTATGCCCTACTTCCTACCGCTTCTCACCTGGTGACTTCAGATCAGGTTTGCAAAATTAGTACATAAGAGACCCCATCACTCACTTTCCCTGCCTCCCTTCTCTCCAACACATCCACCACCACCGCCATCATCATCGGGAGTTTCTACCTCACGTTTGTTCTCATTTCTTCCCCGCTATGCGGCTGGGAACGGTTTATCTACTCAACAAGGTATGTACGTAAATAGTTGCTTTTCTGAACCGTCCGGGGTTCCCCCATGCGTTAGCTTTGTCCTTGCTTTGACTTCTGCTAACTTCATGCGGACCCATATGCTATTTCTAGGAATCTCAAAGTTCATTGCTGGGATTCACCTCCACTCTGACCACTAATTGCGAGGAATAGGAACTTTTGAGTAAGGTATGTACGTAAGTAGTTGCTTTATAGGTATTTTGGGATCTCTGTGTGCGTTAGTCGGCCCTTGCTTCGACTTCTGCTAACGTCATGCGGGCTTTTATTGTTTCTCTAGGAATCTTGAAATTCATACTCAGTTGCCTTTTACTGGTGTGATGCCGCTCTGGCATTGGAGCAATTCGGATAAGGTATGTACGTAAATAGTTGCTTTTTGAACCGTCCGGGGTTCCCGTACGTGTTAGCTTTGTCCTTGCTTTGACTTCTGCTAACATCGTGCGGGCTTTTGTAAATTCTTTTCTATCACAGGAAGATCAACCCCAGTCAGAGAGCTTTCAGAAGAGACAGCTGCCTGCTCGCTTTTTTCTTCTTCTGTTTCACTCCTCACTGCTTTTTTTGAATTGATCAAGAATCAGCCTAGGGGCTATCCCACGGTCCAAACGCCCGCCAGCTATTGCTCTGCCTTGAAGATTTGTCTCAAAACCCCGTTAAATGTCGAGTTGCTGGTTGTTTTACACAAGATGGTTCTTGCCCCAGCATCTAACATCTTAGGGCCATTTGGGACAAGTATTACATCGTGTTAGTTCCCGTATGTATCTGGAAAGAAGTAAAAAAAAACGTAAACGCAAACGGTTCCGTGACAAAGGGGCCAGACGAAGTGAAAAGGAAGAACGCTGATATTTTTAGTGAGGGTCATTACCCCTATGTGTATACAAACCTATCCAGGATGCCCGGAATGAAATTCAATGTGAAAAAGAAAATCCCCTTCAGTGAACGAACGGTCTGGAAGTGATAAAAACAATGAAGAATATAGACAAGCAAAGGATTAAACATAACTAGGCACGAGTAGTGGGGACTTCGGGGTGCCTAATGGGATCACCGAGGAGCCCAGTAAAAAGCAGAGGTCTTCGTATCCGAGAGCACAACAAAGTTTGTTTTGGCCCTTGTTTGACTGATCATCATGAGATTCAGGTTTATTCCTTAGCGCCTGGCGCACATTGCCGAGTGATGATCTATGACACGTTTGTGCCCTAATGCCCACTTCGTAGAGATGTCTGGTATTTAAATGCCAAGCGCTTCGTTATACCCTATCATACTTCCTACCGCTCCTCACCTGGTGACTTCAAATCAGGGTTTGCGGAATTAGTATATAAGGGAGCCCACCCTCCACCTTTCCTTCCTTCCTTCCTTCCTTCTTCTCTCCAACACATCCACCACCACCACCGCCATCATCACCGAGATTTTCTATCTCGTGTTTGTTACCATTTCTTCCCTGCTATGCGGCTGGGAGCGGTTGATCTACTGTTAACAAGGTATGTACGTAAATAGTTGCTTTTCTGAACCGTCCGGGGTTTCCGTGTGCGTTAGCTTTGTCCTTGCTTCGACTTCTGCTAACGTCATGCGGACCTTTATAATTTCTCTAGGAGCCTTGAAGTTCTAACCACTGGAGTCTACCTTTGGAGCCTCTTTACTTGCGGAATAACTGGTAGAAAACACTGAATAAGGTATGTACGTAAATAGTTGCTTTATGGTTCTTTCGAGTCCCCGTATGCGTTAGCTTGGTCCTTGCTTTGACTTCTGCTAACGTCATGCGGACTTATATTGTTTCTCTAGGAATCTCAAGGTTCATGCTCAATACCTTCCCCCCGGTGTACTGTTGCACTGGCATTGGAAATCTGGAGCTCTTCTGATAAGGTATGTACATAAATAGTTGCTTTCTGAACCGTCCGGAGTTTCCGTGTGCGTTAGTGTTGCCCTCGCTTTGACTTCTGCTAACGTCATGCGGTCTTTGGTATATTTTTCCTACAGCAGGTCAATCAATTTTTCTCGGAGAGCGTCAAGAAGAGACTGCTAGCTGTAAGATTTTTTTCCTGTTCTTTTGATCTCGGGCCTTAACGCCTTCCTCAAGCTTTCATCGTGGGTCTCAAAGCCAGTTTGGGGGCTGGCATTGACCGTCATGAGTTTACAAATGACGCTGGGGGTGCATTGAGTGATTTACCGTGATCACTACGGTACTCTAATTTCTATTTGCAGAGGTGTCTAACATTAATTTTGTTAAACTCTTCTTCCCACCTCTTCGCGCTCAACACGGAAAAATCAGGGCTTGTGGAATTAGTATTTAAGAGCACTCATGGCCCACTTTTCCTTCGTCCCTTCTCTCCTTCCTCCCCATCTACACTCTCACAAGCGCAAAGACAAACACCACCGCTACCATCATCGGGATTTTCTATCTCATGATTGTTATCATTTCTTCCCCGATATGCGACTAGGAACGGTTGATCTACACTCAACAGGGTATGTACATAAATATTTGCTTGCTATTTTCTGGACCGTCCGGGGTCCCCGCGTGCGTTAGTGTAGTCCTTGCTTTGACTTCTACTAACGTCATGCGGACCTTGATGTATTTTTGCTACCACGGGACAATCAATTTCCCCTCAGAGAGCGTCAAGAAACAGCCAGCTTTAGGAAATTCGTAGTTGTTCTTTTGATCTCGGACCTTAACACCATTCCCCAAGCTTTTATTATCGTGTGCCTCAAAACCAATTTTGGAGCTGGCATTGACTGTCATGAGATTTTCAACTAACGCTGAAGGTACATCGAGTGATTTACCATGATCACCACGGTACCCCAATCCTTATTCGCAGTTGTGTCCAACATTAATTGACAAACCCTCCTTCCTACAGCTTTCCACCCAATGCCTTGGAATCAGGGTTTACAAAATTAGCACAAAAGAGTGTTTGCGGTCCACCATTCCTTCTTTCCCCCATCACATCCACACGCAACAGCACTCTTTCCTCTCAACCACAACCGCTACTCCCACTATATGATCCGAGTTCTCTCTCACGATCACCATTTTTTTTTCGGCGTTACACCGCCAGCAGCAGTTTATCTACTATCAACAAGGTATGTACATAGGTATTTACCTTCTAAACCATCCGGTTTCCCATACGCGCTAGCCTTATCCTACCCCGACTCCCACAAACCTCACCCAGACCACCCTCCCCCCTCCCCCACAGAAACCTCAAAAGCTCATTCACATCCCAACTACACCACCTCCCCACTCACACACTCACACACACACGCACGCCAGTACCTACCAACCCCCCTTCCGACGAGGACATGCACCCAAACACATCACACATCTGCCCTCCAAACACCGCCCGAAAACATCCCGGGCAACCAATATTCATCCCCCTTTAAAGAAAAAAAGATTCAACAGTCTACCCAAACTACCGTAAACGAGCCACAACAACCCGCAACTCGACGTTTGGGCGGTATGACGAATATTTCCTCTAGTGTTCGGCGCGAGGATGGGTGGGTGGATGGACGGCTGCGAGGACATGCTCGGTGTGTCGTACAGTGGCCAAGTCGAAAGGTACTGTTTGGCTGGGGAGGGACAGATATAGTACGCCCTGATGGGTAGATTTGCAAAGTGGTGTAGATCCGGCGAGCAGGTTGTCGTGCTCTTATCCTACATTCATTCATCCTTTCCAGGGTTGAGGCGGGAGTGCGGTAATTAGTATGGACTGGATCATTTCCACGCCACATCACGAAAACCTGGGAAATGCAGGGAGGAGTAGTTCGACGGACGGAAAGGTAAATGGCACTGCGTAGAGCAAGTAAAGTATATGCTACTTGTAGAGCAACTTTCATATCACACAAACACCCAACAACTATCATACAAACATCATATCAAAGACGTTCCGGTACAACAACTTCAATTCTCGTCCTCATTCTCATTCATTTCTGATCCACTCACTACTGCAACTATCATAGCTGATTAAGTTACTTAACCTAACTTGACAAGACAAAACGAAGCAAAGCAAATCGCAAAAAATCACCTCTTCCTTCCTCTCATGCCCTTTAAACTTCTCATCATGGCTTCATCACATTCATTCATCCCCAACCTTCACAACAAACATATCCCACGCACCCACGCACCCACCTATCAGCAGCAATAAAAATACGCCAAACCCTCCAAAAAAAAAAAAAAGCAAAAAGCAAAAAGCCAACTTTCCACGCAATGACGAGTAACATACGTACTGTACAAAAGTACGTAGGCACGCAAAGTAGACAAAACAGAACAGATAGCATAACAAAAACAAAAACTAAGGAAAAGAAAGAAAAGAAGACAATCATGACTCGCGATAAAAAACGTTATGATGGTGAAAAACAGATAAGCCTCCCAGTGTTGATTGAAGATGAAAAATGAAAAATGAAGAATGAAGAAGACGAAATGAAAAGGGGGGGGTGATGGCGGTGGTGGTTATTACATATTGCACCTGTGTAGCTAGGCTAGAATAAGGCAGGATGATGGGATGGTGGGATGGTGGGATGGATGAGGGGTTGAATATAATGTTTGTTGGAAAAGAGTAAAAGAAAGAGGGCCACACAGACAAGTAGATAGATAGAAGAACGAAAGAACAGGTACTATACTCCTCCAATGCTTCACTCCCAATCCACCCTTCGACTCGTCAGATATTACGTAGCTCGCAATGAACCGCCAGAATGAACAGAAGAAAGAAAAAAAAAAAGAAAAAAAAAAAAAAAAAAAAAAAAGGCTCAACAGATGGATAATAGGAAAAGTAGGCGAAATTCGAAAGAGCGTCAACTCAAACAAATATCCCCTCTCCCATGCCATACCCCAATCTCCGATACTTCCTCGAAGCATAATACCTCCCTCTGCCTCTCCTTCCCGGCCCCTTCGTATCTTCCTTTTCCTCATCCAAAGCATCCTCCCAGCAAAGTACTTCCTGACCACTAGTGTCCTGCGGATAGTCCTGATAGTAGGCCTGTCCCTTGCACCTATCAAACTCCATAAGCCCACCAACGCACTTGTCCGCGTTAGCAATGAAGAATTCTTCTCCGGTAGGCGCAAACTCGATTCCTCCAACCTCGCCCCAGAATTCCAATTGCTGCATAGAATCCCAGGATGTTGCGTCCACGATCTGCACAATATCGGCTGGTTCCGCCATTGCGAGGACCCTCTTGCCGCCGTATCCAAGAGGGGAGAAGCGCAGGGCTCTTACACCGGCCATTTTCGCAGGGAGTACCTTAACAGTCTCATTCAGTTTTCTGGCATCCCATATACGTACCGTTTCGTCTTGGTTTCCAGTGGCAATAGTGTATCCATCGTCGCTCCAGGCCGCAGCAAAACCGTAGTCCCTATGGCCTGGAAGGACGAACTGTGTGCTCCCGCGCTCAGCATCGCAGATGAGTACATCTGTGTGATCCCCTACCACGACCCGCAGTCGTGAGTCTGGGCTCATAACGCTACAGTTCACCGGCCAGTCGTATTCGTGTTGAGCGTTGAAAGCTAGAGTCTCACAGTCAAGGACACGCACGTGGCAGTCATTTGATGAGAAGATGGCATTCGGTGTGTTATTGTGCCTGTTTCGGACAATCTGAACGTGGTTTGTTATACCGCTCTCATTCTTGGTCACAATCCCCATTATGGGTTTCGCGGATGCCGGGGCAAATAGAGGTTTCATAGCATATTCACCATGAAAGCAACCTGCAATTACCACACCAGACTGACCAGTGCAGGCACTCAGTGTTGATATTCGGATTTGATTACCGCTCCAAGAGTCCGGGTACGACAGATCCATCGTAGTCGCTGTCGACCCTGTTAGTGGATTCGTCCGCAGAACCTTCGCATCGCCGGCGTAGAAAACATCGCTCCTGGACACCACTCCCAGTAGATTGCGAAGTTGAAAGTGTATCAGACGGGGCTTCTGCTCTGTATCCATCCTTCGAAATTTATAAAACTGGCGATTTGCCGGAATGCTAGGCTGTTAATCCCAATCAGCATATCGTGAATGAAACACAAAAAAACAAACGAGATCAGAATGCAGCCGACGGGCTTGTGGGGGCTATATGCAGAAGTACAAGTACGATGTTCAATTAAAGTACCTGTAGATCTGTTCCTAAACCTGAATATTACATCCGATCTCTGCCGGAAACACCCACTTGCCATTTGAGGCCCACCCCTCCCATAAAGGCTAAAACAAAACAAGAATAAAATAAAATAAAACCCAGAAAACTTCCAAAAAGAAAATAAATAGAGAGGACGAACGACTTACCGGTTGCTCGGGTTCAACATCCTTCTCATTCCTATAATTAATATACTCTTTCCTTCGAATGCCCCTGGCAACATCAACCGTGATACCCAACTTCTGCCAAGGAATCGCTTGAATGTCGCCACCATCCCTCTCAACATCCCGTCTCGTGATCTCTCTCGGTCGTGATAGTTTTCGGACGTCCGCCGCTGCTACCGATAATTTCTGATAGCGTGCCGAGTTCATCGTATACCGGTAGTAGGCGTGTTGACAAAACTTTGCAAAATCGTAATTGTAGTTTTCAATGTCTTCAAGGGGCAGGTTTTGTTCAAACGTGTGATCAGTTACGCCCTCAATGTCTTCATCTTCAGTGAATATTCCGCCGTCCAGAACGACGGGTGGAAGGGATAGGTAGGTTGCGGAGAAATAGAGTGGAAATTCAATAGCAAAAGGAGGGGGTGAAGGAGAAAGGGGAGGGGGTGGTGGAGAAGGAGGAGAAGGAGTGGGGTTAGAGTAATCAGGAGTTGTAGGAGGAGGGGATGGAGGTGATGAATGTAATGTGGAGAAGACTTCTCCAACACCAGCAGCCACTGGAAACTCCCCCGACGACGCCGCCACAAGAGCTGCTAATGACGAAGGAGGTACAGCCGCTGCTGCTGTTGGAGGAGTTTGAGAAGACTGAGAAAGCATACTCTCGTTCCAACCCGGCGTGAGGTTAGCTTCTGTCTCGAAAACTTCCTCTTCCATCGTAGACCCCTCTTGCTGTCCTTCGAAGCTCCTGGTAACCAGAATCTCGGAGAGCGGATCCATCATAGATCCGTGAATGGCGAAAACCCCAGAGTGTACGTAATTATCAGAATAGATAACGGCTGGCGACGACGAATGATCTTGCACAGAGCCAAACTCTTCCAGTGGAGGGTCCAGCTGCATCAAAAATACGGGATCATCGTCCGGAACTTGGTCGTCATTGGCGTCTTCAGGTCCATTATCCGTAGGGCTCTCATAGGTGGATAAATCGGTTGACGAGGATGAAGAGGAAAAGAGGTCCAAGAAAGCGGCTCCTCCGCCAACAGGAGATGGAGGCCTGGTAACGAGGTTGCTCGGTGAGAAGTCCTCTTCGTCTTCGTCAATAGGATTCGGCACATGTAACGTTGGCGGCAACGGTAGTGGCGAACGGGTAACCTCAATGGACTCCATGTCGCTGTCGAATAGATCCACGTCAACGCCTCCGTCAGAATCTTCCTCGTAGTCCTCCTGGTCCGGGGGGCTCTTGCTATGTTCGGGGGGAGAAGGCAGGTGTTTGTTCGCACCAGTTAAGCCGTCCAGGTCCTCGGGAGTTATTGGGGCGCCGCCGAATTCGGTTTCAGAAGAAAGGTTGGAACTAGAAGCACTGCTGGAAGAAGATCCGAAAGACGGGGCAGGGGATGGGCTACTCTTGTTCCAGCTGTTCGGTATTGACTCGAAGGGAAGGTAATCTTGGTCAGCCACGGCAGAGGATGCAATGCCCTCTTGTTGTGCAGAGACACCACTGCAGCGGCGGCGATGGTGGTGGTGGTAGTGGTGATCATCGCTAGAAGCCGGAGCGTCCCGTGGAGAAGCGGCCGGCAGAATTTCCGTTTCTGAAAGGTCTCGCCCAGTTGACAGGTCAATTTGTTGCCGCTGGTGTTGCTGTTGCTGATTCTGATGCTGATGCTGGTGATAGTCTTGATGGGAATCAGGATCGCAGCTGTGGCTTGAGGCTGCATATGATTGACTACTGCAGTAATCCATATGGAACGGGGATAGCGGGGGATTAGTTGAGAAGAGAGAGCTGGGCTCCCCAAGGGGCCAGTGAGACCTCCGACTGGTGGACGAGGAAACCAACCGATCCCGACCGCCGGCGATACCGCTTCCATCCCCGCCACCACATCTCTCTTGAGAGCCGCCGTCAAAATCCGAAGTTGACATTTGTGGATCGGAAGTTATCGTAGCGCCCGCTTTTGGAGAAGGAATGAGAGTGGATGAATAGTCGAGAACATGCGTAACTGGCCGAGCAGGCGAGCGAGCTAACGAGGACGAGGATGAGGAATTGGTCGAGTCGGGGTGTGCGGTATGGGGAAAGTTACAGGCAGTATTCCTACTCGCAGGATAGCCGTCGGTAGAGCCAATCACTTCTTCTTCGAATCGACTTTCCTGAACTTGTCCCTGTGAACTCCTCCTTCTTCTGCCGCAATGACGGACGGCGGATCCTTGGCTATCGTGTTTGCAGCCGTTACTATTTTCAAATTTATCGAGATTTGACGGATTAGTGAGAGACATGCGATGGTTGGAAATTTTGCTTTTTTTCCCTTTTCTTTCCTTGCACTTCCTTTCAGTTGTCTCTCTCTCTCTCTATATTGTTTGGCCTTTTTTTTTTTTTTTTTTTTTTTTTTTATCCTACCCTTTTTCTCCTAACTTCCCTTCCTCCCTTCCCTTCCCTTCTTTTCTTCCACTTTTCTATCTCTGTTATTTTTCTTCTTTAGGGTTGTGGTAGGGAACGCCCTCTTGCCGTTGGGTTATTCAGTTGGATACGGTAGATAAATAGGATTGGATGGTTACGAGTACCGTAGCTGGGTGGTTGGCTGGTTGGTTGGTTGGATGGCAAAAAAAAAAAAAAAAAAAAAAAAAGGTATGGAGGGTAGGACGAAGATGAGTTGTGTGAGTTGTGTGAGTGTGTGAGTGTGGACGTGGGCGTGAGGTGGGGAAGCAAAGAAAGGAAAAAAAAAAATGGTGGGAGTTTCGTAATTTTTTTTTTAAACCTGCAGAGAGGAAAAGGGAAGAACGAGAACAGCAAAAAGAAAACTGAACTGAACTGAACCGAACTGAACCGAACAAAAAAATTACTGTATGTGAACTATGGTTACGGTACGCTATGCCAATGCATACGCACGATGTTTATAACTAGGTTTAGTTTTTGTGTAGGGTATTGTATTTGTAGGATTATTGTTATTCGCAAACCAAGTGCCATACATACGGACGGACTTACTTACATACATATAATACAGTCCTCCACTCTCTTCACTCACCCACTCCCGGAGATGCAAATACTCTAGAGTACAGATATAAGCATGCACCAAGGCATCGATTATACAAGTATATATAATAACAAAAAAAACCCTTCCCCCCTTCCTCCAACTACTGTGTAAAGCAAGAAATAAATAAATATATAAATGTTTTCGAATTAGTTGACCTGCAGACAGACAAGTGAGTAAGTAAGTTGTGGGTATGATAGAAGGTTATTGCTGTATAATACTAACATCTATTATGCCCGGACGAACACGTCGTGCAGGTAGGTGGGAAAAGTGCAGACCGAGATTATCATATGAATGAAGAAGAGGTAGGTGTGTAGTGGGGGTAGGTAGTAAGTAAGAGGAGGCTCTGTCTGGAAGCTGTTTTTTTTTTTTTTTTTTTGTGCTTGTGCTTGGAAACAGACAGATAGACAGCTATAATACGCTATCCTACACATGACGAAGAATAGTTTGGGCAAGAAACAATCACCTCGCCGTCTACCGTACTATACACTACCATTGGATTTCACCGTAGCCAAGACCGATATGACACACACACTCTCTCTCTGTCTGTAAGATGTTGTTTTCCATAGTACCATACCAGCTCATCATACATTTCATTTTGTGCTTCCTTAACTTTTTCCTCCCCACCCACCCTCCTCTTTCGCTTTCCCGGGTCCACTTTTCTTCATGTCTTGTCTTGTCTTGGCCGTTCCTCCCTCCACATCACTTGTGTCTGTATGTATGAAAAAAAACCCCCACCGAAAAAAATAAAAGAAACAGCCAAGAGTTGTATGTAGTAAGAGGGTGGTAAGGAGAGGTAAGAAGAGGTAAGCTCCGCACACAATATCCATTATTCCGAACGAAACTTGCCCACACTTTTTTTTATTTTTTACATCTTCATTTTTACCGTATAATATTTTCATTTCCCCCATTTCGTTGTATGAATTAGAGAGGGGATTAAAGATAGAATTGCGGTACCGTACTGTACCGTACTTGTTATTGGGTGGTATAAGTTAGCATCTATCCATGATAGGTGTACTGTTTGCTGCTGGTGCTTGAGGAAATGAGAAAGGTGGGATGGGAATCATGGGATGAAGTCAAGCTTAAGCTCGCCCTAGCTACCGATTGTGTCCGTTTTCAAGGACTAACGCTAGTTTTGAAAATGGCCTTTGTGATTGCGAAATTGTGACAAGTTAAAGTTTAAAGTTTAAAAGTTGCCGGACTGGTGCGGTGCGATATCATAGTCCACGGTTGGGGGAAAGGGTGGTGGTGGGCTTATTCTCTACAGTAGTGAGTTATAGGATAGTCAGTGTAATACCGTGGAAGGAAGCAGACAAAACCCCAGCGCTGATAGCAGTACTCGTACAGTACAAGTACAGTATCCAAGAAATCGCACAAGTAAGCATCTGGTACAAGGTACAGGCATAAAAAAGTGGTACGGAGCAGGGGTGTTGATGTTGAAAATTAGTGGTACGGCGCAACCAGGAAAAGTGTAGCGGGGCTTAAAAATATGATTCGCAAAGTAGTTGCATGTAGCATAGAAAGAATGAGAAAACAAGAGATGTCTAAATGAAATCAAGAAAGAGAAAAAAAAAAGGGAAGATAGAAAACAAGAAACCCAACAATAAAGAACCTATTAAAAAAATATAGAAGAGAGAAGGGGTGTCAACAATTATCATGATGAGAAAAAGATAAATAGAGGACAGAAGAAGAGAAAGATAACCTTTGACCATACTATCAAAACACTTGTCAATACACAATCATGGCCCTAGTTAGTCATACTGTAGCCTTAGCCGTGCTTTTGCAGCAACCTCTCCTCCACCACACCCACTTATCTCATTTCTATAAGTTTAAGCAATTGAAATCGGTACTTTTCAGTACCTTTGGTTACTTTTTTTTACCACTGTGAAATACCTTCATCCCATCCATCTCCGTGCCAATTATCTGTGGAAAACACTTGTTTACCGTACCACTATTCTACCCCTGACCCTTGTAGAAAGCTTCATTGAGGGGTGGCATAAAAGTGCGACCGGTTACTTGAGTGGCAACCGGTGCAACACCATACAAAAGGTACCCCTCAATAGCAATCCAACCCAAACCAACCCACCATCTCATAACATCAAAAACCACAACACTACCCCTCCAGACTACCGGTACTCGTACAGTACCATAAACTTCAATCCACCACAAAACTTAACAACCCCAAGACAAGACCCCATCTCTTACTCTCCCCTCCCGTACCGTAAAAGCACGACTCCGGATACCATACCATACCACAGATAAAAAAAGATAGAGAGATAGATAAAAGCCTTGGTGTTTGCACCAGCTTTAGCCTACTACATACATATACATAGTACGGAGGTGTACTCCACGCAGAATGATATCAACATCTACCGCCCCGTATCGGTAAGTCTTTGATTCTGATAAGATACTGTAGGTATGGTAGCCTACTGTAGACTTCCTGTTCCGCGATACGGTACTGCGTGTATGGCTACAGTAGATAAGCATCTAGACCCTCACTCACCTTCCATAGTGTTACGGTGGACATCACACATCACCAGCACAATTTCTGCGAAGAAAAATAAGGGAAAAAAAGAGAAGAATAACAACTACCATGATTCTAATGTACAAGTTCGAAGAAAAAAAAAAAAAAAAAAGAAAGGGTAGAAAATAGCTTCAACAGCAAAAGGTAAGGTAACACTCAAAGTACGGTACGGTATCTGTAAAACAGCAAAAGCAAAGCAAAGCAGAGCAGAAAAAGGTACGAGAACAATCAATGAAGGGTTTTTTGTTGAAAAAGAAAAAGTAAAAAAAGTAAAAACAAAAAGTAACGAAGAGGGGCACAAAAAAAAAAGGAAAAAAACAATGTAGGGAAATAAAAAATTGAAGAAAAACACAACACATTATTTTCCGGGAACAGGAAGGAGGAAGAGGGGGGGTATTGCTTTTGTTTTTGTGGTCGTTTTCGTTGTGTTCTTCGGAAAGTGGCTAGACTGGACTAGCTAAGCTAAGCTAAGCTACCGTAGGTTGACAAGTGTGCTCACCGCAGATAAAAAAGTGAAGTGAAGCGGTAGAGGCACCTTTCGTCCCCAAGGCTGGCAAGCAAGCAAGCATAAAAAAAACAAACAGTAACAGCCGTTACAAAGAAAGAAGACAAAGTTGACACATGGAGGAGAAAAGAAAAGAAAAAAGAGACAAGTAAAATCATTTGGTAAAAAAAGTAAAAAGAAGCTAGTAGCTCATGAAAATAAAATGTAAAAAGCAAGTAAAATTGAAAAAAAGCATGATAAATCCGTGAAAAAAAAAGTTGGAATCCCGGAAAAAAAAACCCCTTCGCTATACCTCGCTATACCCAAGTACCATATCCGCCGTCACCACTGCCACTAATGAAAACCCGAATTTTTGTATCCGTTTGGACAAGAATAGCAAAGGAAAAAAAGAATGAGAAGAACAAAAGGAAGAAAATATAACAGGTATGTCCGATCAACTACCGCTAACGTGATATTCCGATATGCCGCAAAGTTAAGCACCTACCATAGCGACGTCCGCGGGCTGTTCATTCTTCTTAGCAATTTCCCATTCCGCCTTCTTCCCCCCGATCTCCTCCTGGGACATGCCCTGCATCCATGGAGCGTTGTTCAGGAAGTTGTGCCACTTTTTAGTCCGTTTCCCCGAAACAGCCTGCATCTTCCTCTCTCCGGCAAGCCGTTGGGACCTCCTCTGCACCATAAAGTCTTCAGTGTTCGGCGCGAAGAACAAGCGGTATGTGTTTACGCATATTCGTATCTCCATGTTCTCCTCGTTGCAGAAGCCATCTGCTGCTGAGCTGCCAATCATCTCGCGAGGGGAGCCATCTTCCGGCAGGTCGTCCTCCGAAGGCCTGTTCCTTGTCAAGAATACTTTGTCACATCCTCCCAACGGAATGCCCTCTGTTGGTGCACACATCATATACGTCTGGATATAGTAATTCCAGCGCTCATCCTTGTCGAGTTCGTTGGCAATCGTCATTTCGTTTCTTGGAACATATCGGATGGTCGCCTCCTTATCTTCCTCGTCCTGTTCAATTGTTAGAATAGGTAAACCGGGTTCAACACATATATTTTTCCTTACCCAGTCAATTCGGTAAACACTGTCTTCAGGCGCAAGCATCTTCTCGATACTTCTACGATAACTAATCAGCTCTTGGTATTCACCGCGTTCTTTGGTGAATTCTCTGCGCTCTCTATCACACTTGAACAGTCTGATGATATCCGCATTTCCACCCTTGTCGGAACTCTTCTCCTTGGTATCGTTCGGCACAATAAGCTGGATGAATCTTAGGATAGCAAGCAAAAGCTTGTCGATGGTATAAAGCTGCCACCCTTTCTGTACATAGACAGATCTAAGCCCTTCCTCAAATGTGTTGGAATCGAGCTCGCCTTCGATAAACTTTTCACAATGATCAAGCACCTGTGAATAGTAATTCGCGTTCGGGCTTGTATCACTGAAAAGCTCTTCCATCTTGGAGGAGCCAGGAACACTACTGGAACCAAGTAAGTGTAAATCGTGAGCAGCCTTCTGTTGCTTTCGAATGGTAACATCATTGCGAATTTCTCCTTCACAGGCCTTAATGTCTGACAGACGTTTGCAAAGTATCTGGAAAGTTCGGAAGAAACAGTAAATGGTTGCATTCGCGTATAATGTGAAAACTGTTCTTTTCACAGGAAGTGATGGCTCGTCAGCATGAGACATTGGAGTACCGGGCTTCATATCTGGGAGATGTTTTGTAGGCCTCGATATCCAATTCTGCTCCTCCTTGATGTGTCTATCTGGTGGCCCATCAAGTGTCATCTCAATATCGCTATCGTTTTGGTTTACCTCTGGGGTAGACTCTTTGCTTCCCCGAGAGGCGACACTTCCTTCCTTATCTTTCCTGGAACTCTTTCCATTCTTGCCAGTTCCGCGCTTGAGAACGTCTTTGAGTAAGTCATCCTGTCTGCCACGGCGCCCCGCTCGAGTCGAACTCTCTCCAGCTGCGGGCGAACCTTCTTCCCCATCATCGTCGGGCGACTTGCGTGCGATACTGTTGACAGTATCCTCGACATCCCTCGAGTTCATACCGAAAAACAGCGGAATAAAAGATTTGATGAAGTAGTCTATCTTCTCTCGATCATTGGCGCTAAAGGTGCTAGTATGCTCCAACGAAACTGCCAACAGACGACTAGCATCAAGGATAATGCCAAAGTCCTCGAACTTGTACGTGAATTGGTGCTCGACTATAGGCGTTGTAGAGCTCTGGCGTCTGACATCCTGAGACTTGTACTTGGCCTGAATCTCATTCACTAAGGCTTTCATGCTGAAGGCTTTCTTATCGTTCGCCTTAACAGTGATACCCTGATGATCCAAACTCTTCCAAAACACCTTGGCCGTTTGATCACGCCATACCCTCTGCCACTCCCTCTGAGCAGCTTTCCACTCTTCTTCTTTTGACTTGAGCCGTTTTAATACAATCGGCACAGTGACGACTGGATTGTTATGGAGCATTTCTATCACCTCCAGCCCTTTTTCCTTATCATAGACCTTTTTGATTATCCGCTGGTATATGGTTTTGCTCTGCCCGCCTAACCCGGGTGCCAAGCGGAAACTGAGTTTCTCTTCCGGGGTCATATTGGCTATTCGTTGGGCAATTGGTTCAAGAAGCTGTATAGTTCTTGAATTGGCTTCAATGTTGAAGTCATAGTCGTGGCGCTCTTCCTCAATTCTGTGAAGAATATCCTCATACTGATTCTTCTTATGAGCGACGAACCCAGAATCCTCCGAAGCCCATGTCGGGTGAGAAGCCCATTGGTCATTGAGGACTTCCCAACACATCTCGTCTCTGCCACTGCAAGGCTTTTGAGCTTCCTAGAGGTTGAAATGTATTTAGCAAGATAAAATTTATAAGTAGGGGACTTGAAACACTCACCAATTTGGGCAACAATCTATAACTGGGACCAAGCCCACGACAGAGATTCAACCTTACTTTATTAACGGTGCTCGGAGCGTTATCGATTAAGTCATCCGCTTTCCCATCGTAGCCAACAAATCTTTTAAACCAGTCCATAAGCTCCTTATTCCCACTGATGAAGTTAGATACCTTATCAACAAGCATATCTTTCGCAATCAAATCGTGCGAAAAAAGGTTTAGGAGCTTGAGGAATTCGTTGTAAGTTTGCTTATTTCCAATGAACTTCTTAACACGATCGAAAAACGCGAGCTCCTCAATGGTCGCCATGGGTTGCGGTTGTGGTCCAAGAGGTTCGGGGTGAAAGGGGATTAATGTCGGTGAGACTGCGGCGAGCTGTTCAGCAACAGATGGTTTGGCAGGGTGGCCGACCTTATGTCTCTACCAAATGATGTTAGTTCCTGCCAAACTCTAAAATTACCATATAATAGCCGTATCAGTATCACATACCTTGTTACCTCTTAATGCATTTGAGGTTCCATTCGCATTATTGACCTCAACCTTTGGTTCCTGGACAGTGCTAATTCCTTGGGCACCGCGTTTCTTTTTATTCTCCTTTCCCACGCTGGGAGGAGGAGCAAAATTTCCCACCGGAGGTAACCTTGATGCACCGGTTGCCCCACCTGGCCCAGGAGGCCCATTTGGTCCTATATGCCCAGCATGACCAGCTGCCTCATCAGCAGCAGCCTTCGCTGCCGCGGCTGCGCGAGCCTGAGCGGCAGATTCAGGAAGAAACTGCTTGAAGTCTTCCAAGAGGTCCGGTGCCGAGTGAAACAATTGAGTAACCTGCGAATAAACATCTTGGATCGGTTTCGATTCCCGTTGGTATGTCTGGAGAATTTCTAGAAAATTCTTGTAAATCTCTGGCTGTTGTGCGAATCGGTTCTAGAAGCAAACAGTAAGCATAACTGATATATATGAGCGGTAATCCCCACATACTTTAATCTTATTAACGTAGCTAATCGCGTGGTTAAATTCTACCGGGCCTTTTCCAGCCTTCGGGTCATTGACTCCAGCCGTAGGGGTTCCAGGACCTCCTACCACAAGTCCAACGGGCCCTTTCACGCCAGAACCATTGGTGTGAGCTGCAGCGGATTGCAACTGGTTTACACCCTGTTGTACACTGGCTTGGTGTTGGGCCTGTTGCTGCTGCGCCACTTGAGCTTGCACCAACTGTTGCTGATGGAGCTGATGAGCAGACAGAGGCTCTGATTGTTGTTGGGGGGGGGGTTGGGATTGCTGTGGTCCACCCGCTCCGCCTTGAGGACCATATAACCCATGCGCATATGGTGTATCCCATCTACTGACCTGTTGTTCATAGAATATTGAGTGCTGACCTTGTCCAGGGCCGTTGGCACTACTTACAGCAACACCCAACGGAGCAGTGTTCATTTGCATTCCACTCCTATCACCTCCAATTGATACCTCGCCACCTGAGGCAGCATGATGGATCCCCGAGGGAGTTGTGACTGTTATCTTGGTATCCCTTGGATCCTGAGAACACTCTATCCTGTATCCGGGTGGAAGGAATGTATTAAATCCCTGAATGAGGCTCGGATGACCGCTAAACAGGGTCGAAACTCTATCTATAACCCCAGGTGTATCGATCCTAGAACACGTGTAAGACATTCAAGTTTAGTTTCTGCTCTGGCTTTCGCAAATGAGAGGTTTGAAAAACTTACGCCTGGCTTTTGAAATCTTTCATAATATCCAGAAACTTATTGTACACATCTGGTTGATCCTGGAACTGAAACTTTACTTGATCCAGGTAGGATAAGGCATCCTTTACATTCAAATGACCATGAGCACCTTGAAAACCCAAAGAAGAAGAGGCTCTGCGACTATCGAAATCTCGCTCCGCAGTGGAAGACAAGATATCAAAGGGGAGGGAACGGGAAGGAGGGGCGGTTGGTAGGGGGCCTCCTACATTTAAAATGGGGCCCCCAGGCCCACTGCCGGGTCCGGCTGCGGATGGGGGCATAGAGGCCGCGGCCTGCTGAGCTTGGCTCTGGGCCTGACTTACTGTCGGCTGGTGCTGGGGAGGCCGAGGATCGGCCTGCTGGGGGTGCCCGACAGGCAAACTCGACATTTGGTGGGGAACGGGACCTACAGGCCCTTGTTGTTGCTGTTGTTGTTGTTGTTGTTGCGGTGGATGGGGTCCCTGTGGAGTTAACAGTGGCATCTGGGTTTGGCCAGTAGCCGGAGAAGTCTGCATAATGATTGCAGGTTGCTGCGGACTTGTGTTGTGTAAACCTGGTCGTTGAGATTGACTCATACCTTGTTGGGTCGGAGTAGGACCAGGCGGAGGACCTTGAGGAGCCTCACGTTGCTGTGGTGGGCCAGTATTACTTCCGGTGACAGAAGGAGCGGGACCGTGTGGGGACGCGCCAGGAACCGATTGCATACCGGGTAGGGAATATGAAGGGTGCGAACCGCCAGAGAGCGCGGGGAGGGGGAGTGGTTGGGGAGGAGGCGGGTGGTAGAAAGTAGCTAATGCATGGAAATCAGAACTGGGATTCTGGGTCACGCGGGTCGGGACTTATTGTTTCCAATTTTCATCAACTTACATCCTGACGGGTTCATAGGAGGTGGAGGTAGGACTGGACCTCCCTGGGTTTGCGGTCCT
This sequence comes from Choiromyces venosus 120613-1, assembly GCA_003788595.2. NCBI lineage: Eukaryota > Fungi > Ascomycota > Pezizomycetes > Pezizales > Tuberaceae > Choiromyces > Choiromyces venosus. The sequence goes on along the minus strand of ML120540.1, from coordinate 64,982 downwards.
GGACCGTTCCTGTAGTTTGTGCACGTCAGCGGCTCTTGCCGGAAAAATATATTCATCTGTATCGGATGAAGGAGGAACTTACTGATACGGGGGCAAGGATCTGTGCTGCTGTGAAGAAGGTCCCTGAGGCCCGTTGCTAGGCTGCTGTTGGTCTGGAGGATGGGGGGGATGGGATGGGTTCCAACCATCTTTTCCAGACATGATGGGTGAAGCTGTGCTTGAGCTTGTTACTGTAGTTGACCGCGGTGAGACTTTGTCTTTGCGGAAAGTTAGCCAGAAAACAGGGAGAGTATCTTAAATGATACAAACAACTTCAGCGAATTTAGATAAATCGCGCAAGAGGTGCGCACCTCATAAGCAAGGGGATGGAGGAGAAATGGGCGGTGAACTTACAGAAATCCCCTTTCGCGTCTCCGGGGAAATCTCCCAAGCAAACACTGCGAACTCAGGAAAAGCGCGATAGGAATTTAAGTTTGAAGAAATAACGAGTCGTGTACTGAGAATAGCTTGGGGGAGGAAAAGGATGTTGAGTGTTATGAAGGTTTAGTAGGAGGTGGGATGATGATGATGGGAGAGTGTTGATAGTTAGGGATTTTGAGGGAGATGGGAAAGTAGACGGGGCACCTCTTCCCTCTTCTCTCGGCCGCACTCTGTTTGTGCGCCCTAATGCATACGTAAAAAGTCCGCGAGCCGAACAGGGTTAGTGCGCCAAGTCAACGGTATTCAAGCCTCACAAATTGCCCTACTGAGAGCCGAACAATGGGATTGTCCTCACCAACCACAAAAGTTAACCCAATCAACATTCATCGTCCCCATGTTCAGAATGGTTTGCCTCAAACCTGATCCCGCAACGATAACACACCGGCAACCTCCGTGAATCATTATCCCTTCGTTTGTTCCCGAATTTCACAGCTTTTTAGCATAAAAACCATCATGGAAGAAGAATCGTGGATCGCCAAGTGTGGGAGAGAAGTGAGTATAACACAAGTCACAGTCTGCAAAAGGAGCATAGATTTCTGTGACTTCATTGGAGTCTAGTAAAGAACTTATCGACATTTCCTTCTCCAGTATAACGCTCTAAATAGTACAAGACAGCGAAATCAAACGAAGGGATCAACACCTATGCTGTGATATTTCAGCAATTTAAATTCGCTTGAGTTTCAATTATAGTACTGTAAGTAAATAAGATAGCATCCACAAGTAATTCTCAACATCTATAAAATACCGTAGATCTTTTTTCATATGTAGTACCCTTTGTTTTTGATAAACATTTGCTACTGTATTCTTGCTATCCACATGTGACGTTCATTCTTTCACGGGATTATACGAGTGGGGGCTGGTGCCGCAGCAATCTGCACTTCATGCACAATCACTCGAACCCCATTATTCTTGAGCACTTGGGGTAATACCTTCAGATGAACCTATTTTCTTCAGCCAACTAAGCCCAGCGTATGTTTCCCAAGATCCCAGAGCAGGTGTTAAGATTGAGCCGCTCTACAGAAACGTGCCTGATTGAACTACTGGCGTCAAATATTCACTTAACTAGGACACCTGCAGAAGCACCCTTTAACCTTCATGTGGTAAAAAAAACATTCGGGATCTCAGCAGAGTGAGAACACTCGAAACACATAATTTAAAGTTAGGGGTTTTAATTACTGGGCGAGCTTCATGACAGCAGATCTGGTAATTTCAAGAGTAGGTGAGGTTTAAATAACATCATATCTCAGAACTAGGAGACTCATGATTTACAGCGAAGCAGCCTTCTTATTCAGTTCAAATACCGTCGTAAATTGATTACCCGTTCCGGAATCCTATCCACACAATATAATAGAATCCGTGTTTGTGCCTTATTACAACACGATAACAAGTTCCTTTGGAACAAATAGAAAACAGACATGTTCAGACGTACACGCCTCCTGCTTCATCAACTTGTCTCATGATAATGTAATGATACACGCACGCTCAATTATCGTTATGTTTTACAAACGCAGTTTCGTGAAGAAGGAAAGAAAAACCAAAAACTGAACAGTCATGATAATAGTACACCCCAAATGTTCCCTACGACGAAAAGATGGAAACGTTAAACGTCTAAGAAGGAGAAAGACAAAACAAGAAATATACCCATACTGTGAACCAACGCCAAACGGATGAAACAAAGAAATAAGAAACGTAGAAAAGTAGGAAAGAAAAGAAAAAACATAAATCTAATTTACTCCCCTAGAACCGTGATCCCAGTCTCATCCTTAACATCGTAGCTTCTTGGGAACTTTCCTTCAACTGCCCAGAGTTTTAGTATATCGGTCAGGTAATTTAGCTTTTCTCTGATACCGAAATCTAGCAGCGCCCTATTCTTTGAGATGAAGACTTCTTGGTGGATATCTTCAAGCGACATAACAGTGAGTTCGTGGGACTTCGTAATCACACGGATTGTTCGACCACCAGAGGAGACGATAAGCTTCGTATGATCAATAAAGTTCAACTAGGTGTCAGAATGTTAGCGAGAGGTGAACACGTGGATTAACTTATTGGAGTAACAAACCTGGAAGGATCCATCAGAGAAACGGAAGAGTGCACATCTCTTCAGCCTTGTATAATGGGTGACGAATAACATTCCACGATCATCACCACCAACGGTTGGCTCCCTAATTACGGAATCCCTTGATACACTCCATTGCTCGACAGTCTCTAAGTCTGACTTCATATAGTTTTTAAATCTCTTCCACATTTGCATCTTCCTAGCAAGTCCTTTGCTAGTCCTCTTCTTCTCGTTAAGAACCTCCATCTCTGTCTGGAGCCTCCGGTATACAGTGTCTTGCGAAGAATCACTGGCGTAGGATTGAGTAATGAATTCGACCTTTTCACCACCGATACCATCAACTACGAACGAAGTGTTATCATTGAACATCGCCGTACAGGTACCATCTGTGAGAATGTATGCCACCCCGTATTTATTTGTGTAATCTACCCATTTTGTGATGAAAACATGTTTATTGCTTTCACCTCTGCGAGAGGACTTCACTGCTGCGATGGTAACAGCTGGTGTTGGAGGTAGAATATGAAGTCTCGAACTGGCAAATGCGTCAAGGTTATTAATGAAAGGTCTTAATGATGAGAGTACTGCAGATGTAGCAGTGGAGCGAATAGAGACACCGATCTTAGAGCTCAGGTTAGGACCAAACGGAATGACTGGACCTTCAGAAGGTTGCGAAGGAGGCTGCGAGGATGGCTGCGAAGAGGACCGCGCTGAAATAACAGACTCCTGCGATGATGGCGGAAGTTCGTCTTGGGGCTTAGCCGATGCCGAAGAAGTTGGTCGTGATGATCGGCTCTGCATTATTCTCTGAGGTCTGAGTGCCATCAAAGGAGGCGGTGCCTTTACGGATTGCTCGTGGACTTCTGGTTGACTTGCAGCTCTCAACTCTGCAGCGTGTGACTTCGCGGCTTGGTTGCGGGAAGGGAATACACTCTTCCTGGCAGCTGGGGAAGTAACAACAGTGCTCCTTCGGATGGGTTGTGCTTTTAGGCGTTGAGGAGCTGGCTTTGCTATCGGCTTTTCCTCCTCCTGGTCTTCAAAATCATCATCAGATCTTTCTTCCACTTCCTCAGTGACCTTGGCCACTTGTGAGGTGGGTAGTCCCGGTGCTTGTCTCGCTGGCATTAGTCCAGCACTGACGAGCCCAGTTCCTCTCGTCGGACCCCACAGTCTGGATGCCTTTGCCTTTAGTGCGTTGGCACCCCGCATTCTAGCATGACTATCTCGCGGACTCAAAGTTTCAGGTAGAATATAAGCATCTGTTTCCTTTTGTTTCTTCGCCTCGTCTTCGAGTTTCATTTTCGCTGTTTGCTTTTCAATCGCAAATTGCTGGTTTTCATCACCAGTAGACAACGCTGATGTTGGTCGGGAAGGCGGAAGAGTTAGGAGCTCCATACTCTCGCCTGCATGATCTCCAACAGCACTAACAGGTCTTCCATCCGAACGGACACCAATACCGCACTCACGAGCAACCTCTTCATAGTTCTTTATCCAATCCTGTCTGTTTGTACTGACAGCTCCTACGCCTTGTCCGCTAGCACCTCTCCAGACTGGTGGTTGCTTGCCAGCACTGATTGGAATCAACCGCGGAAAAAAGCCGGACTTGAAGAAATAATGGTCGGCAATATCGTCCAGTGTAGGTCTAGCGTCGGGATCATGATTGAGGATTGAGTGAACTAGATGCTTTGCTGCCGAACTAACGGGTACCTCCTCGGGCCAACTAAAAGTATTATGCCGAATTTTTCTGCTTGCCGTTAGTGGTGGAGTTTTATTTCATACTGGTCTAAGTTAGGTCGGCACTTACTGATAGATAATATTTACATCTCCAGCTTGGAAAGGTGGTTTCCCGACGAGCATAGCATACCTATATACAATTAGCAATGGTTGGTGACCCCTTTTTGCAAGAAACCCACATTATGACGCCAACTCCCCAGAGGTCAACCTCAAAGCTATGTCCTTGCCCTTCTTTTCCACTACCAAATAAAACCTCTGGGGCAATGTAATTTGGTGTGCCACATATTGTTCTCTTACGATCGTTTTCGTTGACAAGCAAAGCTGCAAGCCCAAAGTCTCCGATTTTGATATTCATATCTGCGTCCAAAAATATATTCCCAAGTTTAAGATCGCGATGAATAACTTTCTTTCCATGCATATATTTCAATGCGCCTAAAAGTTGTAATAAGAAGAACCTTGTTTCAGGTTCGGTAAAACGCTTACGGGCTCGCAACATATCCATTAATGACTTATTTGGGCACAGTTCCAAAATCATGTAGATGTTGTCATTATCTTCGAAACACTCAATAAACTTGACGACATTTGGGTGAATCATTGTCTTATGAACTTGAATCTCTCCAAAGAACTATTGATCGTTAATAACCATTTTCAGGTGAGGGAAATATAAACAAACCTTGGCTTTCATTCTCTGATTCTGCAAACTCTTCTTCGCGACAGTTTTTGCTGCAAATAGTTCACCTTCCTTATTCTGTACTAGGAAACACCTTGCGAAACCGCCCTCACCAAGTTGTCTTCCACGATCATACTCCGCCCGTCCTCTCGTGTCCTGTAGAACCTGTGGTGGGGTGGCACACAATAATTTTTTCTTTCGGTCTTTTGCGGCGACTTTAGGGGTTTTCGGATCATCCGACGGTTTCCGATTTGCAGTGCTGGAGGGAGCTAGCGGAGGTCCCGAAGCAGCAGTGGATGTAACTTTCAGAGGTGCAACAAGTTGATAGTCGGATTGCTTTCGTAGAGGAGATGGGTTGGTGGCTCTTGTCGATCGTTTCCTGACTAGAGGTCGGGTAGGAAGATTTGGATCCATTGGAGATAATGCCAATTTTTGCAAAGCAGCCATTTGGGTTCTCGTGTTTAGATGTACCTGTGGCTTCGAATGTGGACGAAGCACTGGGGGGTAAAAAGAAGAAAACGGGAGAACCGTAGAAGAGATGGGAAGTTACCCACTCACTCTAGAATCAAGTTTGGACAGAATTTGAAACAAAGTGACCTGGAACAAGATCTGGGTGATTGTGGTTGAAAAATGTTCGGGGTCGAGAAGTGAAGAAGGGGACGTGGAGGTGAAGCCAAAGAAACTTTGGAGTTTGAACTGCCCAACCGTTGCTCCTCGCAACAACATCCTGTTGCTAGGGCAACAAAACAATCATATAATGTCTTGGCGCTCGGTTGGTCATTGATAGACTGCCGGAGCAACCTCAACCACACATATAATATCATACTGATCCCGTATTTCGATCGGCTTTTGAGTTTGACGGGCCATGCTGAACTTCCTCATGCTTAGTATATTGAATAAAACGAACAGGTGCCTTTGCTTGGTCCTGTACGCATTGGATTGGGGAATACCAGTAGGAGGATGTTTTTGGCCTTCACATTCACGTTAAGTTGGCACGGAAGTAGGAGAGAGATGGCCAGGCCTGTAGTTCCCCTTTACGGCTGGCGTGTGTTATATTTTGCTGACCCGATTGCCAGGCACTGTCAGATATTGTGGCAATAATAGGGCATTGGCTCATCGCACCCCAGTTAAAGTAAAGTGCCTATAGGCCATAAACGAAGTTGACTGTTCATCCCAAGTCGCCTGTTGCGGTGAGTTAGCACTATTCACATTCTGTGGGTGCAGTCGAAGGTAAGAGCTCTGATAAAGTGAGGGGCCAAGGAAAAAAACCACAAACTAACGTCTCACCTCTTCTGTGTTTCCTTAAACATTCCGGTGGGGTCAATGCTAGAAGCAATTGATATGATCAACAATGAGTGCCTGGCCCAGATGCAGTGTCTGAATAGCAAGGTGCTTTGCCGTATCATAAAACAAACGATACCTTACACAAATCACCCCTGCCAGGCACAATAAGGCCAAGCTCTGGGTGTAATGCTGGAGTAGACCAGTATTAAGCCCAATGCTTCTCCTAGCCCCCCATTTCCTGATCCCCTTATCCTCAATCCAACACTTTGATTTTACATCCCTAGGTTTCCTTTATATCATTTTTAATAGCAATTACTACCCTATTTTAGCTAACTCCTTCTACTGTACTGAGTTTACACCGAGTCACTGTACTATATCGTCCTATCTAGTGTTGTATCTTATCATGTCCAAACTATATAAACTCAACATTAGAGCCTTAATAGTACCCGTTAGCGAGTGAGGATGTGTGATTGTACATAGAATCTTCCTGGAAGGTGGAGAACCAATCAATTGCTTGCAGCACAAAGCAAGAGAACTAAAGGAATTTTTTGAGTCACTTTGTTAGACCAAAGAAACTCCCGCCCTCATGTAATCCTGTCCTGGTGCTCTCAGGAATAAAAGTCCAAAGTTAATAGAATTGAGGTCTTTTGCAACAAATTGGGCAAGTTTTTGTGTGGGAACAAAGGTATTACCGGTCGGTTGATCATGAAGGGGAGAAGTTCCCTCACTGATATAGTTACAGGCTCTTTGGATCTATGGTTTTACTGTAGTATAAGGAGCTGTTGGGTAGATTACGGGCAACCGACCAACTGGTAAGCCCGCATTACGCGGCTCATCTACGCAAGGACGTTGGAAGACCCTTCACCCTCGCCTTTACCTTTAACTTCACCCTAGCCCTCCCCTTACCCTCAGCATCAGCTTCAGCCTCACCTTAACTTTCACCATATTCTTACTTCACCCCCTCCTCGCTTCCCCAAAACTATTAAAGCTCCTTCTTTCATACCACTCTCCTCTACACCCCACGCACACAAAATACCCCACCTCCTCACAAGTATTTACTTTTTAATCGTAAATTACCACTGTGTACCCAAGCATGCTAACGCAACCTACCGCTGGTGGAACTTCGAAAAAGGGTTCCGCTAGGATAGTTTACCGTTATAACTGTCATACCTGCAACGTTCATTTCTCTTCGTGCTCTGATCTCGGTGACCATCATCTTGCATTTCACCGCCCGTTGAACTGTACCTACCTACCTAATTCCCCTCCAACTCCGAGTTGTACAACGGGCCAAGAAACAAATTTGTTCCCAGATATAGTCTCATACGACACTGTTGAGCCTGTATTGCACTGCTTAGAGCTGGGCTGCTCTTGTCCACGCTTTGAATTTTCCTCTGCTCCGCATAGCTCCGAAGCTTGTACCGGGAGTGCTAGAAAGCCAAATCTTGATGGTCCACCCGGAGATACTTTTTCTGGGGGAGAGTCCGATGGCGACTTTGATATTGAAACCACAGAGATCAAACTCGTTCCGATGTCTGGAAAAGACCAACACTCGATGAAAAAGCGTTTCAACAAAGGTAAATTTGGGCTTAAGCAAAAACTTCGTGATGAGGCTGCTGGCCGAGATCTCGAGTTTTTCAAGGCCTATGAAGCGGCGGACCGGAATATCTTTGGACAACAACGGTTCGAGGAGCTAGAAGACAAGACCGACGCTGGACTAGCTCCAAAGCTGGCTGCGGGGGATGAACCCCCAGGGAAAAAACATAAGGTAAAACCACTATCCTCTGAAAAGGAGAAGGCAAGACTCGATTCTTGGAAGCGTGAGGTTGGTCTTCGAGATCTCCAGAAGGAGAAAAAGGAGCAGGACAAAGAGCTTCAGGATGCCATCGAATCGCTCATATTTGACACGGGGTTTGACCTTGCAGAAAGAGAGCGAGAGAAGAAGCGAGAGTTAAAAGCTAGGAAGGAGAACAGCAAACTCTACTTTGAAGACATAATTGAGGATATTGCTCTAGATCACGAGCAAAAGGTTGCAGAGAGCGAGAGTCAGGATCTTAGGAAAACGTTGGGGAAGAAAATGATCCAGTCTCTAGGGAGGCAACGAGATGAAGATATGGCAGATGAAATTGCCTTTGATCATCTTCAGGGTGCTGCGGAGAGATCGCAAGAGCATAAGCGGAGGGGAGAGGGCAAGAAGCAAGAGAGGCATTTGAACAGGATCAACTTCGATGAAACGGTAGATAATGCTGCCTTAGACCATCTTCAGATCGTCGAAGAAAGGGACCAGGAGCACTTGCGGAGAACCGTGGGTGCAAGAGAAACTCGTACGCTGGCTGCGCGGCACTGGGAAGACGTAGCGGAGACGGGCGCGTTGGATTATCTCCAAGAGATCGATGAGCGGGAGCGAGAGATGGGGAGAGGAGCCATAGGAAGAGAACAAAACCGAAGACTGGCAAGGATGGCGACTGAGGATGGGATCGAAGAAGCTGTCATGGGCCACTTGCAGGGAGTCACCGAACGCGCCGAAGAATACACCAGGCATCAAGATGGGAGACGCCAAACCAGAACTATTGCAAGGGATTTGGTGGACACTACAATTGAGGATACTATCAACAACCTTCAACGGAAGCCTAAAAAACCAAGAGCGATGGGGGCCGGGTTTTCAGATTTACCCGAGACTCGAGAATCTGATGATGCAAAACGATCAGCAGCATTCTTGATGAGGTTTCAAGGCCAGGCAAGCTTTACGGGTACTGATGGAGACCACCCCGTTACGCAAGCTCCACAAGAGCATGCCCGAAAGGCTGCTTCACCTACGAACGTCTATCCTGTCTTTCAATCCCCTGGTAAGCGCCGTTGGGAGGATGAAGAGGCTCTCGCCCAACCAGAGCAAACCATGGAGGGCCCTTCTTCTGTTACCGGATCTTCTGGGACCACCAGGAGAACAAAGAGGCCTAAAAATTCTAAGCAACTAGAATACGACGCAATGGTGGACGAGATGGTTAAGAAGTTTGAAGTTAGTAAGCGTAGTGGGAAGAACCCCAATGTAAGTATCCATCTTTTACCCCCGATTTTCTCATTACCATCGTTTTCTACTTTACTTCAACCTGGAGGCCTGAACGAGTGATGACTTATGGTTATAGGCTATGTGATCCACAGCGCGTGGCCCAGCATCTCAGAGAATAGGAGAAGGAGGGATATGAGGGGTACAACGGATGTCATTTACTGTGGGAATTCATGTTATTAACTTCTGCTGATCCCATATGGCTTTGAATCTTCTTTAGGAGGGGTGTATTTCTCTTCTCTTTCTATAAACTGCGTGTACTGTCTTTTGCTCTTACAATTCATTCTATTTATCGGGTCACTTTCTAAGTCTTTCTTCAGTTTGCTTAATGGGAAAATTGCTTTTTTTTCTTCCCTTTTTTAACAATGTATTTCAGTATGTGCTGGCCTGATGTCTATTTCTATAAAACGATGGAGAAAGCAAAGAACAGCCTGTGAGCTTAGACTCTAAATAAATTGGTGAACTGGGAAACCCAGGTAGCCTCTCACAGACAGATCTTCCATCGCGATAACTTTGTATACGAGTGATATATAGTGATTTGAAGCCTGAACAGTTTTTGTTGCTGCTGCCATGAGTTGTCGTTTGTCTCAGCTAGTGCTCTCCGGGATGAGACAGGCCAAGGACAAAGGTCCACTGCTAGCAGTTGTTTTTGCCATCACCACTCCTTACGACAGAAAAACGCACGACACACCCCTCTTTCTACAAGCACAATTACACCCGCTTTGGCCTCTCTTTATTTCCCCACCACAAGAACGGGGTCCCTTTAGGTCAGCATGTTTTCACCTTCATTTAGTTAATCGACTCTTCTTGCTAGGGTTCTAATCCTATCCCGAACTACCTCCCCCACGTACGGCACTTTGGGCAATCCGCTCTTTTGAGAATCTTTGGAACCATTGCCTGCGGCATGGTGTTCCGTAGTCTGGGGGGAGTTTGCTCATGAAAATGATTATTTATGTATAGTTTCCGTCTTCCTTTATCTACAGCATTTGGTATATCTAACAAATAACTAAGAAATTTATAGTGAGTAGCGTTAGAAAACAAAAAAGAAGGGAGGGAGGGGTGATTTATGCTTTTGCCTCGTTCTATTTCTTCGTCAGGTTTGGGTTTATTGAGATGATTTGGGAGAGGAAGAGTACTTTTGGTTCTTTATCTCTGCCGTCAGTGGTAGCGTCTTTCGCGGTGGGGGCCTGCTTCGCAATTGTTTCCAGGGTATTTCCTGGAGGTTCTCTGATATCCTCCACTTTCTCTCTTCCGAATTCCCAAATCCGGGTCCAGAATCCCTTCTCTTTGACAATCTTGACGGAGATAGACCTCTCCGCCAGCATTTTATCTTCCGCAATCCTTTTGTCTTCGCTGACCTTTCTCCCAGGGAACTCCCCTTTCCCACCCTTCAACTTCCAATTCTCCTCCTCAAGCCTTAATATCCTATCCTCTTCCTCCCTCGCCCGCTCCTCTAGCCTCTTCAACCTCTCCTCCTCTATAAAATTCCTCTCCTCGAGCTCCTCCAATCGATCAGAAACCATATCCCTCCGACTCGCCTCCTTCCTCCTGGACCGAATCTGCTCGAACAGAATCAAGCCCCCAGCAACACTGAACAAGAAAAACTCGCTGATGAAATTCGCCCCATTCTCAATCGCCTTACTTTCACTGAGCGGCCTAATCCTGGGCGGCTTCTTGGATACTTCCTTCCCGGCCCTGGCTGCAGCAGCCTCAGCGCCCGCGATATGGTGTACGACGGAGCGCGGGGGTAGAGGGAGACTCGGGGATACGGTAGCTGTAGTAGCGGGGTGTTTTGCATCCCGCTCCTTCAACCGCTTGGCCGCTTCCTTCTTGTACCATTCACGTTCCGCTTGATCTGCTTTCTCGATGGCGGCCGAGTCGCGCAGGATGCCGAGGCGCAGACGCATGTCTATGCGGTGGATTTGCTGCGCTATGTTTATGCATAGACGCCGGAAGCGGGGGTGGTCGCGAGCTTGGGCTCTTATTCGACTCTGACGGGCACTGTGTTAAATCCTTTTCTTCCTTCCTTTTTTTTTTTGCAATGAATATAATGGGAAGATCAGATTGATGAAGGGCTGGATAGATGGATAGATAGATAAAAATGGATAGGAGTGTACCCACTGCTATAGGCTTCGCTAACGTGCGGATTGCAAGGGAGCCTAACTTCAGTCCTGTGGTTGACATGACTAATCGATCGGGTTACCGTACCGTGAGGCGGGGGGAACGAATTCGTCAAGGTTTAAGTGTTTTCTTTTGTTTGTTTTGCGTATTCTTAACACTGTACAATATCCAGCTTCACGAGTTCATCGTCGTCTTCGTCGTCGAGGGGGAGAGGTAGAGGTTTAATTTTTTTAATTTCAAATTCTGGAAGGGGGAAAGGGGGGCCTTCGTGAGGATTTGAGGCTTATGAGGAAGACATTGGACGAATCGGAGTTTCTCGATTCATTTTGAGTTTGGACAGCTAGCTACCGTAGGCTACAGCACAGGGAGGGCTAGGTAGACGCGGGTCGACGTGGAGGTTGGAGGGGTCGAGGTGAGATAAGATTGGAGATTGATCTGATAAGCTATAAACGGTTTTTTTTTTCTTTTTTCTTTCTTTTTGACTTGACATGGATTCGGTGATGGCTAAAGTTGATCGGCGGAAAGCTTGGTTTTGCAACGACATGACCGGGGGGGGGGGTTACGGTTAGTGATGTAAATTTGGACTAGTTAGACTTTAAGTTAGATTTTTCTCAAAACTGTCCTTAATACTCTTTATCATAACTGCTCCCTTATGATTCAATTTGCACTGCATCCCTAAAGACCCACGATAAAAGCCCAGCTAGAATCACAAGATCCTCAACTTAAGCCAGTGAATAGTAAAGAGAACCTCCCGCCCAGCTCTCGAGACAATTAACTAGCTAGCCAAGAATAGCACTCTGCAAAGCAGTATCATGCTCCCTGAACTTAACTCACATCCTGAAAAAAAAAAACAACCCCAGAAGTCATCAACCCCCCCCCCCCCGGAGCAAAACTAGATTAATAAACAACAGTCCCGAAAAGAGCCATTCTCACTTCCAGTAACTGCTATTCATATTGTACTCACCACTGCCGGGCAGTTCATAATCCACCCTAAAGCCATAAAACCACTCGCTCCATTCTAGTGAGAGAGTCTTTGAAATCATGATTCCCGGGCCGTTGGGCCGTTTGCTGGAGGAGGGAGTTTTGTTGCAGAATGCCCAGTGTATATTAATGTTGTAGATTTCAGCAGTTTTGAGGCCATCATGCTCTGGAGTTGTAAGTTAGCAAGCACTATATGATAGCGTTCGAAGTGTGAGTGGTCTACTAATAATATACCAACTTTTTGCGTTGAGTGCGGATTGATAGGCTACCATACCGCCAGAATATAAGGAGGGTTTTATGCAGAGGTCATGTGGTATCACTCTGTGATGGTTGCCAATAGGCTTGGAAAATTGTCGATTATTGGCTGGGGGTTACTTCAAAGACAGTTTCGGAGCTGTGGCGCTCTACCGTTCTTTAGGGAGACGGTAATGTACTGTACAGAGAGAGAGGTTTGGTTAGCTCTTTGGTGTAGGATATAAAGTTTTGTAAAAAGATTTTTGGCTTACTCTAGAATAGTCTTTAGCATGAGGATTTTCAAAAAGCATTCTCTAGACTCTTGGCTAGGACCTAGCACAAAATAGGAGATTTGTTTGTTTAAATTCTAATGAAAAGGGGGAAGGGGGTATGTTGTGATCACAAGCTTCAGAGAACCGGATGAGACATGGTGATTGGAGGAATAGTTCTAGCTTGATAATACAGGTTTAAGTCCCTGGGGTTTATGGATCTGAAGCTCTCTGATCTCTCTATTCTGTCTCACTGGCATCATTTTTTTGCATCAACAGTTGCTTGTATTTGCTCTTTTCTAAATTGACGGCTGCTATCTGGTCCCGGCTTTGTCTAACTTTTTTTTTTTTAAACCCGAAGTTATCTCGTGTACCTGGTGGTTGGAGCTCGTTTTCATGAGAAGGTATATTCCAACATCCTTCACTGGGTTTGAACATACCTTGATCTCCTCGTAGCCCCACGTAATAATAGGGAAAAATGCGCCTAGTATTTGGGTTTTTGCTGTGTGTTTGGTCAGCTTCTAAAAACAAATCACCAGTAAAATCTTCTCCATTGTATCATTACCAACGGGGATATTGTAGAGTAAGTGAAATAAGTTAGTTTTAGTATGGGATGGGAAATAAAATATCTCTAGGATACCCCCATTCTTAGTTTACGGATTACCTCCGGCTCCTAGCCAGACGGTGTACTGTGTGCAGTATTTTCCATAAGATACACTGATATCGAAGCCCATGTACCTTCCTTGTACCGAGAAGTTAGTGCACTTCTGCCCTCTATATGAGTAGACCAGAAACCCGAAGAAGGAAAGGCCATCCCACCAGAGCGATTCTTCCCTGGATCTTCGAGATCGGCTGGACTTGGGGCTATGAGAGGGTTATGCTGCTTTGAACCATTATTTTAGCTGTGATACAAGACTATCATACGATTCCACGCACAGACGCTGTATGTTTTTGATAGTTGCCTTCCTCAGATGGAAAAAAAGCCCTTACTTTGATGATTGGAAGAACAGAGGTCAAGGAAGATAAGCCAGGTTATCATATTTCTTCACGGGGCGCTCTTAATTAGAGTGATCGAGGGAATAATAAAAACCAACAAGGTTACTCATACAGAGTCCAACTTGAATGCGATGGATACTGCATGATGTTAGAAATCTAATATGTACTGAAATAACAAATCCAAAAACCACGACCTTTGCACTTTGAAAATGTGTTTCATCAAACTAGGAACCCTGTTTGCACCTTGAATTCGAGTTTGGAAGATGGTATGCAAGGAAAAACAAACCTACACCATTATCCATCCTCCGCTCCAACACAATCTGTGAACACATAACCTTCCTTTGACCCCCCAGCCCTGAATAGCTACTAAAACGTCTTTTTCCCACACAAGAATTTCTTCTCATAACCTTTGATAATGCAGCAAGGAGGTGTTAGTGAGTGTGTTGATTTAACATTTATTATATCTTGCAGGAGGTAAGTTGTTAACACCCAAATCAATTCCATATATAGACCTGTGACGAGAGAAACGATTTTGTTATAGAGCTTTCGGTCATAGTGACATAAGACGACCGTCCTAGTAACGGTGAAGTAGATGTCAACCTTCTAATACCGCGGACGCTAGACTAGGATGAAGTTCATGGTTGGCGTAGACACCTAAGTTATACTAAGCACGAAGAAGAGGTCCTAGATCCAACCAGACAACTAGTTCAGCAAGGAAACGACAGAATATTTCCAACTACTTTCCCAAATACAGTACGTTGTATAAACAGTTACACACATTCCAAGGTCGTAGGTCTAAGCATACTATAGAAACGGAGTACAACCGACGTTTGACCCCTAGCATCTCCTTATCAACTCGTTTGACACCGACTACTAGACCATCGCCTAAGTCACCAGGAACGTATACTATATTAAGAGGTACATAAACTTTTGTGACTTAAGGTCTAGGTTCAACACGACCAGAAACTAGTCCACTTATAAACTCACTCCACTTACTATCACGCCTCAATATAAGGGCCTATACGAAAGACTTCACGAACGATAGACGTAGGAGTCACCTCTCGTTAGAGAACTCTTATAGACCACCTAGCCCATTCGAGAGTTCCTACTGTAGCGGGAAGAACGTCGTACTGAGTTTAAGCCCTTATCGTTAACATGAACCTACTGAAGCGAGTAGTTAGGTCACTTTACGAAACGTTGGTCCTGTAACTTGTAAGTAAGAAGGGTTGAGATTCCAGAAGGTCGTCACTTAAACACAACACTTTCGTTCCCCCTTAAGACCTCTTCCTTCTAACTCTTGGTGTCCACCATGGTTACTATTTCCACGTTATCGTTCTAACGACACGACTTGGTAACATTCAACTAAGCGAAAGGCTGCAACTGCCCGAACAGATAGAACAAGGACTCCCAATTAAACAATCATTGACTTATAGATAGTGTCTTTGTTAATATATGAGTGATTTGTTTAGACTGTCCAGAAAAATATTTGAGGGGAAGATAAGTCCAGTTTGAGACACTCACTAAACAAGGGGAACGTGGACGACGTAGAAACACTAAGGTAAAACGTGATAAATTAACTGTAATTATA
>ML120540.1:29466-44964 GCA_003788595.2 Choiromyces venosus 120613-1 | reverse complement strand
GTAATGTCTTTATATGGTAAGGTTAACGGTCACTTGTTGTTGACGATTGATTTTCACTTGGAATTGGGTGGGGAGGGAGACTAGGGTTAAAGGGTCTAATCAGGGGAATAATTAGTGTTAGAGGACAAGTTAGGTGGAGGATGAGTAGAGGACTGTGGAACAAGGTAATAATGGTGGAGGAGGTTTGGTTTAGAGACTTTGAGACGTTAATCATGGGGATGAGACTTTCCGGAAATGGTTGGGAAACTGGTTTCTTTGAGGGAACGTCCTCACTTCCACACATCAGGGTCCATGTTTCGAACCTAGTACCTGTCGTTCGTGTGGTAAAAACATTTACTACTGTATACATACGGTTGACTGTGTTAGAAGCCTAACAACGAGTTACCGCAACGGATTCCCTAAACACTTTTGTCGTTCCTACGGTGTTGCAGTCTAGTAACCATCTTTCGGTGGTTACCATTCAGGGACGTGGGTCAGGAGTTACTCTCGTAGGGGAAGAACAACACAATCATGTGGTAACTCTTAAAGTCACCGATGAAGAAAAGAGTGTCAGACATGGCTATTAGCAAATCTGAGACGTGAGGGTTTGTACCAGTTAAAACCTGTTTATTATTCAAAAACGAGTTTCCACTCACTGGGAACACAAACCTTAACATCTTTCACGTAGGTAAGAACCCATCAGCAAACACCTACTTTTCGGTAAATATATACAAACATACTTACATACCTATTAGACTATCTTCTCATCTCTTCCTTCTAACTCCTTTCTTATACCTTCTTTCTCTCCCTCCGTATCTGCATTAAATGGTCATTCTTATCTCCCTTGACCTTATAACGATCATTGAACTTTCTATGAAACATATTTGATACCTCAATTTCAAGAGTTTCTGTAACACACAAATATTAGAACTTTAGTCATTAAGTTATACAATAATAAAAGAAATTATGTCATGGAGTTCGGTCTAGAGTCCCTAAGGGTTTCATATAACCTCTAAGAACATATTGCAATACCGTTAATATTAGTGTACGTCATATAAAACTATAACTAAATCTCACTACGTATACTCTTAAGTATATCAGGTTCATAATATTCATTGTGTAAGAAGGAGATTTCAATACAAAATCTAAAAGAAGTCTCAGAATACCTAATACCCAGAGCTGCAAGTTAGATTGCATTCCTTCTACTATTATTATTTAGTTCCAAGGTATTACTAATGATTCTAGACCCCCCTGAAATACAGACCTCCATCTCTAGAGGGGGCTCTTGCTATTACACAGTATCCCCACCAGTATTCTTATTTAGTTCTAAGGTATTAATGCCTCTACACCACACCCTCGAATACGAGCCTCCAGGTCTGGAGGGGGCTCATGCTAGTAATGGGGTACTCGAATATGATAAACATCGGAGGGTGGCGTCATTTAAGCATTCTAGGGATAGGATACCACCTTGGATGCCTCTTCTGCCATTTTCAGTATCTTCCGGGAGACTGTACAGTACGAGTAGGATTTTTTTTTTTCTCATCTCAAACCAATAGATGTCATTCAGGAATGCAGGGCATCTGTGTACTGTGCGGTAGAAGTATATTATCACCGACATCGAGGTTATCGGGAATGCCCTCTTCTCCTAAATGCTCTGCTTTCGGAACCCTGAATTATGCGCTCCGTGCTTTCTTAATTATTACAGGTAGACTTCAAGACATTATATCCTGGTAGACTCAGCATTCGCGAGAGGAAAAGCAAAAGTTGACTGATTCGTGGCTGTCTGATGCCCAAAGGTTAAGCATGAAATTGTAGAACAAGGGCGGAGGAGGATGCCCACCTTGGATATATGTTTAACGTAGCCTTGCCCGTATTCGGAAATTTCTTGAAATCAGAATATTTTGCACTGGCGTTTCCTGCCTCTCGTCCGCCTTGCTTCAAGAGGAAATGTAGTTCTCCCCAATATCGGGTCTCAGGCAGTACTACCAGGTGCACAGTACGGTATTGTTGGCGCTGCTGTGCCGAGACATTGGATATGCGCCCTACAGGCACTACACCAAGACAGTACTCGTACTCGAGTATTTAACTATGGGGACTTTATCTCCCAGGCAACTTTAATAAGGTGCTCTACCGATAGAGTGCACATACCGTAAAACCTCGCTCATAATGAACTGGCCCGGACTAGGACTTGTCAGAATCTCCAGTACTAACAAAACTAAGCCTCTGGGAATTTTTGAAAAGAAGAGATACTTGGCCTATCATCAATTTCAGAAACTTGGTCGATTGCAAACTGTCCTAGTCCAGGCCAGTTCATTATGAGCGAGATTTTACGGTACTGGCACCGCATCTTACAAAAGTGCCCCGCTCGCCTCTCTGAAAGTCGAGTGGTTGAGAAACTTTAAGCGTTAAACCCTTCCGCACGCCAAGCACCTCCAAAAAGGGCAATTAAGCTAGCCTCGTCTAATCCCCTGGTTGGCCAACTTACAACGAGCTGGCATAAGATGTTTTTTTTCCTCTTTCGCTCCCCCTGTAACCTAAGTGCGTTTATTGCGCATGTTGTCCTATCAAGGAATGGATCGGATGAGTCAAAAAAAAAAAAAGTAAAGTGCTACCCAAGTCAGAGCCGCGCGGGGAGCTCGTGCAGAAGCACACATGCTACACAAAATTCTACTTACCCCACCTCTGGATATTGGAGAGATCTTTGACTCCTCAGCCTTGCTCTACCCACCACCCTAGATTTCACCCACTTGCATCTCCGCTTTCATACCACTTTCAATAGCGATTACTTCGTACAAGCGAAGAAACGAACACTTCGAAGACACTACTCGGCGAGAGCGAACCTCTTGTACAGTACTCCTCCACTGTTTCATAACCCCTCAATAATACGGCAAGGTGAGTCATTAATACGGCTACATTATTACTTCCATTACTAAGTGGGAGAGCTCTGTAGTCACTTGAGCGAAAATGGACAACACAGACCCTCGCAACGATAGCCCGCCCCCCGACAATGATAAAGATAAACCCTCTAGCGTGGCTGGCACTGAAGATGCTGTCGACGAGAATGACACTCGCGGGAATCAGGTTGAATCCGGTTCGCACACGGACAAACCGGCAGTCAGAAACGACCAATCGAGGAGCTACTCAAACGGCAAGCACTTTGAATTCATAAATAGTCACTTCAATGGTGGTCAAATCTTTAATTTGGGAATGGATTCCTAGCGAGAGGGATAGTATACTCTTGTAGTAACTGTTTATATAGTCCTGTCCAAAAGGCATCGGGATCGTAAGAGTGCGCTCGGGACTTTTTCAGACATTTTTTTTTTTTTGGTTGAATCATATGGTATCACTCGTTATGTTTAGTGGTGGAGCTGTTGTGAGAATATTGGAATGGAATGATGATACGAAGAAGTGATTAATTGCTTGAGAAACGAGAACGCTTAATTAACTCAAAGGGAAGGGCGAAAGACCCTGACTATCTACTGTTGGGAGCGAGACAAAAAGGTCGAGCGAACAATAACAATAACAAGGGAAAGAAAAGTGAGAGAAATGCAAGGAGGTATCTTCAATAGTGCTAGATGATCTAGATGTGCGGTAAGGTTTGATGTAAGGAGAAAAAGCAATAGTACGAGTGACACCACAGTAGTGCCAGAAGTATGTTTCAACAGGAGCTTGTTATCCATACTGTGCCCTGGTTTCATATTTCATATGCCCTAGAAGTCTTACTTTCTTTATTTTCCTATTCCTCATGTTGCACGCTGTTGTGGGTATTCTTTCTTTAAGTTAAATCTTTTCGCACGTTATGGCGGATGGGCTTTGCCGATAGTATTTAACTTCGTTCCTTTATTAGTTCGTTTTCGGGTTGTACTTTAATGATATCTGAACCTATAGATATGAGGCTCGCTCACTTATACGTTTGATTCCTTATTGGGCTTCCCGTCATATCTCATATCTCCACAGTGCTTATGCTGTAGTTTGGCCAAGGCAAGAACTCAGAGGCTGCTCAGAAAGGTAATGGGAGCTCTTTGTTCTTGTATAGTTCGCATACCATATCATTGCATCCCATGGGAAATTCTGCATCCGGGGACTAGAAGAACAATGGTTACGACAGAAATTTCTGGCAATGATAATAACTTGACAGTATCATAAATAAAACAAATAAGACGAAGTGTTACTGTGTTACAAAAAAAAGAAAAACGGGAATTTTTTTCGTAGTACAGTATTTTCAATTCAGGAAGGAGTAGAAGATCTTAGGAGGAATTACGGCATAAGTTATGAGCGAGTGAGACGCCGTGGAAAATCAGGAGGCATAAAAAAAAAAAAAAGAAAGACAAAGCAAAAATGTAAACCATAGAGAAAAGGAAAAAAGAAGACGAAGAATTCCTCCCGAGACTCTCAAGGGAGATAGATCATCAGCGGTGGTTAGCAGCGGTACCCAGCCCCCAATCAGTCAGACTGATCGAAGCATGTCGCATACCCCACAGGAAATCATGAAATCACCCCATCTATCACTGGCATCTATGATGACAACACTACCGCTAACTTGGAGATAGAATCGTGGGCCTTAGTTGAAGGTAGCCTGTCTAAAATCGTTCCTCGCATTTTTACCAAAGTTCTTTTAGTTCGCGTTGTTCGTTGTGTTGAAGGCATGGTCGATGGTACCAGCATTTTCGTTATTATTGCCAATTTTCATATTGAACATGCGTGAGTGCTCATGCTGAGGATTGGCTGATCTCTCGGGATTGTTTCGGTGGGATGAGCCGGAAACCCCCCGGGCCAACATGCGGATAATATCAATCAAGAACATCAACCTATACCCTTGGAAAAACAGTATTTGAGTGACACATGATAAGCAGATGGCCATATCCTATAGGGGATTTTTTGGCTTTTTAGACTTACAAAATGTATGGTATACGAACTATGCTCGCGACCTGGAAGGGTGGTGCTGCTTCTTGGGAGTGGTCGGTGTCCTGTGGCGCCCTAGACTTTAGGGAGCTCCGACCCTGGATGTCCTCTGATTCAGAATCCACACGAGCTCGCCGGGCCACGGATTTACCGTCATTCACCCTGTTAGGCTGGCTTAGTAATGGTAAACCTTTGGGGCTTGTGCAGGAAGACCCAGCAGGATGGACTGACTTGTCGGGGACTTGGACGCCCGAAGAGGTAGTGGAGGACCTGCCCATTGATTTATGCTTCCGGTTGGGTCCTGGAAAGATAAAAGAGGGAGTACTTAAAGGAAGTTAAGATGGAAGTTGTTTGAGGCGAAGAGTGTAGAGGTCGTCTTTGTATTCTAGTGCTGAAGTAGTACTCGGAATTTTAATGTGGATCAAGCTCTGGTAATGTGGTTTGAATCTGGTGCTAATAGCTTGATGTCGAATATAAATGCAGGTAGTGGCTACTGGACGGGGAGTGTGCATGGTCTTTATATCAAATTATTTGAGACTCCGGCTGGTACTAATTCTCAAGTTAAAGCCTAATAAAGGTTTATATCACTTAGAATATGTCTCACCTGCTGAGAGTTTTCTGCACTTCATTCGTGTATAAATTATTCTAGAGGCGTCTTATCATGCGCCAGCCAGTTGCTCATCGTACGGTACAATAATGTGACAACACTCAGAGTTGGCCCACCATCTCGGTTAATCAAAATTCTGGGATGAACCTTCTGGTAGTGGGACCAGGCGGCAGCAGAATAAAAGGGTTGCCCTACAGTATTGTTAGAGTAAACCCAACCGGGGTCCTTCCAACAACATACGGGTACTGCAGTATAGCCAGTATGGTAGTGAACTGTCCCAGCCAAACAAGGCGAACTTGAAGAACCACAAATTATCTTGAATTCCCGTAACGAACTGAATGCGAGGTGTGGTTGAGTGAGTCACTAAGATGTCCCCTCCCGCCTTGATGTTAACAATTCCCAGCCCTCAACTACACGAGTTCCCCTCCACATACAGCCTACTGGTATCATACTAAATACTACAAAATGCCTTCGAGTCGAGATTCTATACCGGTATTAACTACGGTGCAAGAACGGAAGAGTGTAAACCAGATGGCAACCAGGAATGCAGCCACAAATGCAACGGAGGGTGTGCCAAGATACAGCCAGTAGAGGTCGTTTAGTAACCCGACACTACCCTCGGCGGCTACCAACAACCTCACTTCAACAATTCTCCATAATGACCTTTGAATTTCTGAAAAATAGAATGAAAGAGACCAAGTACTGAGTTACATTTTACCATTGGGTTGGTCCTTGTGACAAACCACTACTTCTTAACTCAGTAGGGAATGTCCATTCTGTCACTCTCGATATTACTAAGTGCACCCAGATATCTCAATCAAGTAGTAACATTTGTATAAGTACTTAGCGAGGTGTTCTTCACAAGTTCATATATTTGTGTTGCACCACACTGTCCAGACCACAAAATCACAACAAATTTTGTCTTTTTCGTACCCATTATAACCCCCCTCCTTCCTTCGAAACCAGATGAAGAAAACCATACTTTTATTCTCCCGTTGTTTCTCCCTATTTCAACAGTTTTTTTTGCTCAATTTGAATGGGTATTGGGTAAGTCATCCGGAGTTGAAAATCCCTTATTGGTCTAGTTCACCATCCGAAGGGACCTAATCAGAGCCGCGCGGGGTGCTCACATAGACGCATGTTACACAACGTCCTTCTTACCCCTCCTCCCGATCTTGGACTGATCTTTCACACCTCAACCTCGTTCTATACACTACCCTATATTTCACAAATTCATATCTCCCCCATCGTGCCATTTTTTATAGCGATTACCTTGTGCGAATACTTCGAGGATATCACTCGGAAAGAGTTAACTGTTTGTACTACCGTGCTCCCTTATCCTATTATTGTTTCGCGCCACCAAAAAGTAAGTTATTCACCGCTACATTGTTACTACTGTCACTGAGTGCGAGAGCTTTGTAGATTCTTGACTGGAAATGGGCAACACCGACCTCCAGGTCCATAGAGACAACGATAAAGATGAACAGTCCAGCGTGTCTTACACTGCAGATGATGGCCGAAAGACCAAGCCCCGTAAGCTCCAGGTTCAATCTGGCTCACCCTCGAAGCCACCGGGGGACATGACAAATTGCAGGAACTCCAATTCAAATTGCACGACCAACATTTACGGTACCAATAACAGAATCTACAGTAATGCAAGGCACTTTGAGCTTTCAAATGTTACACTTTATGAAGGTCAAACTTTTTATGCGTGAATGTCTTCGTGGCTGGAGGAATGGTCGAGTTCTCTGGTAACTGCCCCCACCCAGCCCTGCTTCGGAGGCATTGGGGTCCTAAGACTCGTCTTGGGACTTTTCCAGATGTATTTTTTTTTTAACGAACATTTTAGAAGGATCAAATCATTGGATATCACTCGACTTCTTTCGCTTGTGGAGCGTGTTCTGCCGCCCTAGGTTTCTTCTAGATTTCTCTGCTTTGCTTTTTTTTTTTTCACTATTCCCTATGTTGCACGTTGTTTCAGGTACTATTTCTTCAGAGCCATTCGGGCACTATATCATAGTGGAGCTTTGTCGATAGTGTCTGACTTTGTTCCTTTTATATTCTTTTTTTAGTCCGAACTTTCTTTAATCTCTGGGCGTGATACATAAGGCTCACCCGCCCACCCCCCCTCATATTCATTTCGTCATTGGTCTTCATGTCACAAGTTATACTATATCTTCGCCGCCCCTAAATTAAGTTAAAGCACGATCTCAGGTCCTAAGCAGCGGATCCAAACACCTGAAGAATATTAGGTGGTGAAACCCCCTTTCCGCTCGAGGCCGCAGGATATACCACTACCCTCTATGAGCGACCTTTGCATCGGAGGACTAAAATCACAACTGTCACAATAGAACTTGGTAATAATAACAATAAGTTGATGGTATCATAGATAAAACAAATAAGACCAATCAAAAAAAATAAAACAAAGCGTTACCATTAAATGCAAAAGAAACAGGAGCCTTTCTCATATTGTTTTCCAGTTGAGGGTGGAAAAAAGAGAAAACATAACATGAACGAGTGAGACGCCGTCGAAAATCATCAGGAGTAAGAAAAACAAAAAAGACAAAGCAAAAACGTAAACCATAGAGAAAAGGAAAAAAGAAGACGAAGAATTCCTCCCGAGACTCTCAAGGGAGATAGATCATCAGCGGTGGTTAGCAGCGGTACCCAGCCCCCAATCAGTCAGACTGATCGAAGCATGTCGCATACCCCACAGGAAATCATGAAATCACCCCATCTATCACTGGCATCTATGATGACAACACTACCGCTAACTTGGAGATAGAATCGTGGGCCTTAGTTGAAGGTAGCCTGTCTAAAATCGTTCCTCGCATTTTTACCAAAGTTCTTTTAGTTCGCGTTGTTCGTAATCTCTGTGTTGAAGGCACGGTTGATGTTACCAGCATTTTTGTTATTATTGCCAAATGCCATATTGACCATGGGTGAGTGCTCATGCGGAGGATTGGCTGATCTCTCGGGATTGTTTCGGTGGGATGAGCCGGAAACCCCCCGGGCCAACATGCGGATAATATCAATCAAGAACATCAACCTATACCCTTGGAAAAACAGTATTTGAGTGACACATGATAAGCAGATGGCCATATCCTATAGGGGATTTTTTGGCTTTTTAGACTTACAAAATGTATGGTATATGAACTATGCTCGCGACCTGGAAGGGTGGTGCTGCTTCTTGGGAGTGGCCGGTGTCCTGTGGCGCCCTAGACATTAGGGAGTTCCGGCCCTGGATGTCCTCTGATTCAGAATCCACACGAGCTCGCCGGGCCACGGATTTACCGTCATTCACCCTGTTAGGCTGGCTTAGTAATGGTAAACCTTTGGGGCTTGTGCAGGAAGACCCAGCAGGATGGACTGACTTGTCGGGGACTTGGACGCCCGAAGAGGTAGTGGAGGACCTGCCCATTGATTTATGCTTCCGGTTGGGTCCTGGAAAGATAAAAGGGGGAGTACTTAAAGGAAGTTAAGATCGAAGTTGTTTGAGGCGAAGAGTGTAGAGGTCGTCTTTGTATTCTAGTGCTGAAGTAGTACTCGGAATTTTAATGTGGATCAAGCTCTGGTAATGTGGTTTGAATCTGGTGCTAATAGCTTGATGTCGAATATAAATGCAGGTAGTGGCTACTGGACGGGGAGTGTGCATGGTCTTTATATCAAATTATTTGAGACTCCGGCTGGTACTAATTCTCAAGTTAAAGCCTAATAAAGGTTTATATCACTTAGAATATGTCTCACCTGCTGAGAGTTTCCTGCACTTCATTCGTGTATAAATTATCCTAGAGGCGTCTTATCATGCGCCAGCCAGTTGCTCATCGTACGGTACAATAATGTGACAACACTCAGAGTTGGCCCACCATCTCGGTTAATCAAAATGCTGGGATGAACCTTCTGGTAGTGGGACCAGGCGGCAGCAGAATAAAAGAGTTGCCTTACAGTATTATTAGAGTAAACCCAACCGGGGGTCCCTCCAACACATACGGGTACTGCAGTATACAAGGGTGGATCATGAATTGATGGTACGGAGCAGGGCTGTTGATGATGGTTTTAGACAAGAGTAATGGAACAAGCAACCCATAACCCTTTCAATACACAACCCACCACAACTCTACCAGAGTCAAATAAGAGCTAATTTCATGATAGGTATGTTGAGATAGGTATTGCCTATTCTATGAACCGATTTTTTCTCTCTTTACATCCACTAATGATGGACAAAATAGGCATTTCTTCAGGGGAACGGTATCTTGGCGTACTATTTGGTGTGGGGCGTTCTTTTATTAATGTACCATCAATTCATGATCTACCCTTGTACCCAGTAAGGGAGTGAACTGGCCCAGCCAAACAAGGCGAAGCACCATAAATTATCTTGAACTCCCGTAACGAACTGAATGCGAGGCGTGGTTGAGCGAGTCACTAGGATGTCCCCTCCCGCCTCGATGTTAACAATTCCCAGCCCTCAACTACAGGAGTTCTCCTCCACGTACAGCCTATCGGTATCATACTAAATACTACAAAAAATGCCTTCGAGTCGAGATTCTAGACCGGCATTAACTACGGTGCAAGAACGGAAGAGTGTAAACCAGGCGGCAACCATGAATGCAACCACAAATGCAACCGAGGGCGTGCCAAGACACAGCCAGTGGAGGTCGTTTAGTAACCCGGCACTACCCTCGGCGGCTACCAACAACCTCACTTCAACAATCCTTGGAATAGCACCATAATGACCTTTGAATTTCTGAAAAACAAAATGAAAGAGACTGAGTACTGAGTTACATTTTACCATTGAGTTGGTCCTTGTGACAAACCACTACTTCTTAACTCAGTAGGGAATGTCCAGTCGCGTCCGGAAAGTCTTCGCACCCCTGAGCGATTCAACCAAGTGAACAACAGTAAAATCAATGCCCACAAAAAAATGAATGAATAGATTCAATTAAAAGACATAGTAAAATAGAAATTGTAAAGATTATTTTTGTGAAATATTGTAGAATTTTATCATCAAACCAACCCTACAGACCATTATGTTTAAATCTTTACCAAAATATGATTAAAGAAATTGGGCTTCATATAATATTTTTTATCTTCATAACCTACTGTAGCAATAATTTAATAATAAATCTGTAGTATATCTGGATAGTTGGAAATGATAATATTAGATATAGATAAGCATCTCAGAAATCAAATATTGAGCTCAGGTTTCTCACAACAGATATATCTATCAAAAAATAATATATCTATTTTCTCAACTATCTAATAATACCATCTATTAATCCATAATCAAAGTTAAATAAGAGATTCTAAAGATATATGAGAGTATCTAGAATAGGTTTGGGAAGGATTGAGGGTGTTCTCAATTCCTAATAGTCAAAATTGAACAAAGTTGGGCAAATATTGATATACTAGACTTAGAGTAGAATACAAATTTACAATAATTAATTCAATACATGCTTATATATTTAGAATACTTACCATCTTACCATCAATCAAATCTGTATTATATTATTTTTTTCCATCAACTTTTAAGCCTACTATATTGACTTATAAATGACCACTTTTCTTTACTAAAGTTGATAATATTTCAATTGCCATTTTTGAGTGCAAAACAGTTTGAATAGCTTTAAACTTACCTTCTATTAATATTTTGAAGGTCTTTCTTCTATAAAAGTAATTTTAGAGTAGTGTATAAACATTTATCCATGTTTAATGAGTTCTCTTACTAGATTACAATCCCTGTCAATGAATATATTACTTTTCAATAATCTTAATATTTTTATTTCAATTAATTAAATTTAAAATAATGTCTAGTATTTCAAGTTACAATACTCATGTCTATGAGTCCATATTCTGTCATTGATAATTTTGAGCTATTAGTATATAATATATAGTTTTTGTTCAAATTTTGGGCCAAACTTCTTTCCTGCAATTTTCCTCCCTTTTGGTTTTTGCACTTTTCTAAATGTCATAAAACCATACTTTCCTCCAAAATACCTCAATATTCTTAAGACTTAGCTTACCCTAGGTGATATCCTTAGTCATAACTGACACCATAGATACCTCAGGACTGGAGTCCTCTTACTCAGCAATCTCAGAGACCCTTACTCTAGGGGGTTCAAAGGGAAAGGGAACTGAAGATGAACACCCAGATTTTACCCAACTCATGAACCTTACAAATAATTACTTTAAAAGGTTTAGACCAAGGAAGAATACCCCACTAGTACAAACAATTACAGACCTCAAAGATGGCAATTTCCTGCCTGAGGAATTGGCAACCACTATACTACTACTTTCCCTAGCAGTACAAGTCTCTAACCTAGTTATTATAGTACAAAACCTCAATTAAATAGTACAGGACTTGTGGGATGAATGG
This sequence comes from Choiromyces venosus 120613-1, assembly GCA_003788595.2. Taxonomy (NCBI): domain Eukaryota; kingdom Fungi; phylum Ascomycota; class Pezizomycetes; order Pezizales; family Tuberaceae; genus Choiromyces; species Choiromyces venosus. Next base: position 33,103 of record ML120540.1, on the reverse strand, counting down.
AGACCACCCAGAAAACAGTTGGTCCCATAAGAACAACAGGTCAAGGAACATCAGATATAACTGAAGCAATCATATATGAGTGTGGCAGTACAGCCAGCTTCAGAGAATATTGAAACCTCCAAAAAGAGGAAGAACAAGTGTAAAGTTGATGTCTTCACATTACCACAACCACCCAAAACCAAACTGGCTAAAGGTAAAACTATACCTGAAGCATCCACCCCAGAAAAGAAGTGGGAGAAAGACAGGGTCAACAATACTCTCACCTAAAGCTCAGCAAAGAGGAGGCTCTTTACCACTTGACTAGAAGTTTAACCACTCACAGATATGCTGAAAGAGAAAGTCAGAATCTGAGTAGCAATAGCTAATATACTTACCAATTATAAATATCTGGCCCCTATAAATTTGCAGGTCACCTCAAACAAGGTCAATGGTATAGTCACTATTACAATCCCACTGAGGATAGATTTATCATAGTACTCAAAGTATCTAGGAAAGATGTCAGAAGCACTCAATGCTGTCATTGGTCCAAACCAACTATACTACACCCCTTTTAAGAAGGCCTCTATAGATGTTAATATGATTATATATAGTATGTTGCTAAGAGCAATCCCAGAGGATGCAGCCAAGATGGAAAACTCAGTTAAGGATACTTTCAAAGTGACCTACAAAATTAATGTGAGTGCAGTGAAGTTCCTCAAACCTGACACTGCAGAGGAGGCAAAGAAGGCCATGTTAATAATAATTAGAGTCTCAGAGAGTGAGGTGTGGAATTGTATATCATCAGTACTATTTATGGGGAAATACAAGGAATTAGTAGTTATGTGGCAGGCATCTATAACAACCCAGTGCTATAGGTACTAGAAGTTTGGGCACCTCAAGGCTGGCTGCAAAAGCTTGATATAAGTGTACCTTATCTGCTCAAAGGTGTAACAGGTGGTAACCTGTATGAACTAATATAATAGGAATCAGCAGTAGGCCATCTAGCATTCGATTCCTAAGTGAGACTAGAGAGGTAAAGACAAGAAGGTCTTAGAAGAAGTGAAGGGAAAAGGGAGCAAGAGAATCGCCATTTAACTAAGTATATTTCTTATCTAGGTTCTATCTGAAGTCTAGGGTTTCCTACTAGTTAGGAAGCCTGTCTTAAATACATGATTTTCTCCACCCAAGGTAGAAGTTCCTAAAATCCTGCAACCACTGTCATTACTAGTAAGTGCATACTACTGAAATCTTGTGATCCTACCAGAATCCTGAAAGCTCAAGGCAGCCCTTCACCTAAGCCTTATCTCTACGACTGGTATACATAACCATTCCTTCCCTTAGAATCCCTAGGGCAAAACCTTACCAGTACAAAAGCATAGCTGATACAAAACATAACAAGTTACCAGAATCCTAATGATACCAGTAGTGAAACAGTCAATCAATCATCATAAGCAAGAACAAATGAAATAACATAAAAAAGGAAAACATGAGCATAACCATTATATAGTTGCCAGAACATATATGCATATTATAAAAGGGATACTCACACAAAGAACACTAGGGCCAACAAACAGTTTGCCATAGTTATAGAAAGATAATTCCTAATTGTTGCCTAATGATACTAGTTAAGTACACAGCTTGTAATGGAGAACACCCAGTAATAGACCCAAAATGTCCAAAAAAAAATAGAAGTCAAGATAACTACAAAAGTAAAATATAAACTTAGGATGACAACCTTAGCCAACCGGGTCAGTGCACAAACATATTCCCAATAGATATTATCATGTTCAACAACTAAGAACATGATGACAATAATAGAAAGAAAATAAATGTGGTTTACCATAATTGCAAAAGGAGCAATAGTGTTTTTCTTTTATTATTTCATATAGTTAGAAGTTTTAAAGTTTCTTTCATTTGTATTCAAGACCCCCTATTATATAACAGGAACCCCCTATGGGCCCTAGGCTATGAATGTATTTCTTTTACTTATGCTCAAATTCTCATTTGTACTTATATTAGTTTGAGGATTTTGCTTGATGTTTCTTTTGTTTTAGTTCCATGAGAGGAGAACATTTTACATTTAAGGGTTTTTTCAAATAAGGGTCCCATTTTGGGACTTCATTATTCCTTTGGCTTGATGAATGTTTACAATAGACAGGTAGAGGGAGGCAATTGCATCTGCACTGAAGCAGTTTCATTGAAATGAATGAATCTACCCTAGTAGTAGGAGACTTGAATGTACATACTATTTTTACTAACCTTCTACATTCTTTTATTTTGGAGGAAAGGAGGAAGAGAGAAAGCTATATAAGACTAATGGTCCTAAGAGGCTACAGTATACTTAATATCCCAAGAGTCCATACTAGGTTCCTAGATATTCCAATACTATATAGATCTTCTATAATCGATTATACTTTAGCTAACACATCCATGATGATAGCTGGGATCTCAAAGTAGAAAGATGTCCACCAACAAACCAAATCAGATCATATAATAATCCTAACTGAAATTGCCTTGGGGACCCTGGAGCTGGCTAGGCCAGCACTGTACTAGGACAAGATCAATTGGTAGAGTAAGGAGGGAATCCCAAACCCAATAATCAAAGAGGCCTTGTGTTAGGATTGCCTATGAGATCTCTCCTGTTATATAACTGTGCAACAGGCAACGATACTATACAATTATTATCTTAATGGGGAATAAATACTCAGAGTCATAGTTATTAATCATTACTTAATCTTTTTAAGACTAAGCTCTTATACCTACTTAGCCTTCCTAAGACTAAGTTTCTTTGTTCACTTCTTCCTTATCCTATAAGGAAGATCTCCTGGAATTTTTTTCTGTTCTTAAAGTATTATGGGGTAGTCCAACCATAGATAGGTCCGGTAGGTCTAAGCTGTAAGCTTCTTGAAATAAGGTAAGGTAAGATAAAATGAAGATCATTAAGGTAGGCTCGTATTTTCCAATGGTTTGGAAAGAATAAGTGTAATAAGGTTTTTTCAAGAGTAAGTTAATAAATATATTAATAAGATCTCTTCTCTATTGCTTGATGTTTCTAATAGCTGGGAGTACCTCGATATTTATATTCTGCATCTGGGTTATTGCGGGCTACAATCAACTCCCATACTATCTAAGTACCTCCGTTGAAAACCTCTTAATTTCCCTAAGTGCGAACACTCTTGACCCTGAGAATATTTGCCTTACTTAGCTTTGATCTCTTCAAACTCCTATTGTTTCTGGGGGGTGTGAACACTCCTCCAGTAGGTAGTCTTCGATCTCTCCACTATATTGTTATGGGGTAGTCCAACCGTAGATAGAGCCGGTAGGTCTAGGCCGTAAGCTTCTTGGAATAGGGTAAAGTAGGATAAAACGGAGATCGTTAAGGTAGGCTCGTATTTCCCGAAGTATTTTATAAAGGATATATGTAATAATAGTTTTTCTCAAGAGTAAGGTAATAAATATATTAATAAGATCTCTTCTCCGTTGCTTAATGTTTCTGATAGCTGGGAGTACCTTGATATTTATATTCCGCGTCTGGGTTATCGCGGACTACAACCAACTCCCATACTATCTAAGTACCTCCATCAAAAACCTCTTAACTTTCTTAAGTGCGAACACCTTTGACCCTGAGAATATTTGCCTTGCTTAGCTTTGATCTCTT
>ML120540.1:0-22903 GCA_003788595.2 Choiromyces venosus 120613-1 | reverse complement strand
CTTTTTGGTTGTCTGCGTCGAGTTACAGAACTAACCACAGCTGCTCTTCTACACATGCCCCACTTGTGGTTGGTAAGTCCACAATGGGTGCATGAGCCTGGTGTCTCTTTCCTTTTGTCTACCAGAGTTTGAGGAATTCCCTCATGAGCTTTCTTCCAATCCATGTGTATTGGTGATGGATTGCCTTCTCCCCCATTTGGTTTTTGCGTCTTCCACCCTGTCGTGGCTGCTTTTGGTGACCGAGGCTTTTTATTAAACCTGGTGTCTGGACTTTTATTTTCGTTGCCATGCTTTCTTTTTGTGGCATTTCCTCGCCCCTTTGCCATTGTCTGGGAAAGGTTCTGGCGTTGTAAGAAAGATTCCTCTAGCTTGCCAAAGCCTCTTAGTGCCTTGAGCCAATCTTCATCGGAATCATATGTTTCTCCTGAGAGCCTCCTCAGGATTTGTTCCGGGAGCTTGTCCTCAACCAGGAGCCTCCATCCGATGCCTGACATTTTGGCTTTGATATTAAGGTTTTCGAGTAGAAGGAGGTATTCTTCAATGTCATTATTGTACGGGATTTTTTTCATGTCCCGCGCTGCCTCTCTTTCCTGCTCGATGCCCGAATATCTGCTAATAATTTCTTGTGTAAATCTGGTCCAAGAGACCAAGTCTGGTTGAAAAGGAGCACCCATAGCACCTGTCATGCTTTTTCGGTACCATTCGGCAAAGGGGGCTACCTTTTTTCCCTTTGTCCTTTTCAATGCATAAACAATTTTATGATGGTCTTCAGTCCATTGGTGCAGGTTTCTAGCAAAGTAATCTTCGCAGTCCAACACCCACGTGTTAATGTCCTCATAGACCTTGGCCTCAAATATAGATGGCGGGTCTGCATGCCTTTTCCCTCTGGCAATCGCGCTTCCCAGTACCTCTAACATGTGGTCCTGTTCTGGGGTGTTTCCTTGCGGGGGGCGGCCTTCAGGTCTGGGTGTCGGAACCGGGGCTGGACCTTCACCATTGCTGGAGCTGCTACTGCTGCTGCTGGGGTTAGGGTCTCCACCTCCAACCCCACGCATTCTTGGGGGCCCTTGGCCACCTCCTCCTTCTCCTGCTGCTGGTTGGCCTCGGTCGACTTCTTTTCCTTTCTTTGGCCTGCCAGCTAGGGAGCCGGAGGAAGGTGGGGCCGTTTCTACTGTCGCTTGTCTTGTTGGAACGGAGGGGGTTGCTGCTGAGCGAGCTACTTCGGTCAACTGTAGTTGCACCAATTCCATCATTTCTCGCATTCTTTGTTCAGCAGCTCTCTGTTGTTCCCGGTCGATCTCGACCTGGGCTTGGACTTGTTGGATCAACTGTTCTAATTGTTGATCTCTCGTGAGGGATGCTTGTCCTGTCAAGTCAATATTCTGATGCAACCGGGTACTCACCGCTTGTTGCTGCTCGTGTTGAGCATTATGTTTTCGTAGCTCCTCCGCTACTTGGTCTTGGAAGTGCTTTCGAGATGTCTCTACCTCCTCCGCGAATGCACCCATTTTTAGGTTTATACTCATTAACTCATTTTCCACTATATGTTCTCCCTGATTAAGCCTAGTGCGGTAGCTTTCGAGCTCGTCAGCATATTGGCGTCCTCGTGCAGACAGCTCATTATAGGCTATATGTTGCTCGTTTATGGATCTTGAGGCGTTTCTGTCCACTTGGCTTAGGGATTCCATGATGTGTCTTAGGATAGCCGGAACTTCTGGCTGTCTCGGGGGGCCGCGTGATCCTTCTCTAGGGATAGCGATTCTTTTTTCGATCCTTCCCCATGATCTCCTTCCTCTTAAGGAGCCTGCTGGGGAAGTTCCGCTTGAGAGGTAAGGGGGGTTTTGTGTAGCGGTAGTAGCTAATATAGACGTTACATCGCTGGCTGGGGAAGGAGCTCCCTCTTCCATTGGCACGTCGTCTCCTGGCCCTTGGATAGCCAAGGGCATAGGTGAGTCCTTTCTAATGCGATCCATAATAGGTATAGGTAGTAGATAGAGGTAATTGTGTAGGTAGTGAGCCTAGGTAACGTGGAGAGTATTAATATACTGTTATGGGGTAGTCCAACCATAGATAGAGCCGGTAGGTCTAGGCCGTAAGCTTCTTGGAATAAGGTAAAGTAGGATAAAACGGAGATCGTTAAGGTAGGCTCGTATTTCCCGAAGTATTTTATAAAGGATATATGTAATAATAGTTTTTCTCAAGAGTAAGGTAATAAATATATTAATAAGATCTCTTCTCCGTTGCTTAATGTTTCTGATAGCTGGGAGTACCTCGATATTTATATTCCGCGTCTGGGTTATCGCGGACTACAACCAACTCCCATACTATCTAAGTACCTCCGTCAAAAACCTCTTAACTTTCTTAAGTGCGAACACCTTTGACCCTGAGAATATTTGCCTTGCTTAGCTTTGATCTCTTCAAACTCCTATTGTTTCTGGGGGGTGTGAACACCCCTCCAGTAGGTAGTCTTTGATCTCTCCACTATATGAACTTAATTTGAGTATGCCGCCCTAATGGCAACTATACCAATTGTTCTGCCTCAAAACATAAAGTGATCAGCTTTAATGAATGAGCGCGGCCATTGTGTCGCATTTTGATGCATCACAAGGCCCATCGGGTATATAGGGTTTTTTGCTCTGGATCGAGCCAATAGCTTATCCAGCGAAAACCTCTCATACCGATTCTCGAGTAGGCCCTCTTGGGGCACTACTTCTTTCAAAGCAAAAGGCTCGGCTCTATGGCTACCCGTCGGTGCCATAGGCTCACGATATTCAGTCACTAAGGTTTCTTCCCAAATCGTCCCATCACTTATCAGCCATAATATTTAACTGCTAATGTACAAGGTAATAGCTTGCTCAAAACTTAACCGAATTCCTCCGAGTTACTTCCCATGAGTCGCCGAAGGTGCCCTCTCATATATCCTACGGACAGCATCCGGTCGGACGGACGGCGACGACGTATATGTTGTTATGCTGAAGGTGCCATTTATTGTGGCCAAAGTGTCGGGACGCAACTCGGCCGAAATACCGTAGTGACGCCCGGTCCCTGCATGGGGGCTGCAGGGGTATGGTAGAAATAATCCTATGTAAAGGCCGGGTAACTTTGGCCCTTTTTTCCATATGCCTAACATATATGAACTTAATTTGAATATGCCACCCTAATGGCAACTATACCAATTGTTCTGCCTCAAACATAAAGTGATCAGCTTTAATGAATGAGTGCAGCCATTGTGTTGCATATTGATGCATCACAAGGCCCATTGGATATATAGGGTTTTTTGCTCTGGATCAAGCCAATAGCTTATCCAGCGAAAACCTCTCATACCGATTCTCGATTAGGCCCTCTTGGGGTGCTACTTCTTTCAAAGCAAGAGGCTCGGCTCTATGGCTACCCATCGGTGCCATAGGCTCACAATATTTGGTCACTAAGGTTTCTTTCCCAATCGTCCCATAACTTATGAGCCATAACATTTAACTGCTAATGTACAAAGTAATAGCTTGCTCGAAACTTAACCAAATTCCTCCGAGTCACTTCCCCTGAGTCGCCAAAGGTGCCCTGTCATATATCCTATGGACAACATCTGGTTGGACAGACGGCGACGACGTATATGGTGTTATGCTGAAGGTGCCATTCATTGTGGCTAAAGTGTCGGGACGCAACTCGGCCGTAATACTGTGATGATGCCCGGTCCCTTCATGGGGGCTGCAGGGGTATGGTAGAAATAATCCTGAGTAAAGGCCAGGTAACTTTGGCACCTTTTCCCATATGCCTAACATAAAGAGTGTAAAGATGTTTTATATTCATAAAGTTGTAAAGTTATATCTTAGGAAATAACTTAGGTGGTTGTGTGAAGAACTAACTACAATGTTGTATCCTCCTCCTTATATAATCCTTCCCACAACCTGCTTACAAATCAATAACTATTATAAATCACAACTATGACTCATACACTCACGTAATATAACTATTACATGATTTAAATTAATTATGTGTAAAACTCATATGAACTTAACTAAGTTATATGAATGAAACATAAAATAAATTATAACAACTATGATTCACAATTGTGAGTCATATGTAAAACTCACATGACTTTAATTGAGTAATGTATGCAAAACATTACAAACCTATGACCTCATAATCATGAGTCATGTGAAAACCCTTTTTCCACACTAGGTTTGTAATGCCTTAGAGAACTACTGGAGTAGTAGGGAAGTGTTTGAACTGATACTTTGGGTAGTAGAGGTATAAGAGGTTTTCGAGAATAATCTGTTGAAACTTATCAGCATGGTCTGAAGCTGGGCCCCAATGAAGTGACCAACAAGGTAGTCAAAGGTGTAGTGGACATCAGAGATCACTGAACTGAGAAGGATTTACACAATATCTGCCTGGCATATGAGGCATGATAGGAGTGCAGTAGATGAAAAGAAGAAGACTAGGAAGGTATACAGAGCTGTAATCATAAAGGAGAAGAGATGGCACTTCAATGAATTCCTGGTGAATGCAAAGAAAAATGATATTTAGATGGTCTACCAGTTTACCAAACAATGGATACCCAATAGGGTATTGGGAGGATATAATGACTACCTAGAAACCACTAATAATATCATAATGCACAATTCTTTACTGCTAAACATGGACCCAGTTGACTCTATAGTACTAGTCAAACATCATTTGAGTGAAGAATAACAAGTCTCCAGTCATGACATATCAGAGGTGCTAGAAAGATGCAGTAATACCTCAGCCTATGGGCCTAACTAGGTACTATACTCTATCTACAAGAACATACATCAGATTAACCCAAAGATACTGCAAGTACTCATGGAGGACATACTGAAATAGACTCTTCACCTCTCCATATTGAAGGAATTGATTGGTATCATCCTCCTAAAACTGAATAAGATAGACTACTCTGACTATAGTAGCTTCAGAGTCATCATCCTGATGCTGACCTTTTTCAAGATAGCAGAAAGGGTAGTCAATAACAGATTAATGAAAATTACTTTTGAGACTAGCTTGTACATATTGAACCAGATGGAGTCCCTTCCATAGTGATCAACTATCAATACAGTACTAGCCCTTAAAAACTGAATGAGTGAGGCACAATTCACTAGAAAGAAAGTTAGCATGATTTTCCTTAATATGAAGGGTGACTTCAATAATGTAAATCATCAGAAGCTTCTGGAAAGGCTAGGGTAGGATGGCCATATGCTGGGTTACCTGCTGGACTGGATCAGGAACTTCATTAGTAACTGGCAGATAGCCCTAGCTTACCCAGGTAGTCTAAGAACTCCAGCAACGATTAATAAAGAAATACCATAAGGCTTCCCTCTATCTCCACTCCTATTTGTAATCTTTATGAGCTCACTATATGTGCATATGGATGATCAATTTACACACTCTTTGTTATACCTTGATGACTTCTAGATATTGGTAGTCAGCAACTTATGGTATGGGAATGTAAGAATGCTGGAAAGGAAAGCTCATGTGATTACACAGAGAGCAAGTGCAATAGGACTCTCCGTTAGCATCACTACAATAGAACTCATGTATTGGTAGATACCTAAAGAGAGGGGTACAAGACCAGTGGATGGAGTGACTATTCAAGCTCATGGCATTGAACAGGTTTGCTGGACTCTTAAGTAGCTAAGCTATTGGCTCTTGCACAATATGGAAACAATAATGCACTTTATAAAAAGACTGGCTCCAGCTCAAGAAGTCTTCTTTAGGATCAAAAGGCTTTCTACTCATGGCAAAGGACTGTCTCCATATAGGGCACACAGACTAGCAAAAAGAATTATTTTACCTATACTACTGTATAGGGCTGAGATAGTGACTCTAACAGTGACTATGAAAAAGAAGATGCAGATATTTTGGAATAGGGTGGCAAGGTGGATCACCAATATGTTCTTTGTGACCAACCTGACAACCTTATTGACTGAGGTCTACTTGGCGCCAATCGAGTTGTATATCAAACAAGTCTCACTCATGACAGCAGTTTGTATCATAATAGCTCTGCCTGAAAACAATATTGTAACAGTAATGCTTCCAGAGGGTTACTCCATAATTCGGCCCTTTCAATTAGGAATGAATAAGAAGATGGATTTTTTAGAGAAAGGAAGTGTATAGCTAAGGACTTAGAATTCATTGTCCAAGTTGAATATCCAGAGACACTTCCCAATAGATGAGATAGGGGCAAGAGCAGCTACAATTTTTGAGAAGCAGCCATTTCTCAAAAAACCTAGCAAACTGGCTCCCATTTCTGAAGAAGGTATGAAAGGCTGGATAGAGGCAAAGGAGAAAGTAAGGAAAGATATATACAGGAAATAGACGAATGCAGCCTATCCTCCTTGTTACCCCTACAGATCCCCTTTTAGGTCATATTGGAACTTTATGGTTCTGCCTAAATTCTAAGTAGGTTGAATACACCAGATGAGGACAAACAAAAGCTACCTAAATGCACAATCAAATTAGTCTAATCAAGACTGCAACCCCACTTGTGACCATTGTGGGTTCGCTGACCAGACAATTTATCATATTATTGCAGATTACCCAGCCCTGGCAAAGTAGAGGGGGGGGGTTAGATCCAGAGGGTTTCAACATAGGACTAGATTCAACTCTATAGAAAGAAAATGAGGTAGGGAGGATTTTAATTAGGAAATTTTCTTTGTTTGTTTCTCAGAATTTGGTGAATTTCCTGGTAAAACTGTGAGGATTTCCTTTTATGAGAGGTTCCATTTTGGGTTCCTAAATATAGTTTCAGCCCTTGGACTTATGATGGATGAGATTGATTTTTATCAGTATTTGGTTGTTTTTTTTTTAGGGGGGTTGAAGTTTCTTTTGTTTTAAGTAGGTTTTCTAGGCCATACCTTAGGGTGCATGCCTGGTTTTTCCTGTAAGTTATGAATAAAACCAAGGATTTAACAAAAAAAAAAAAAAAAAAAAAAAAAAAAAAAGTTCAAATTTTGGGCCAATATTCACTGTTTCTACATTTGACTTAGAAGTACACCAAGCAAACAAATTTCCACTATCTTTTTACATATTATTTTACTTAAGCTAGTAAACTATATAAAAGTAATTTTTCTTATTTTATTTATATACTGTTTGGTTTACTGGTAACAGTTTGGTGACTGGTTGCAGCTGGACTCTATTGCTATCCAGGGGTACGAGGACTTTCCGGACACGACTGTCCACTGTCACTCCTGATATTACTGGGTGCGCCCAGAAATCAAGTAGTAACATTTGTATAAGTACTTGGCGAGGTGTTCTTCACAAGTTCATATATTTGTGTTGCACCACACTGTCCAGACCACAAAATCACAGCAAATTTTGTCTTTTTTCGTACCCATGATAACCCCCCTCCTTCCTTTAAAAACAGATTAAGAAAACCATACTTTTATTCTCCTGTTGTTTCTCCCTATTTCAACAGTTTTTTTTGTTCAATTTGAATGGGTGTTGGGCAAATTATTCGGAGTTGAAAATCCCTTATTGGACTAGTTTACACTTATCGGCTCTCGCACTATAGTATTCTACAGTAAGCCAACTTTCTACACACATTGTCCGATTAAGCAACGGACCGAATGAAAGGCAAAAAAAAAAAGTAGTTCACCATCCGAAGGAACCTAATCAGAGCCGCGCGGGGTGCTCACATAGACGCATGTTACACAAGGTTCTTCTTACCCCTCCTCCCGATCTTGGACTGATCTTTCACACCTCAACCTCGTTCTATACACTACTCTATATTTCACAAACCCATATCTCCTCCATCGTGCTCTTTTTTATAGCGATTACCTTGTGCGAATACTTCGAGGATATCACTTGGAAAGAGTTAACTGTTTGTACTACCGTGCTCCCTTATCCTATTATTGTTCCACGCCACCAAAAAGTAAGTCATTCACCGCTACATTGTTACTACTGTTACTGAGTGTGAGAGCTTTGCAGATCCTTGAGCGGAAATGGGCAAAACCGACCTCCAGGACCATAGCGACAATGATAAAGATGAACAGTCCAGCGTGTCTTACACTGCGGATGATGGCCGAAAGATCAATCTTCGTAAGCTCCAGGTTCAACCTGGCCCCTCGAAGCCGCCGAAAGACATAAAACAATTCACGAGGCACTACCATCAAAATGACAGGACCTACACTAACTCAAAGCACCTTGAGTTTAGATCTCAAGGCTGTCATGGTGGTCAAACTTTTAATGCGTGAATGTCTTCGTGGCTGGAGGAATGGTCGAGTTCTCTGGTAACTGCCCCCACCCAGCCCTGCTTCGGAGGCATTGGGGTCCTAAGACTCATTTTGGGACTTTTTCAGATGTATTTTCTTTTTAACGAACACTCCAGAAGGATCAAATCATTGGATATAACTCGACTTCTTTCGCTTGTGGAGCGTGTTCTGCCGCCCTAGGTTTCTTCTAGATTTCTCTGCTTTGCTTTTTTTTTTTTCACTATTCCCTATGTTGTACGTTGTTTTAGGTATCGTTTCTTTAGGCTGATAGCCATTTTGTCACTATATCATAGAGGAGCTTTGTCGATAGTGTCTGACTTTGTTCCTTTTATATTCTTTTTTTAGTCCGAACTTTCTTTAATCTCTGGGCGTGATACATAAGGCTCACCCGCCCACCCCCCCTCATATTCATTTCGTCATTGGTCTTCATGTCACAAGTTATACTATATCTTCGCCGCCCCTAAATTAAGTTAAAGCACGATCTCAGGTCCTAAGCAGCGGATCCAAACACCTGAAGAATATTAGGTGGTGAAACCCCCTTTCCGCTCGAGGCCGCAGGATATACCACTACCCTCTATGAGCGACCTTTGCATCGGAGGACTAAAATCACAACTGTCACAATAGAACTTGGTAATAATAACAATAAGTTGATGGTATCATAGATAAAACAAATAAGACCAATCAAAAAAAATAAAACAAAGCGTTACCATTAAATGCAAAAGAAACAGGAGCCTTTCTCATATTGTTTTCCAGTTGAGGGTGGAAAAAAGAGAAAACATAACATGAACGAGTGAGACGCCGTCGAAAATCATCAGGAGTAAGAAAAACAAAAAAGACAAAGCAAAAACGTAAACCATAGAGAAAAGGAAAAAAGAAGACGAAGAATTCCTCCCGAGACTCTCAAGGGAGATAGATCATCAGCGGTGGTTAGCAGCGGTACCCAGCCCCCAATCAGTCAGACTGATCGAAGCATGTCGCATACCCCACAGGAAATCATGAAATCACCCCATCTATCACTGGCATCTATGATGACAACACTACCGCTAACTTGGAGATAGAATCGTGGGCCTTAGTTGAAGGTAGCCTGTCTAAAATCGTTCCTCGCATTTTTACCATAGCTCTTTTTGCCCGTGGTGTGATTATTTGTTGTCGTGCTGCCGCTACTGTTGGTATCAGGATTTCGGTTATTATAGTCAAATGTCATATTGGACGCGAGTGGGTGCTCATGCGGAGGATTGGCCGGTCTCTCGGGATTGTTTTGGTTTTGGTTGTATAAGTCGTAAAGCATCCTGCCCAAAGTGAAGATAATTTGGAATGAGAACATGAACCTATAACGTTGGAAAAACAGTGTTTGAATGACACATGGTAAGTATATGGCTTGCTTCTATAGGACATTTTTGTTGGCTTTTCAGACTCACAAGCTGTATAGTAAACAAGCTATCATCGCTGGGTAGTGCAAAGCTGGCGCCGCTCCTCGGAAGCCTTCGGTGGGCTGTGGCATGTTGGGCGCTAAAGGGGTTTTCCCATCGGTATCCTCTGGTTCAGACTCCCCGCGAGCTCTTCGGACCAAGGCTTGATCGTTGGTGGTCCTGTCCAGCTGGTTTAGCAATGGTGAACCTTTGGAGCTTGGGTTGGAAGATTCAGGAGGATAGACTGAATCGTAGGGGCTTTCGACACTTGAAGAGGAGGCGGATGGGCGGCTCATGGTTCTATATTGCTGGTTGGATTTTGTAAGGAAAAAATAAGACTCACTCGAGGGGAGTTAAGATCGAAGTTTGTTGGGTTCTAAAGTGGAGAGGTGGCTTTTTATTGCGGTTCTGAGGTAGTGCTGGTAATTTCACGGTGGTTTGAATCTGGTGCTAATAAGTTAATGTCGATTGTATTTGCAGGTTGTTCGGTAACTTAATGAGTATTGGATGGGGAGCGTGTATGGTCTTTAGACGAGACTTCGGCTATTGATAATTCTCAAGTCAAAGTTCAAAGAAGGTTTGTGCGACTTCGCGCAAGTCTCACCCCGATAGCTCTTTCTGAGTTCCATTCGTTGATAAGTTAATCTGCAGGTATCCCCTGGTCCACTGAGACACTTCATTAGTGTCAGGGCCACTGATCCCTGTTCGTCACCAGCCCAGCTTCGTCGCGAGTAGGGTGAAGACTGTAGTCTTAAAGTTTTTGATGTGCCAAAAAGTACCATTTCACATACAAAATGGCATTGCAACAGGTAGTGTCAACTTTGAAGACTGATAACTAAACCCCATAAAGTAAATTAACTTGAAGAGTGGTGTCTTGTGAAAGCTACAATGAATGTGAAAATAATTGAGCAGGTTGTGTGCATCTCTCTGAAGTAATTCCACATGCGGGGGGGCGATTAAAAGTGGCAACCTTTGGTGCAAAAAGGCCGTTTCACCTGCCTAGTCACTGTAGCCAATCAAGTGACTTCAAACTACAGCTCTTTATCGCTCAGCTTCGACTTGAGTAAGGCTGGCGGCTCTCGACCTAAACTTACACAGTTCGAGTGTCAATCCTGCTCACCACTGTCTCCGATACCGTACGGTACCGTCACCATACTAGCACAATACTGTACGTACCCAAGGAGTACCCTACCACGAACCAGCTAAAACACATGGCACAGTAGCGAAACACACTCAATTGTCTTGTATACCAGTAGGTGTAGCGAACTGAATGCGAGTTACGATTGAGCGAGTCGCACTCGGACGGCCCACCCGCTTCGATGTTAATCATTCACAGCCTCCCGCTGTGGATGCCCCCTTTGTATCGTACAGTCGACTGAAAACCACAATATGAAACCAGTCGCGCACATTTTCCTTCCTATCGTAATTATACAAGGATGTCCTTATACAAAATACAGCTCCTGAGCTGTCGACCTCCAAAAAAAAAAATATAATAATAAGCGCGCGTATCTCCAAGAACCCGTTCAGTAGATACACAGAATACTTCATCATAGTAACGGGGGTTGGTGACAACACGGCCGGAGGCCATAACTTGTATATGCACTCAGGTTGAGATTCTAGTTTTCAAGTGCAGAAAATAACAGTCTTAAATCGTACTAAATATAATTCAGCCACGATTTAGGGTTATTTTCGCTCTGAGTGTGAAGATCCTTAGCTTCTTTCTTCTCATGTACTGTACAGTACTGTGGGTGGCGATGTGGGTTTGATGGCGTTCTTTGGTGGGCGGTGGCACAGGAGGAGAAAACACGGCTCCGGCTCCCGGTTGGTGCCAAGGTGGAATCCCAGTCACTCTTCTCTATCCTGTCACCAAGTTGGACATGGATAGGACATGAAGAATCCGGATGTGTAAGAAAAGTGAGAAAGATATGGTGACAATCAAGGAAAAAGGGGAAATCAATAAAAGATGAATTTCTATCTTGATGATGACTTGCTCCTCACCAGATTCTTTCTCTTTATCTGCCCTCTTGTCTGTGGATTGGTTGTTCGAAGTGTGTCTGATGGTCTGGTATCTTAGGTATAAAGTGGATGTCGATGTTGACGTTTTTCCCTGTCGATGTCGATGTCCCTTGTCCGTTTCTCTGAAGGATATCAAAACCCTCTAGATACAATATTTTCCCACAAACAAACAACAAACATAATCTATGAGAATAATACGCAGAAGACCACGAATGCTCTCGTCATCTTCATCTCATTAGATATCGTACTCTATTGACGAAGATTGTGTCAATAGACTACGAGTCCATTACGAGGCTCCATAGTAGGTATACCTGTAAAAACAGTGTTTTTTTTTTGTTTTTTTTACAGAAGAGACTTTCATGTGGCATCACAATAGAGCCTGCTCACTTGCTTGGCACTCAGAACAAATCGTATACTGAATTTTTGAAGAACGTGATATCATAGATTGAAGTCGGTAGTTTTTACCGGCGGCTTTTTTTTTTTTTAATCATGGAAGCTGGTGAGTTACATTGTTTAAAAAAAGAACAGTGCACTTTGCTCCTATCATTACAGACCAACCCAACACGCGGTAGTGATAAAGAGTGACGAGGGTGGTTAATATTTCTTTAGCGTGGGCGCTTGTTGGCAACCGCGGGAACGCGCTTTTCAGGCTAGCCCCATAGTGTCAACCCCTCACTTGACCTTTCCTGTCGCGCCTTACTCGAGTAATTATCCTTGGAACCAAAACCAGCAGGGCTTCTATACCGTAGGGCTTCTACTGTAGAACATGTTTGAAGTCACCCAGAGTTATTTGTGGGTCTTATTAACCAATACTATAATAGATTATGGTAAGTTACCCTATGCGTTCATTCCGGCGTTGAAAACGCTAACCGTCCGTGACATAATTTTCTAATTTGGCGCTTATCGTTTACGATTCCAAGAATCTCTTTCAAGTCCAGTTGGCAAGAATTTAGATTTTCTGTTTATAGTCTCCATTTTTGATATAGAGATGCAAGTATCACTTGGCTATGTTGTAGAGTATAATACTGGTGTTATGTGCAATACCGTCATCATACTGGTACTGTGGATGGTGGCGAGAAGGAAGGATCCCTTGCAGGAAACTCAGACAGCTCAAGCCACCATGCAAGGGGCTCATACAGGAGAAGCGGATCCCAAATCTGTGTAAAGATAGCAGCTGCGCAACCCGAGGCGAGTACCAAAAGGCAGTAAAAAATAGTTAGACAAGCGACCGGTGTGGGAGTGCTATAACCTATGTTTCCATTCTTTCTAGCCCGGGGGTACAACGCCCCGTTTCTACGAACTAAATCATAATCTAGCTAAGCCGGCATGAGATACTCCCCCCAGCCAAGGGCCCCCTTAAAGAAATCCACCTCCTGGCCACCTGCCACAAAACAATCATTAACGGCCCGCTCGCCGTCCCGCTAACCCTCCAACACAAAAGAAACCCTCCCCGGCGGCCAACCAAAGCCGCCGCCACCTCCAAAAGTTAACCGAAAAAAAGCCCCAATTACTGCATAGTTGTAGAAACTCCCCCCAACCCTGGTGGTTTTCCGCCGTGACCGCTGGGACTCCTGGGTAAAAACCCAAGTTCACACTGGCCTAAGATGGTTGAAACCCCACAACTGCCGGGGGGGTGGGAAGGCCGAAGGCCGTCCCCCGGGGTCGTGGGCCGCGCGGATTTTTTCCCCGAAAGCAATAGGTCCACCCAAGAGAGGAGAAGGGGTATCAGGTTGTTAGCCGGCCCAGTCGCAAGGGCTGCTTCGCGAGCAGACGTGCCGAGTCGACAAAAGGGAAGGCAGGGTTAGCGTTGCCTGGGAGGCCAGGACTTCCGAATTTGTGTAACCACACCGAGGCTGCCGGGATGAGCCGACAGTGTTCCGAGGTGTGGGTGGTGGTTTTTGGGGGTCAAAGCCATCCCCCCAAGGGAGGAGGTGAAGACACCCCGCGGATTTGGGTTGCCTGGGGGTTGCCCAGGACTTACAGTAGCCGTTGCCTAGGAGAAATAAAAAACTCAACTCCTAGGTCTTATGTGCCGAAAGGCAGTCGTGGGTCCCTAAAGAGGGCGTCTGGAACATTCGCAAAAAAGAATGAGAGGCTATCGGAATCGTGTTCGTGTCTGTACTAGGCGATGTCGATAAAGAAGGTATGGACTCGGGCCTCGAGAGGCTCCTCGAACCACGAACTGTAGTCCCAGCCGTCTGCCAACGCAAAAAAGAATGTGGTTCCAGAAAGGGGTGCCTTTGAAGAGGCGAGTATTGGTGCTCTCAAGAGAGCTCGTATCATGGGCGGCGTATCAATAGCCGAAACAAAGGAAAGCGAGCCCAAGGGGTGTCGAATAGGGAGCAAAACACCTAAGAATTATCTCTTGTAACCGAGGGTAAGAATAAAGACTTTGAAGCCATCGCGAAATCGCTCAAAGGGCGTTGATTGGGTGATCCCCCCTATAACCCCTGTATAAAGGTGGGAGTGCTCGAGGCCTTTCCCTGAGTTGGATGGTGGTCTGACCAGGCGCACTTGTGTGGGATAAGTGTAGTCGTGACCCGCTCACTATACCGGGGGATTGGAAGGGTAGACTTGACCCCGGATAGATACGGCGTAACGCTGCCGATAGGCGATAAAGGGAACACACGAGAAAGCTAAGCCCAATAGAAGTGAAGTGATGATTGGATTGACCGTTGAAGGAAGGTGTGGTTGCCCTTGTCTAACTAAGGAAACACGAAGGTGCGTTATAAGCAGAAAACTCTGCATGCCAAGCTATCTACTAGTGGGCAAGTCACAGTGGGAGAAAATGTCCCATGAGACCACCAAACTACCCTATGATATCGCCCTAGTCCACACCGGCAATCTTTTTTTTTTTTCCAGGTACTATACGGCCACTCTGCAAAAGCGTTCGTGAAACTGCATTTTCCTCACCCCGGGGAATGGGCCTCTACCGCATAGAGGCCCCAATTGCCCCCCCCCCCCCCTTTTAGGCAGCTTTGATCTCCGTCAAAGGGAAACTCCGTTTCGCGAACACTTTTGCAGAGTGGCTGTATATAGTTCATCAAGTATATGAAAGAAACGACAGTTCTTGATTGAGGGTGGATCGTAAAGCAGGTGATAGCTTCGCTGGTGTGGATGGGGATTCTGTTCGGGTTGGAGCCATTCTTTGAAGCCCCCCAAAATATCCGTATGGTATGATATACCGGTACCGTAGCAGAGACTACTTAGAGTAGAGAAACTTATTTGCTTTGATTGATGGTCTTAATGCAGGAGCGGGTGGGAATACCGGTAAGGGAACGCAGAGGGCCGACCCTCCCGAACCACCCGCCCCATGATGAAACTTTTTTGGGGGGTTCAGTATGATACCATATCTTCGGATCTTGGATCACTTTAGTTAGTGGTGACTGGAACCCCCGAATCTAGCCTTACTTTTCAAAACTTCAAACCAATCAGCCCACCCAGGCAACCGGATGTCAGCACAGTACGGTACAGTACCGGTACGGTGCACACCATAAAAATATCTTTTAGTCCGTCAATTTCTGAAAAATTTTCAAGTTAACCCCTACCTTATCCTTGCTTTACTCTTATTCCTTCGTTTTCCCTTGGCTGAATTTTGAACAACTCCTCCCAAAATCCCCCGAGAGAGAAAAGAAAAAGAAAAAGCTCAGCGCTCCTCCTCAAAAGCCCCAAAACACAAACAAGAAGCTAGCTCCCTGTCGCGGGAGAAAAACTTTAATCGAGGTTATCACGCTTACTCCCTAGTTAAAGAGCTCGGAGGATATCCTGCCCAAAATGATGGTGAAGGAACCTTCTCTAACGCTCAACGTTCCCACCACGATCTCACTTTGATTACCGGTACTCTTTTGCTTTTTGAAATATCCAATAACGGTTGGATGGAATCGTCATATGATCAAAGGAAAAAAAATATAAGGGCTTGTACTGTACATACTAAATTTGTGTTGGGAATCTTCCAGGAGGTTTACGGTGATTGTTTGGCTTATCAGCGGGTGTCACAGTTAATCACTTGCGGCAGTTCGCAATATAATACGATACCAGAGACTTCCGCTGTCAACCGTAAAATTACTAGACACCGATAGCTAGCGCAGTATAAATGCATACCAGATCCGAATGGAGATGCTGGAGGGGGGAAGGTTTAGACACGGCGTATAACTTACGGATAAAAGAGGAAACGAAAATTCGATTTATATTTGTAAAGGCACAATAAAACCCCAGGTATGGCCGATGGGAGGATAACGGATCAAATTTGGCTCTTCCACGGTAGTCTCCTCCTCCTAATACGGTAGGCTACTAAACCCCACCTTTTGGCCTTTGGTCCAACGATTCTCTAATCTCCCCTGGTCGACAATCTAACAATGATATCCGCTCTAAGATCTGCATGCTTCGATATCTAATCTCCTTTGCTTTCTGTTGTCCACCCCGTTCTGGGTATTCTTTCTTTAAGTTGATAGCTCTTTAGAACTTTATAGCGGGTGGGCTTTGTCAGTGGTTACTAACTTCATTTTTTGTTACCCTTTCCGTTGATCTTTTCTTTAATCTCTGGACATGTATAATTACACGAGGCTCACCCACTCCTACGTTCATCTCATATCTGGGTTTCTCATCATATACCATATCCTGATAGTCTCTAAACTGCAGTCCAATTCAGACAATCTGCGGAGTAAGCAAGAATCTGGATTTTTCCTGCGGGAAACTCTCCTTAGCAGTATATCTAAAGATTTGAAGAGCTTAGAGGTAGCTCATAAACGTAGCTAAATCTATTCCCCTCTTATGGCCCGTGGGACATATCGTACCATTACTGGTCATGGTCGATTTTTACGCTGTGGGACTGAAACAACGGCGATCACGATAGAAACTGGACAGAAATTGGTGGTGACAATAAATTGATGGAACCGTAAGTAAAACAAAAAAAAACGAAGGAATAACCAAAGTGTCACCACCACATACAACAAGAACAGTATTTTGTTTTCATGGTTTTTCCAGTTGAGAAAAGGATAGAAAGAGAATCGCGATGTCAAAACGAGTGAGATATCGTGAAAATTCATCGAGCATAAAATTGACGAAAAAAAAAAAAAAAAAAAAGCAAAACTGTAGGACACGAAGACGAAGAAAGGAAATTGAGGTGAAGATTCCGGGAAAATCTCTTGAAGGGGTTATTCCCTCTGCGGTTGTTGGCAGTGGTATCCAGTCTCCAGTCAGCTAGACGAACCGAAACTTGTCAAACATTCCATAGAGAACCTTTAAACCCCGCCGGTGTATCACCCATGATGATAGTACAACTGCTAGGCTGGCGCATAGAACTGAGGGCCTCAGTTGAAGATTGCCCTCGAGAAGTTATTCGCCTTGTTACCGTAATTTTCGGTGGTAGTGCTGTAACAATTAGAGGCGTTACGGCACGTTTGATTATTTTCGCCCCACGTCATGTTTCTAGTGGGGCGATCTTCGCGTGGAGGAATTGCGTACGCCGCATAGTAAGCCCCTCTGGTGGCTTGTACCATGTAGGTATTGTGAAGGGAAAAATCTGATTTTGCATTTTTAATCACGGGGTAGTTAGTTTGCTGGAACCGAATCATTATTTGTGAAGGAACTCTATTTAGCTAGAAATTGGGGGCATTACATGGCCTTTGTACATAGACTGGGGACACGTCATCGTTTGTTTGCTAGTTTGTTTGTTAGCTTATGTGGCCTATGAGGACAGGCCTATATAAGGGGCTTATCCCCACACCTCACTTAGGAAAAACAATAGGGACGAACCCCACGGAAGAGGTACAGGAATGCAACAGGGAAGTTATATTTAGAGGAATTCAACATAGATAGTTGGACAACTGGGATCAGTTGGACTTTCTTTCGTTTGGATTGGTTTTTCTTTTCAGATTGGTCATTGTGGTTTTTGGACTTGTCATTAGGGGATTATTTTCTACAGAATTGATTGAGGCCTAGCTGTTTTCTTTTACATTAAGCAAACCTGTTTACTGTGGGCATGTTTTTGTTTGGTTATTGTTAGTGATCAAGAAGCCAGACATGACTTGTGATTCTTGTTTTCATTTGGTACTCTGAACCTGACCCATTGACATTTGTTTTTTTTTTCATTTGGTGCTCTGAAATGGAAAGTCAAGGTTACTATACCATGATACTGTTATCTTTTGTCTCTTAAGGGTCAGGTTTTTATTTGAGATCATGGTTTGGTTACTATTTGTTTTTAGTTTCTAGCAAGTGAGCATTAATTTAGTTTGTTTCAATGATGGCTGCTGTTAAGGTTTCTGTCTTTATGGATAGGGATAGGGATTATCCAGAGAGCATTGAGGAGTATATTGAAGACATGAAAGCAGCTCCATTGAGTTGGGACAGTTACTATGCTCCATACATAGTTATTGATACTGAACCTACTGACAAGAGTAAGATAAGGTTCTTCTGTCAAAACCTCAGAAGATAGGGTGATGCCTGACACTGGTGACATTATGTCTTGAAGGATTCAAAGAAGTCTAACTGGTCCAAAATCAAGTTGGAGTTTATCGATCGATATGGTAGCAAAGTCACTCAAGCTGCAAACCTCTTCAAAGTGCAGAATGAGATTATCTCTGTCATTTAGGGAGGGTATCAGCACATTACCAACTAGGTTCATAAGGTCTAAAAGTTGTCTCACCAGGTTCTAAAGGAGATGGATTCCCTATTAGACATCTCTTTTATTAGAGGAATGAAAGATGAAAACCAGAGAAAGAGTTTCCTTCAATTTAAAAGATTCCCTCAACTTCACCTTTATGTGGGCTCTTTGTATTGTGAAGGCTGCCTATCATATAATTGGTGAGGCAAACTGTTTCAAATGGAAAAATAGATTGATGAATGAGAATAGGAGTTGGAATAGTAAAGGGTATGAGGAAGATGGGGTACCTATATATACCTTACCCAAGAGTAGGCCAGTGTCTATCTAAGCAACTACAGTAAAGCCTATACATGTCTAGACTGGGATATCTGTTCCTAGCCCGAACATATGACTGTCAATTTCTGCAACTCAGCTGAAGTCAACAAACTCGCAGGAGCAGTTCAATATTATGATGAGGAGTTTCATGTCAACGATGGATTTCCAGGTAGGAAATCTACAACCTCTGTCACCACCAGCTAGTCCTCCCTCAAAGCTTTACCAACTTGGAGTATATCATAATAGGTACAGATCCTCCACTATCTATTATAACTATGGGCTTTGTGGGCATTATTTCAATGCCTATGTTAACCCTCTGCTGTCTGCCTATAAATGTCAGCAGGTCAGAGACAGTAATAGAAGGGAGAAAGAGGGTTATAATGTATATACTTTTAAGAGAGAATAAGTGATTGGTTCCAATTTAATTGAGGTCGTGTCTCAAATCAGCTGAATGATTCTACTATACAAGAAGCTAGCTGTGGAATTCTTACAAGAATGGCAGTATCATGAGCTAACACTTATGATTGGTGAATTAGATCAATTTCGATTGCAGTGTCTTATTCTGAATTTGGTGAAAGAGAGTAGTCATTAACCTCTGACTTCTGCTTACATGAAAGTTTGCTCTATAGGCCATAGAGATCTCAAAGAGGCCTGCATGATACTAGCCTAGATTCTTGCAGTGACAACAATCTTTAAGAAGACCTTTATTGAAAAGAGGGTGGGTAGAAGATCTGGATGATGGGGAAGAAGAGGAATGACTATACCTCTAGGTCAGGCAAAGAGTTTTAGAGCTAGAGGAGTCATCGCTGCATTTCACTCATGCACACAGGACCCAAAGTTATTCAGTAGATCTGATGAGAGAGGAGGAAGTGCAATTCCTAGACTCTAGAACCCAGATAATGAGAATAACAAGGAAAGTGCTTGGGGAAAAGGTTCCAGCACCACCAATTAACTGGATGAAAGGTGAATGCCAATATATAATTGAAGATACATTCATGAGATCAGGGGTAAACCTGGTCATCACTCTCTTGCAGTTACAGTTCTGCTCTCCCTTATTGAGGTAAGACCAAGTAGAGTTGCTATGTTTTTCATTGCTGAGAGCTAGGAAGAAAAAGGAGATTGAAGGGGAATCAGCACCTGTTGCTTGGGCAGGAATTACAGTTAAATCTATAGAGATTCTAAAGGTCTTGAGTAAAGTAACTGCAGATATAGGACAAGAAATTGATTGTCTGGATGTTGAGGTATGGGTAGGGGATCAGAAGGTTCCTGATGTCCTAGCTGATGGTGGGATGATGTTGGTGCTTATTTCTAAAGAGTTGGTAAAGAAGCTTAACTTGGTCCACATCTTGAAGTATTGCTTAGAATATTATAGGAGCACCATGAGAAAGAAAGTGGCAGAGAGAGACTTTGACTGGATGACCAAGAAACAGGTAGCTTTCTAGGCTATCAAACAGGCAATTGCAAATAATGTCATGGCAGTACCTAACCTGAACTTATATTATCACCTAGCTCTAGATACAAGTAAGAGGAGAATAGGAGGAGTCCTATTTCAGCTTGCTGGCATTGAAGCTGGCATTGAGGCTTCAAATTCAGTAGTATACTGAGAGGCTGAACAAATCATTATGTTTATATCATTCAGGCTTGCGGATACAGAAACTAGGTATTCAAACTCAGAAAGAGCAGCTCTTACTATAGTCCAATGTCTGGCTAAAATAAGGTGCATAGGTATTGCCTCTGAGTTTCTGGTACTGGTATATACCAATCATGAGGCTTTGTGAGTTCTTCTTATAGGGTGTAATATGTGTATATGTTCTGGCAACTATATACTGGTTATGTTTATGTTTTCTTTTGTTATATTATTTCATTTGTTCTTACTTTTGTTGCTTGATTGATTGTTTCACTACCAGTATCATTAGGATTCTAGTAACTTGTTTATAATTGTATTAAGTAGGCTTTTGTACCAGCAAGGTTTTGCTCTAGGGATTCCAAGGGAAGGAATAGTCATGTATACTGGTGGTAGAGATAAGGCTTGAGTGAAGGATTACCTTGAGCTTTCAGGATTCCAGTAAGATCATAAGATTCTGGTAGTGTGCACTAACCAGTAATGACAGTGATTGCAGGTTTTCAGGAACCTTTACCTAGGGTAGAGGAAATCATGTATTTAAGGTAGGCTTCCTGACTAGCAGGAACTGCCAGATATTAGAGAGAAACTAGATAAGAAATATACTTGGTTGAATAGCAATTATATCATTCCTTTTCCCCTTCATTTCTTCTAAGATCTTCTTACTTTTACCTCTCTAGTCTCTCTTAGGAATCAAATGCTAGCTAGTCTACCACTCAACCCTAGTATATTAGTTCATAGAGGCCACTACCTATTATATAGGGATAGATAATGATGCTTATAGAAGAATTGCAAAGTGGCAAAAGAGGCTTGGAGAATACATCCTTGGCCTTCTTCATCACTCAGCCATTACCCACTTCATAGGAATAGTCAATAGCCTTTCAAGATTGCCTCCTAGGTGGTTACAAACTCACATTACTAAGGACTTAGAAGCTCCCAAGGTAGTTATTTGTTAGGATCATATATGAGATCACTCCTATTATATAACTGCATAACAGGCAACAATATGATCAAGTTATTGTAAGTTCTTCTAAATGGAGAATAAATACTCAGAGTCATATTTATCAATTCCTACTCAACCTTCCTAAGGCTAAGTTCTTATATTTGTTCATATTCTTACTTAGTCTTCCTAAGACTAAGTTCTTTCATTCACTTCTCCCTTATCCTATAAGGAAGATATCTTCGAGCTTCTTTAGTTAAAGAGAGTAAAGGTATTTTATATTCATAAAGTCGTAAAGTTATACCTTAGGAAATAACTTAGGTGGTTGTGTGAAGAACTAACTAACTTGTTGTATCCTCCTCCTGATATAGTCCTCCCCACAACCCACTTACTAATCCATAATTTCTTATGAGTCACAATTATGAGTCATATAATTCACATAACATAATAGTCACATGACTCCAAGTAGGTCATGTATGAAACTCACATGACTTTAACTAAGTCATACATGCAAAACAACTTATAACTTAAAGAAAGTATTATGCAATCAAATCAAATATAATAACTATGACTCACAAGTGCGAGTCATGTGTGAAACTCACATGACCTAATTGGTCATGTGTGTAAAACCATTACAAACTTATGACCTCATAACTATGAGTCATGTGAAAACTCTTTTTCATGCTAGGTTTGTAATATTATTACAGTGAAAGCACTCGACCCAAGTTACATCACTCAAGCAGGAACCAGCAGGAACTCTGTGCCTACAAATACTACATTGCCACTTCTTCTACATGGCAACCAACCCTTCTAGCAAATGCATTGGGCCCAGCTAGCTGATCGGTTTAGGAATAGGATAGGGGGAGTAGAAGGAGAGGAGGAAGAGAGAGGGGAGAGAGAGGGGTAGTGGGTTGGAGGTGGAGGATTGGAAGGCAGAGATAGTTAAGGTGATAGTAGTTGGGTCAGATGAGCAAGAAGGGGTTTTGATGCTAGAAAATGGTAGCGAGGTTAGAGAAATGGCTTGAGAGGGGGATAGGAATTAGAGCTTGTGGGAGATGGTGAGTGATCTGAGATGGAGAGGTAGGGAGCAGTGGTTGCATTTCTAATTTTATGAAAGGAGAATTCAGTTAAGGCTGGAAGAGCTAGACAATAGTTTACTCAATGGGGTAAAGGTTTTAGAAAGGTAGATGAGGAGGTATATTATGGTTGGAGGAAAGAAGATGGAGTTGTTTTACTATGAGAATAATAGGCAACTGGCATATTATTTGCTGGAAAAGGAGGTAGACAAGATACTAAGAGAGCTTCATGAAGCACATAGTCACTTCACTGTAGGAGTAACTAAAGGTCATGTATATGGAAAGGTCTACTGGCTGACCCACATGTGAGATATTGATCAGTGGGTTGCTTTATGTGACTCTTACTAAAGGGTTACAAGACATGAGTACATCAGTGAAATAAGGCCGATTATTCAGTTCAAATTGATGGACATCATTAGGATAGACTTTGTTGGTCTAATCAATACTTCTTATCAAGCTACTGGGAATGTTTATACTCTAATTGTCATTGACTACTTCTTGAGGTTTCTATTCACAATTAGACTTCCTAAAGCAGACTAGAGATTGTTATGGGGTAGGCCAACCGTAGATAGGGCCGGTAGGTCTAGGCCGTAAGCTTCTTGAAATAAGGTAAAGTAGGATAAAACGAAGATCGTTAAGGTAGGCTCGTATTTCCCGAAGTATTTTATAAAGAATATGTGTAATAATAGTTTTTTTCAAG
>ML120539.1:149939-171805 GCA_003788595.2 Choiromyces venosus 120613-1 | reverse complement strand
TTTGAGGATAACAAAGACCCCCCACACTTGTGGGGAGGTCATCCATCGGAAGCTAGAGAGGTGATATACTTGAATTAAACTCATACGGCGGGATTACCGTTGATATGGTTAACAAGACGGAGTTTTGTATTTCACTAGTCGAAATTACTTACTCGCGCCGGTAACACAGCGTATAACTACGTAGTGTTCCGGGTAGCCTATATATCCCAAAAAACGAGACCTAGCTCAGTTATCGAATAGGTCGCTTTTGGAGAGTATGGCTAAGAGCTCATCCGGGAGAACCCCGTGATGAAGAAAGTTTCGTTTTCCGAGCCGAGATACCGATGGGCAGCCACGGTATCCGAGTGCTATAAGCCAGTGATTCCAAAGAAGGGTTTAGCAGGGTAGTGAATAGTCGGTATTATAAATTGACGATTACATGTTCCATTATCGAACGAGTTTTGAATTGGTTTAAGGAGGCTCAGTGAAGGGTACTCAGCGGTTTCCACGGGAGAGTATATAGGATGCCTGTCGTAGGCCAGCCTGCCTGCCGCTGCTGCATATACCACAATACGACTTCCACGGTAAATAACACCGATTCCACAGCCCTGCGTTGAGCCGGCATTATGGCATTACTACGGACCAGGGATGTACCCCCGACGTCCCCATACCATCTTTATTAGGATACATTTCTGGCCCATTGAAACCAGGAAAAAAGGTATACGGATTGTCATCGAGGGGGAGGGTTCTGAAGCAGAGCTTGCAGAGGAATTTTATATATATTTTTTATTTTATTTTTTATTTTGAAAAAGGTACCCTTGTGAAGAATGTACCCTTGAGTTGTACCATCCCATTTTTTGAAAACACGCAAACGAACCGGTGTGTTTTCTTTTGGAACGGTGTAATAAGGTTAGGACGGGCAGGACCGTAAAGCCCTAAGTTAGATACTTTAAGGTAGTGATTAAGGAGCCGTGCGAGATCCACGAGACCTCCAAGGGTCCACAAGAGCAGAAGCCTTGTTGGAAAGGTAAAGTGCTTTACAGCCTCGAGAGCCTCCTGGAATAAAACAGGAGATTGAGTAGAGCACATCCTCTAATAAAGTGAGGAGTGTTAAGAGAGGTGAAGGGTAAGATTCAGTGGAAGCTGAAGAAGACCCAGCGCCCCACCGACACGGGCAGGCCCGGCTCATCTTTGAGCCATCCCAAGCTCGTCGCGATGTACTTTTTGACCTACCTAAAAGGTGGCCAGCCCATAAACTTCAAACATCCGAGAAAGCGGAAAGAAAAGGTTATGAAATTTTCCGGGTATCTCGAAACCCGAGTCGAAAAAAGCTCCCGGCAAAACTAGCGTATAAAAAAGGCAACTCGTACTGAACCAGAGGTTGGAAATACAGACCAACGAGGGACCGGAAAGCTAGAATCATGGAGAAGAGATCAAAGCTAAGCAAGGCAAATATTCTCAGGGTCAAAGGTGTTCGCACTTAAGAAATTTGAGAGGTTTTAGACGGAGGTACTTAGATAGTATGGGAGTTGGTTGTAGCCTGCGATAACCCAGACGCGGAATATAAATATCGAGGTACTCCCAGCTATCAGAAACATCAAGCAACGGAGAAGAGATCTTATTAATATATTCATTATCTTACTCTTGAAAAAACTATTATTACACATATCCTTTATAAATACTTTGGGGAAATATGAGCCTACCTTAACGATCTTCGTTTTATCCTACTTTACCTTATTTCAAGAAGCTTACGGCCTAGACCTACCGGCCCTATCTACGGTTGGACTACCCCATAACAGGTGAGCAAGAGGTCCCAGGCAGTCTGTGCACCTAACAGACCCATCAAGAAAACAGAAAATAAAAATATATATAATTATCTTAGTAAGGTAAATTAGCCTACATTAAATGAGAAAATTTGTTTCGTTAGGCTTTAGAAAAAATTGAAATATTAGGGGAGGAGTCAAGGAGCAATCAAACTTGAGCCTCAACTACTACAAGAAAGAAAACCAGACTACAAAAACCTATGAAAACATGTTGTGCATCACTCCAGATCATGTTATTTAGATAGTTGAGGAGACAGAATAGTTGATCAGATGGCTGGAAGAGCCAAAAAATCTACAGAAGATAAGGAAGGGTTCAGGAGTTATGAAGAAGCAGGTAGTTATCAAGATTGCATCAAGGATTCCACTAAAGACTCCAGTAAAGGTTGGATATAAATATAATAATCTATTAAAGTCATATTGAGAAGCTGTTAAGATGAATAGTTAATCAGGATGGGGTTTAACAGTAAGGGATTTAGAGGAAGGGAATAAAGAATTGTGAGGTAAGTAGATAATTCATAATTAATTTTTCAAGTATATACAAAAAGAAAAAAAGAAATAAAAGAAAAAACAAAAAGGAAAAAACATATAAGAATATAAATAAGATAAGCTAATTGTATAAAAATGAAAGTAGAAAAACTGCTATTACGATGTCCATATTTTTTTTTTCAGCTTGATGCAAATCTAGGAGATCAACTAAATATTTATCTACTGGCTCTACATGATTCAAGTCTTACTTAACAAGTTACCACATAGGCTGTTGAAAGGTTAATTGATATTATAGAAGAGGATAGAGAAGAGGAGGTCTGGGAAGGAGAAAGAGAGAGGTGAAGAGGAAAGGAGGAGTAAAAAATAGGAGAGGAGGGAAGAAAGTGAAGAAGGTGAAGAAAGTGAAGAAAGAGAAAAGGAAGAAGATATGCTAGAGAATAACAAGCCCGAGAAATAACCTAGGTCAATAGATATAGAATAGATGAGAATACAGTAGATATAATTTACCTATCACAATAGTCAATGATACATGACAAAGATTTTACTGAAATAGGAGGGATAGGAGGGAAAGTTAGACAGGTTAGCAGAGATTTGAGAGAAATTGTAGGAGAGAGGAGAGTGGGGGTGGGGAGGAAGAGAGGTAATGAGCAGGAGAGAATATATATGAGTGGAAAGGGGAGTTAGAAGGTGGGGAATACCTGATGGGGCTTGTCTTTAGGGTCTTTGAGTTCAGCAATATGGAGGGAGGAGGGCAGCTATTTCCAAAATTGGTTGAAGGTGAAAAAGAAGAGAAAACTGGAGGGGGAGTGGGAAGAGGGATGAAAATGAAGAGAGGAGAAACTGGAGCACTGATAGATACTATTACAGTCTTAGTAACAGCTAAAACAGGTTTTATTTTTGAATTATCATCTAATTTAGCAGAGTGAGTTGTGAAGAGAAGAGTTGAAATTAGAAAGAGAAAGATTGATAATTGAAAGAGAGAAAGCAAGAACAGAGCAAAAGAGAACTGAGCTCCTAATACTTTAATTTCAATCATCTATGAGATCAAATCAGCAAAATGATAACAAAACCTATTTTTAATGTTTTCAATTACATCATTATTATCATTCACTCACTCACTCTTTCTCTCTCTCTTTCTCTTTCTCTTTCTCTTTCTCTTTCTCTTTCTCTTTCTCTTTCCTATCCTATCCTATCATCTTTACTATCACTCAATATTTTTTTGAAATAATTTAAAACATTTAAAAATACAATTTTGTACATCCTTATTATTCTAAAAAGTCATATCACATCCTATTTTGCCATTCAATCCCAGCATACCTCTCTCCCTGTAGTTCTAATAATTTATCAATATCATCCATGTCCTCCATCAATTCATCTTCTTGTATTTGTATTTCCAATACTTTATCTTCTACTCCCCACCTTTCATCATCCTCATAGTCAGATAGAAAATTATGTAGTACAATACATACCATAATCCAACAAACTGCACAAACATGATCAAACTTTTACTGAATGTAAACTAGAATGCCTCAAAGTAAATACTATCAATTCTTTAAAATTCCAAAAGCATGTTCAACCTTCACTCATGTTTCCATGTATCATTGATCAAACCTCTTATATCTACCTATTGATCTGCTGGCTAGTGGTTTCCTATAAGGTGTCATACACCTTCATGTAATATGGTAGGCTTTGTTAGAATGTGGATTTGATGTTATGTAATCTTGTAGTGGGAATACGTACGTTGTGCACTATATATGCATTCCTGTACATCAATGCTTCCCTTTTGTTTGCTACTTTAAGTAGTACCTCGCTCCCTTTTTGTTCTTTGTCTTTCTCTTCCTTTTTCTCTTCTTCTTAAGCTTGACAAACCAAATCGAACTTCATCTTTTGTTCATTCTCTCAACATAATTCGTAACACCCTGAGCACGAAACATTCCACAAATCCAAACACTTTTTGTTCCTTCCGGGCACTTCTCATACCCATGAAACTGTCCAAAAACCCTCAGTCTAGTGGCCTACCGGTATGCCACAAGCTACAACTAATGAACTTCATTCATGAAATATGGCTCGGGTCCATCTAGTGGTCGAATCGGTATCATTACATGGTGTAATATACCATAGGGTACGATACACTAATCTCGTGCGGTGAACCTATTAGACCCGTGAGCCAGATCAGCTTAAAAAGCTCAGAGATTTCAAAAGTGATGCCACGAGTAGACGAGAGTAGCGTTTACGCAGAACATCAAAAGAATACCCATACTCCGGCATCGTGGATAAGAATTTCATGAATCCAACTTGGCCTGAACTTGGTAGTGGCAAAAGACACAGTTACCCGGCATTCTAAATTTTGGTGTGAATCCCCGTTCGCAGGTATTGTACGGTATGGTGCCGGTATCGAATGTTTACGATACCGTAAGGTAACGGATTATCCGAAACTACTGTACTCCGGAGGATGGATTTGAGAAATTGGCTTCCGTAACCTAAAAATCTGACGGGATGTGAGTATGATAGACGATCAAGAACCGGGCTGCCTAAGAGACCTGGAGTGGGGACTTTTTCCCCCTGTTTAGTTACCGTAGTTATTGTTGGATTGCCTATAGGACATGCGGGTACGGGTACGGCTATGGTTATAGTTAGGAGATTGTGTTTTCACATCGGATGCTGTTAGGCATCGGGCACTGGGTTTGATTGTTTGGTTTTGAGTTTGGTTGTTTGGTTCTGCCATTGTTCCTTACGCCTTTCGGCATAAGGTACTTAGGCTAGTTGGGTTTTGCTGTTTGGTTTTGTTAGGCCTTATGCCTTTCGGCATCAGGCACTTAGGCCGGTTGAGGTTTTGTTTGGCTTTATGCCTGGCTGCATCGGATGTTGGTTTCCCGATCATTGATCCGTTGCTTGTGCTTGTGGATTGGTTTAGATCACGGAAGCTTATTCGGTGGTGTTCCGGATAGTACTGAGGAGGTGTTTGGAGAGTTTAGTTAGATGTTTTGCTGTTTTGGAGATATATATATCTGTTTTGTCCTTAGCTAGTATTTTTATCGATTGCCAGTTTCCTCATTCTTTACGTCTAGTTGTGATTTCTTCACTTCATCTTTGATCTATTCTTATAGTTATCTGCCCCATAATTTTTCCATAGTGTGCGATCAGTTTTTTTTTCCTATTCTTGACCAAGCTCGTAAGTTAGCCACTATCGATGGTATACCAAATTTAGTTCAACTCAAATTGCCACTACTCCATCAACTGTTTAAACTTTATGTACCAGAAAACTCAAACTTTCGGCACCTCCGGCGGGGAAATTGGAGGCTAGGACTTTGAGCCACTAAACAAGCCGACTCTTCAGATGGAATGTTACACCTCCTGTTCATGAACCAACATATTCCCACAAATATCTCAATGGAATCTACGATTTGGCATAACCTTTCTGGTAGGGTACTACCGTAACTAAATCTCATATTTATGCCGAGTAATAGCTACTAGTCTATGTAGAGAGTGCTCGAGACAAATCCCCAGGAGACTTCGGGGATAACATGTACTATTTTCTCACAATGTGATTTTCTCAGCAGTATATTTTATCGCTCTGTGGCTTCTGGACTTAGTTTAGAGGAGTTCAGTGAAGGCAGAGTTTTGGCATTTGGTGAAAATGTTTTGTGAAATTCCTCAGGGCCAAGGGTTTGAAGCTCTGACTTAAAAGTGGTTATGATAGCGGAAAGAGACAGCTTAGTTTTTATGCTGAATATTGAGAAGACTTATGGAATGTATTCTGTTTCTGATGCCATGGCTGATTTTCATGCTCGTCCGGTGGGTCTGTTCTTGGCCATAGGTAACATGAGCTGTGTGTTGGGAGGAGCCATGTAGAGTGATATTTTATGAGTGGGGAGGAGCTGGATGAGACTTGTGTTATCAGGCACTCTTGTCGTGATGTACGCAGAGATGTCCAGGGACTGGGATGTAGTGGGAGAAAGAGGAAAGAAGGTGATTCATTAACGTTGCAGTGTCTTTTGTGAGGAGCAGGAAGCGGCACGTAGGAGGAGGCCTGTTCCCTCACAACACTTCTTTCTTGAAGGGAGGCGCGATTCAGGTTTCTGGACAGAATTTTCCGATATTAAGTTATCGTAGAAGGAAATATGCAATGCCCATAATATCGGTTCTGCTTGGGGTTGGAATTATAGACCTATGGTGGTAGGGGGTGACTTCAACCCCTGCAGTTCCCCGAATACTCATCATCAACCCTCCTGACCCCCGTTTCTCGCACCCTCCACATGTTTCCTAAATGACCCAGAAATGTAACTTGACATCAAAAAGCGGAGACGGTTTAATGCTAACAAAGATATCGTACATAAATAGCAAGATGTTGTATGATATGTAGATGTCGATTGAACCTTTAGAAAAAATTACAATCTCGAAATTCAAAAACAGTGCTGTCCTGATAACCAAAAAATGCTACAAATAATGAAAAGGTAAAAAGCACAAAGGTATGGCACAAAAAGGTAAAAGAAAAGAAAAGAAAAGAAAACCTGAAATATCAGAGACATTAAGATTGTAAAAGACTATTGCCGGTAAAGTGACGGACCAAGGCTTTACCCCCCTACCAGCTTATCGACATCACCTAGGCGGTGATTGACGTTATCAACCCCCAGTGAATAACGAACACGAAAAAGTAAAGGGACAAATAAGAAAGGCAGAACTCGAGATCTAGAGAGGCAGACAAGAAAGAAAGTGTGGGAAACAATGCTCTAATGAACAAGGCAGAGTCAGTCTCAGTCAGAGAGCGTACAAGGGAGTGAGTGTCAATATTGACAGTAAAGATCAAGACCGGCGGATCCGGTTTGAAGGGGGTTCGGGCAGCTCGAGAAGATTAATTGCTAGGGCATCAGGCTGTTTATCATTGGCGCATGTTGGATTGGCGTTGTGTCGTTCCGATAGAATCTGCCTAACACCCTCATGGCCATTTTGAGCAGCCCACGAAAGGGGTGTTCGGCCATAAGTATCTGCCGTTTCGGGGTTGACATCACTCCGGGACAAGAAAATCTCTACAACTCTGCCCTCCCCTGTTTCAGCAGCCCACGAAAGAGGTGTTCGGCCACTCTTATCTGCCGTTTCGGGATTGACGATACTCCGAGACAAGAACATCTCCACAACTCTGTCCTTCCCTTTTTCAGCAGCCCACGAAAGCGGTGTTCGGCCACTATTATCTGCCGTTTCAGGATTAACATCACTCCGGGACAAGAACATCTCCGCAACACTGCCGTTTCCATATCTAGTAACAGCCCACGAAAGCGGTGTTCGGCCACTGTTATCTGCCATGTCTGGATTGACATCACTCCGGGACAATAGCCTTTCCACAATTCCACCCTTCCCCCATTCAGCAGCCCATGAAAGCGGTGTTCGGCCACTGTTATCTGCCATGTCTGGATTGACATCACTCCGGGACAATAGCCTTTCCACAATTCCATCGTTTCCCCCTCGAGCAGCCCATGAAAGCGGTGTTCGGCCACTGTTATCTGCCATGTCTGGATTGACATCACTCCGGGACAATAGCCTTTCCACAAGTCCATCGTTTCCCCCTCGAGCAGCCCATGAAAGCGGTGTTCGGCCACTGTTATCTGCCATGTCTGGATTGACATCACTCCGGGACAATAGCCTTTCCACAATTCCATCATTCCGCCCTTCAGCAGCCCATGAAAGCGGTGTTCGGCCACTGTTATCTGCCATGTCTGGATTGACATCACTCCGGGACAATAGCCTTTCCACAATTCCATCATTCCGCCCTTCAGCAGCCCATGAAAGCGGTGTTCGGCCACTGTTATCTGCCATGTCTGGATTGACATCACTCCGGGACAATAGCCTTTCCACAATTCCATCATTCCGCCCTTCAGCAGCCCATGAAAGCGGTGTTCGGCCACTGTTATCTGCCATGTCTGGATTGACATCACTCCGGGACAATAGCCTTTCCACAATTCCATCATTCCGCCCTTCAGCAGCCCATGAAAGCGGTGTTCGGCCACTGTTATCTGCCATGTCTGGATTGACATCACTCCGGGACAATAGCCTTTCCACAATTCCATCGTTTCCCCCTCGAGCAGCCCATGAAAGCGGTGTTCGGCCACTGTTATCTGCCATGTCTGGATTGACATCACTCCGGGACAATAGCCTTTCCACAATTCCATCATTCCGCCCTTCAGCAGCCCATGAAAGCGGTGTTCGGCCACTGTTATCTGCCATGTCTGGATTGACATCACTCCGGGACAATAGCCTTTCCACAATTCCATCCTCCCCCCCTCGAACAGCACGTGAAAGCGGTGTTCGGCCACTGTTATCTGCCATGTCTGGATTGACATCACTCCGGGACAATAGCCTTTCCACAATTGCATCCATCCCCCATTCAGCAGCCAATGAAAGCAGTGTTCGGCCACTGTTATCTGCCATGTCTGGATTGACATCACTCCGGGACAATAGCCTTTCCACAATTCCATCGTTTCCCCCTCGAGCAGCCCATGAAAGCGGTGTTCGGCCACTATTATCTGCCGTTTCAGGATTGACGTCACTCCGGGACAATAGCCTTTCCACAAGTCCATCATTCCCCTCTTCAGCAGCCCATGAAAGCGCTGTTCTGCCATCATGATCTGCCATTTCGGGATTGACATCACTATGGCCCAATAACGTCTCCACAACTCCCGTATACCCACACTGAGCAGCTCGCAAAAGCGGTGTTCGGTCACAATAATCTGCCATTTCGGGATTGATGTCGTTCCGGTCTAATAGTATTTTCACAACATGCTCATACCCCCGCTTAGCAGCCCGCCAAAGCGGTGTTTTTTCCTTAAAATTTGCAATGTTGGGATCAAGATCGTTCCGCTCCAATAGAATTTCGACAACGCCATCATGCCCTTCTGCCGCAGCCCAACCTAATGCCGTGTTTCCATCTTGGTCAATTGCGTTGATATCCCATTCCTTGATCTGCAACAAAGCAACCATTATCCCCTCAATCCCGAAGTAGGATGCGCCGTGGAGCCCGGTAAATCTCGCGTGAACATCACCTTTATCGACATTATCTTCATCAATGAGATCGAGGTTGCGTGGGTTTATTCCCAACATGAGTAGCTTGGAGGATATATGGTCATCAAATTTATCGAGGAGCCTTAGTGCAAGGGGTATTACTCTTTCTGTAGTCTCCTCCCTGGCATGATGCCCCCAATACCATGAAGCGTACTTGAGGAAGGGGGTTGTAGGCGGGGCACACTCGAGAGTTGGTGAAAGGTTCCTGATGGAATCAAAGTTGAGGTATGTCAAGCAAACCTCCGCCATCTTCGAATGGGGGCTTTGGAAAAGTGTGGGGTTGGCACGAAGATATTCCTGAAGAGTAAAATGCACAAGACGGATAGTGGATGACCGCGAATCGACTGTGATTAATCCAAGAGAGCATTCTATGATTGTTCGTATGGAAGGCACATTATCAATGTCCAAGTCGGGAGTCTCGAATTCTACCCCCAGGGCGTCACACAGCTCATCCTGCTCCAATCGCTCCCTTGAATGCGACATCCACATCAGAGCATCCATGGCTAGTTGAGACTTGCTCCCATTCTGTGCTTTGATTCTTTCCAGTGTCGTGGTATATACATCTCCAACATTGTGTTTCTTTGTCATTTCATTGAGCCTTTTCCTCCTTTTAGAGATAGTCGTCTCTCCTAAGATAGTCTCGATGCTTAGGGATACGAGTAGAAATCTAGCAACTATTATTAGTGAATAGTCGGTACACCAATAGGGGTACTAGATATCTCAACATACATCTCGGATATTGTTGCGGGAATGATTCTCAATATGTCCTCTCTCAGCCGGTCATCCATTGCATCACGTACTGTGTCCTTGTCCAGCTTCCTCGTCAAATATATCTTGATATCATCGGTCGTGGGACTGACTGATATAACCTGAACACCGGGAAAATACTTTTCTACATCGCTGCGAACAAAAGGCCTCCCGGTGAGAAATATGCGGATACTTGGTGATTCCCGAGAAATCTCCCGTAGAGCATCAAGAAGGTCAACCCGATGCTCTGGTGAAGCTTCATCAATGGCGTCAATGCATATCAACACCTGTTCCTGCGATGCAATGGCCGTCTTCAGCATTTGACGAAGCTGCAACAGTCGTGGGCCCGCGCCGCTGAAAGAACCCTTGGTGGTTTCGAAAACTTGGCGTATGTCCTCCGGAATTTCGCCAATGCAAATAACTTGCTTGAGCAAGGCGCCTAGCAAGTTCCGTACGGTCTGTTTCTCTCGGTCGAGGTAGTCGCAATACAGACCAATCACCTTGATATTCCGCCGACTCTGGATGGCTTCACCTTGTAAGCGATCCATCACCAGTGAGCTAACATTGTCTGAAGTTAGCAACGTGGGCCTCATTTTGCAATTTCTCGTATTACCTAAGGTGGGTTTTCCCGACACCCGGATCACCTTCGCAGAATATCACCGGATGAGCTCCGTCTTCCTCCGTCCTCCATTTCACAAACTCTTCTCTCTCGAAAATCCATTCTCCCACGCCCTCGTGCCGGTTATCGCATATCTGTTTATGTCTTTCTTGGGGCTCAAGAGGTGATAACCACTGTAGGACCTGGGGCTTATCATCGGCTATTGTATTGTGGTTGTAGCTGTTGACGTTGTAAGAGTTGACAATGTCACCACTACCCGAGCTGTGCGAAGTCTGATTCATACTTTGTATAGAGGCTTCTATAGAGAGTAATAAGAGGGTAAGGGAGATTATGGAGATGGTTATCAAGGAGGTCGGTGGTATTATAGGTGAAGAAATAGCACTGCCTTGTCAAGGCAAGGCAAGGCGGTGAGCCAACGCACTTATCATACATCTGCCATCCTAACCAATTAATTCCTTTGATACCCCTCTAGGAAAATGCCTCAATTCCTGCGGCTGAAAATAAGTGACACCCTTCCGTTCCCTTGAGTACCATAGAAACTGCTGGAATTCGCTATCCCCGTCCCGGGATGTCTTAATTCCGGACCAATAAGATATCATATTGCTCAGATTCTGGTGCAAACAATGGAATGTGATTGACAGGTGCTCATTGGTATAAACCGGCCTACGAGAAATGCTCCCTGAGATGGGATTTTACCGTCTAACTGGGCCGGAATTAACATATGCTGGGACGGACTTAGCAAGTTTCAGCAGTTTCTACGGTGTGATACTGGCACTGTAAAAACTCGAATAATTGGACTGTGTGCTTTGCAGTCAGAAATTCTCTTCTCTGGAAGGGGGCGAAAACACAGCCCCTTCCCCCCTTCTGAGACAGAATAAAAAACAAAAGATTCTTGACCTTACTGAGAGAGGAAAGCCCAGCGACAAAGCACACGGGCTAATTATTCGAGTTTCCATGGTGCAGTAGGCGCAATTAGCACTTTTCCCAAGTGAACCAGCGAGCACACTGGCAAAGTAGGTGTTGTGCAGCCTCCCACAATTCTCCATTAGTCAGAATTATATTTATGTAACCATTCTACAAAGTTCTCTTGGTACTTGTTTAGATGCCATAAGTCCTCTGAACCCTTTCTGACTCCCCCATATGCCGCTTCTTTACAATCCTGAAACTGCTTTATCGCTCAGCACCCAGCTTTCTCTCAAGCATCTTCAACCCTTTCCTTGAACAACAGCTTCAGCAGAGCCAGATTTGTATCGCCATTTTAAGAGGACAAACACGTCTTCCGAGAGGCTGTTAATACTGTTAGATTGCATCCCGATATGACAATACCTCGACCCAAACACCTCCCTGTGCAGCACTTTGTCTTCATCAATCATCACTCACTTGCGGCAGATCGTGGGTGTGATGAGCTTTAGGGAACGAGCATCACACCGTCAAATGTCTAATTATGAGTCTTGGGGGTGGATTAGAAGTCTGGGTTGGAGTGGGTGTGATGGGTGGATGATAGTGGGGGGGGAGGGGTGTTTCGGTAATGATAGGAAGGGAAGGAATATAAAACAGCTCAGCTCTATGATATCAAGTTCACAAGCCATCACAACATGTCAACAAATAATTTATTAGGTGAAAGGATAAAATTACCAGCCTTCTTCCTTCCTTCCTTTGGACAGAAAATCCTTCATTTGATTCCACAATATTGGTAGAATAAACCCGAGTAACGACTTGTGAATCGCATCCCCCCCCCACCCACAAATTTACTGTACCCACCATGAAGTCTACAACTCCATCTCAACCCTCGCCAACTCCATCATTTTCACACTCCACCACCAATACCACATTCCCCTTGCAAGCGGTAACCGCCCCCCATCCGGCTCTCCAAAACTCAACACCCCTGCCATAGCCTCTTTAAACCCGACTGTTCCAAACTTCACAATCAACTCCTCTGCATGACTGACCCGATACTGCAACCCTCTTACGTGATCCAACGCCTCCTGATTCATAGCTTCGGTGCGTGTAACAAGATTGTACAAGTGCACCACCGTTTTCGGAATAATGCTGTGAGACCGTCGATAGCGACGCTGCAACAACTTGTAGTGCCAGGAACAGTTGCTAGCCGAGGTCGGTCAAGAGGTGGAAGTTTGAGTGGTCGATTCCGGGGTGCAGGGCTATTTGTGCGTGGATGGATATGTTGCCATGGGAGAGCTTGCCGTCAGCAATGTTTGGGTGCGCAGCTAGGGCGTAGAAGATGCTGGGGGGAGTTTTTATGTTATTGCTGATGCCAGGGTAGTGGTCATTGCTCCACCATTCGCCTAGAATCTTCCGGATGAATGTGGGGGACAAACATCATAACGGGAATACTACTCCCTTCCAGAACACCCTTATACCACACAATGATCCCCTCCTGACTCGGTGCAGTGGCAAAATACCCCAGCGCAAGAAATAATCCCCACCCCGCGCCTGCCACTGCAGACTCATTTAGTAATTCCACTGTCTCATCGATCCCATTTGTAGCGGTCCTGGCGATTAACGGGCAGTCTTCGTATCTCCCCACTGTACGTGCTGCCCATACATGCTTGATCTGTGCAACGTGTTCTGTCCTTGCCAACTGCACCGTTTTACTGGTACTACCGCATAATACAAGTCCTGTGATGCCTGAGCGAGCGAGGTGTAATGCGTGACTGGCCTGGGTGTCTAAATCTAATGGAGGAGTAGGCAGGTTATACTCTTTTGAAGCGGCCGGGACAGAGAATGTTGGTACTGGGACGAAGATTCCTGCTGGAGGGGGGGGGGGGGGTAGATGATGGAGATTCCATGGTGTTTAATTTGTGTAGGATGGATAGCTATAGTCGAGCTCTCGCTCATCGGTTGTAACAAACAAGGTGAAAGTGTAGGGATGGATCAGATGGATGACAAGGAGGGGAAGGAAGGACTAGAATTATGATAAAACAATTCTCGAGGGAGTATCCGTGTTCTCGGGTCTATACTATCCATTGATGCGGATTGTTTGCGGGAAACGGGTTGACAACACACCAACTATGGGTTGCGGAGTAGGGAGGGTCATGGATGTTGCGGCTCCTCGGTATGTGCCGGATAAGGGGCATTATCAGGATTTTCGATACAGTTAAAGCCACACATCATAGTTGCTTGGGAAGGGTACAGTGTGTTTACAGGGACATTTCTGGGAGTCTCCAAATCTACAAACATACTGTGTGGAAGGTTTCTTTGGCTGACGCTTCCTTGGAGGATGGTGTTCGGACGACGCTGGACCTGTTATTACGTAGGGTTCAGCAACCCCCGTAACCCGGGAAACAATGATAGAGGAATTTATCGTGACTGTCAAGTGTATAATATGCCTGGTAAGGAAGAGAATAAAGAGTTTTTGAACAGAACCGGGTTGGGGATAAAAGTAATTCGTTGGCCAAGCTGTTGTTGTATTGAGGTGATTGTTGTTTTTTAACTGAAAGGAAACATCTGTGACTATCCAATAAAATAACTAGTGCCAAGCATTTCCCAAACAGGAAATACTATAGGGTACAAAATGTCATAAGGTACGGTACATCAGAGATCCTTAGTAAATTGATTCAAAGGACAAACTCAAAGTCCTCCGAACCTGTTCTCACTCCCCTATATACCGCTTCTTTACAATCCTAAAATTGCTTCATCGCTCCGCACCCAGCCTTCTCTCAAGCATCTTCAACCCTTTCCTTAAACAACGGTTAAGCGGAGCCAGACTCGTCCCGAAAGAGGAGATAAACACGACTTGCTAAAGTCTGTGAATCTTGTTAAATCACGCCCCAATATGACAAAGTCTCGACGCAAACACGCCCTGTGAAGCACTTTGTCTTCATCAATCATCACTCACCTCCGATGCCCTGAATACTGTTGAAAATATCCGACGCTAGTAGGCACTGTTGGATATACACCCGACACTAGTAGGCACGGCCGAGTATAGATCCGACACTAGCAAGTACTAGTAGCACGCATATGTGGTCTGCACGTAATGAGCTCACTAGCTCTGAGAAGATTTTTCTAGTATATATTTCCTTCTGTTTTACCTTTCGTTTCAATAACAACAATCATACAAATAACTATTCTCTTCACCATATATACAAAACACTTCCTCTTTTGCTATCACTTCTCTTTGTACAAATTACCGTGTACAACATATCCGTTATCCACGAATACTCGTCTCCTTTTGCCATATTTGCTTCACTCTGTGAAACATTCAAAACCGATCAATACTCGTATTTTCAACAAATACTAAACATTCCATGAATCCCAACCCTTTTTGTTCCTTCTGGGCACTTCTCATACCCATGGAACTGTTCAATAACCCTCAGTCTAGCGGCCTATGCCACAAACTACGGCTAACGAACTGCAGTCATGAAATATGGCTCGAGTCCATGTAGTGGTCGAATTGGTTTCATCCCAGTACACGGTGTAATTTACGACACTGTACGATACACTAGTGCAATGTACGGTAAACCTACCAGACCCCGTGAGCCCGACCAGTACAACCCTTTCTTAAGAGTCCGGAGCAGATGTTACGAGTAGAAGAGAGGAGTGAACATCAGGAGGATACCCATACTCCGGCATCGTGGATAAGAATTTCATGAATCCAACTTGGCCTGAACTCGATTGTGCCAAAAGACACAATTACCTGGCATTCTAAATTTTGGGGTGAATTTCCGTTTTCAGGGATTGTACGGTATGGTACTGGTATTGAATGTTTATGGTGTCGTACCGGATTATCCGAAACTACTCTTGAGGATGGATTTGAAAATTAGCTTCCGTAACCTAAACAACTGATGGGATGTGAGTATGATAGACGATCAAGGGCCCGGCCGCCTGAGAGACCTAGAGTCGGGACTTCTTTTCCCCCTCTGTTTAATTACTGTAGTTATCTGCCCCATAATTTTTCAACAGCATGCGATCAGTTTTTTTGTTCTTCACCAAGCTCGCGAGTTAGTCACTGTCGATGGTTTACCAAATCTAGCTCAACCCAAATTGCCACTATTCCATCAACTGTTTAAACTCTATCTATGGAAAGCTTGAACTTTCAGCAACTCCGGGGAGGCTAGGCCTTGGGCCACTGAACAAGCCGACTCTTCAGATGGAATGTTACACCTCCTGTCTTTCATGAGTCAACTAATTACTACACAATATCTCAATGAAATCTACGATTTGTCATAATCTTTCTGGATGGGGTACTGTAGTAACTAAATAAATCTCATATTTGTATCGAGTGATAGCTACTATACCGAGGGTGCTTTAGATGAATGTCGGGGAGACTTCTGAGATAACATATGTACTTTTCGCATAATATGATTTTTGTTTGGTGGTACTTGTTTGTCGGTCTGTGGGTTTCAAACTTCTTTTGGGGGATATCAATGAATTTCTGGTTTTTGCATTTCATGCAGATGCTATATTATGTGGCATTTCGCAGCGCCTGGGATCCGAAGTTCAGGCTTGCACATCATCATGATAGCGGAAACAGAGGTTTTGGCTTTCATGTCCATCATCCAGAGGGCTTTTGGAATGTATTTTGTTTCTGATGCGGTGCGAGATCCGCACCCCCGTAGTGTCGGGATGTTGTACCGGTAGGGTATAGGTAACTTGAGCTGTGTCAGGAGGAGCCGTGTAGAGTGATATTTTATGAGCGGGATGAGACTTGTGAAGTTGTAACGCCAGGCACTCGGACTATTGTGACAAACTCAGAGCTTCCCCAGAACTGCCATGTATGATAAGTGTGTCTGTGAGAAAAGAAGGGGATTTATCACACTCGGGGGGAGTTGTCATTTTCGCCCCCAAGAAGGGAGTGAGTTTCATATTTCTAGATACAATTTTCCAATATCAAGTTATCTTAGAGGAAAATTTGAAATTTCTATGATATTGGTTTTGCTTGTAGTCGGAATTATATGCCTACACTGGTAGTGGGTGACTTTAAACCCTGCAGTTCCCCAAATACTCATCATTAACCCTCCCAACGCCCGTTTCTCACACCCTCCATATGCCTCCTAAATGACCCGAAAATGTAACTTGACATCAAAAAGCGGAGACGGTTTAATGTTAACAAAGATGATATTGTAAATAAATGACAAGATGTTGTATGGTACATAGGTGTTGATTGAACCTTTAGAAAAACTTACAATTGCAGAATTCAAAAACAGTGCTGCTCCCATAATCAAAAAAAAAACTGCTAGTAATGAAGGGGTAAAAAGCGCAAAGCTATGGCACAAAAAGAGAAAAGAAAAAGAGAAGAAAAGAAAGCCTGAAATATCGGAGATGTTGAGATAATAAAAGACTGTTGCCGGTAAAGTGACAGACCAAGGCTTTACCTCCCTACCAGCTTATCGCCATCACCTAGGCCATGATTGACGTTATCAACTCCCAGGCAATAGCAAACAGGAAAAAGTAAAAGGACAAGGAAGAAAGGTAGAACTCGATATCTAAGGAGGCAGACAAGAAAGAAAGTGTGGGAAACAATGCTCTAATGAACAAGGTAGAGTCAGTCTCAGTCAGAGAGCGTAGAAAGGAGTAGGTGTCAATATTGGCGGTGAAGATCAAGACCGGCGGATCCGTTTTGGAGGGCGTTCGGGCGGCTCGGGAAGATTAATTGGGGGGGCATCAGGCTGTTTATCATTTGCGCATATTGGATTGGGGTATATTCGTTCAAATAACATATTCATAACTCTTGCTCGGCGATTTCGAGCAGCGTACGAAAGTGGTGTTCGGCCACTGTTATCTGCCATGTTTGGATTGACATAACTCCGGGACAATAGCCTTTCCACAATTTCATCCTTCCCCTGTCGAGCAGCCCACGAAAGCGGTGTTCGACCATCATAATCTGCCATTCCGGGATTGACATCACTACGGTCCAATAACGTCTCCACAACTCCCGTATGCCCATACTGAGCAGCCCGCAAAAGCGGTGTTCGGCCACAATAATCTGCCATTTCGGGATTGATGTCGTTCCGGTCTAATAGTATTTTCACAACATGCTCATACC
This sequence comes from Choiromyces venosus 120613-1, assembly GCA_003788595.2. Taxonomy (NCBI): domain Eukaryota; kingdom Fungi; phylum Ascomycota; class Pezizomycetes; order Pezizales; family Tuberaceae; genus Choiromyces; species Choiromyces venosus. Next base: position 154,095 of record ML120539.1, on the reverse strand, counting down.
CCCGCTCAGCAGCCCGCAAAAGCGGTGTTTTTTCACAAAAATTTGCAATGTTGGGATCAAGATCGTTCCGCCCCAATAGAATCTCGACAACGCCATCATGCCCTTCTACCACAGCCAGCCCTAATGCCGTGTTTCTACCTTTGTCAATTGCGTTGATATCCCATTCCTTGATCTGCAACAAAGCAACCATTATTTCCTCAATCCCGAAGTAGGATGCGCCGTGGAGCCCGGTAAATCCCTCGTGAACATCATCTGCATGAAGATAACCGAATATGGTTGTTCCCAATATGAGTAGCTTGGAGGATATATGGTCATCAAATTTATCGAGGAGCCTTAGTGCAAGGGGTATTACTCTTTCTGTAGTCTCCTTCCTGGCATGATGCCCCCAATAATATGAAGCGTAGTCAAGGAAGGGGTTTGTAGGCGGGGCACAGTCGAGAGTTGGTGAAAGGTTCCTGATGGAATCAAAGTTGAGGTATGTCAAGCAAACCTCCGCCATCTTCGAATGGGGGCCTTGGAAGAGTGTGGGGTTGGCACGAAGATATTCCTGAAGAGTAAAATGCACAAGACGGATAGTGGATGACCGCGAATCGACTGTGATTAATCCAAGAGAGCATTCTACAATTGTTCGTACGGAAGGCACATTATCAATGTCCAAGTCGGGAGTCTCGAATTCTACCCCCAGGGCCTCACGTAGCTCATCCTGCGTCAATCGCCGCTCCGAATGCGACATCCACATCAGAGCATCCATGGCAAGTCGAGACTTGCTCCCATTCTGTGCTTTGATTCTTTTCAGTGTCACGGCGTATACATCCCCAACATTCTCCTGCTTTGTCATTTCATTGAGCCTTTTCCTCCTTTTAGAGATAGTCGTCTCTCCTAAAATAGTCTCAATACTTAGGGATACGAGTAGAAATCTAGCAACGATTATTAGTGAATAGTCGGAACACCAATAAGGGTACTAGATATCTCAACATACATCTCGGATATTTTTGCGGGAATGATTCTCAATATGTCTTCTCTCAGCCGGTCATCCATTGCATCACGTACTGTGTCCTTGTCCAGCTTCTATCGTCAAGTATCTTTTGATATCATCGGTCGTGGGACTGACTGATATAACCTGAACACCTGGAAAATATCTTTCTACCTCGCTGCGAACAAAAGGCCTCCCGGTGAGAAATATGCGGACACTTGGTGACTCCTGAGAAATCTCCCGTAGAGCATCAAGAAGGTCAACCCGATGCTCTGGTGAAGCTTCATCAATGGCGTCAATGCATATCAACACCTTTTCCTGCGATGCGATGGCCGTCTTCAGCATTTGACGAAGCTGCGACAGTCGTGGGCCCGTGCCGCTGAGATAACCCTTGGTGGCTTCGAAAACTTGGCGTATGTCCTCCGGAATTTCGCCAATGCAAATCACTTGCTTGAGCAAGGCGCCTAGCAAGTTCCGTACGGTCTGTTCCTTTCGGTCGAGGTAGTCGCAATACAGGCCAATCACCTTGATATTCCGCCGGCTCCGGACGGCTTCATCTTGTAAACGATCCATTACTAGAGAGCTAACATCGCCTGAAGTTAGCAATGTGGGCTTCATTTTGCAAATTTCTTATGTTACCTAAGGTGGGTTTTCCCAACACCCGGATCACCCTCGCAGAATATCACAGGATGAGACCCGTCTTCCTCCGTCCTCCATTTCACAANCTCGTCTCTCTCGAAAATCCATTCTCCCACGCCATCGTGCCAGTTATCGCATATCTGTTGGTGTCTTTTTTGGGGCTCGAGAGGCGATAACCACTGTAGGATCTGGGGCTTGTCATCGGCTATCGTATTGTGGATGATGTTGTTGTAACTGTTGACGTTGTAAGAGTTGACATTCCCACCACTACCCGAGCCCTGCGAATATGTCTGATTCATACTTTGTGTAGAGGCCTCTTTAGAGAGTAAAAAGAGGGTAACGAAGATTATGGAGTTGATTATCAAGGAGGCTGATGGTATTATGAGGTGAAGAAATAGCATGGTCTTGTCAAGGCAAAGCAAGGCTGTGAGCCAACGCACTTATCATACATCAGCCATCCTAACAAATTAATTCCATTGACATACCGCAAGGTAAACACCTCAATTCCGGCTGCTGAAAATATGTCTCTCCAGTGCAGTATGCGCAATTTCATTCTTCCCAAGTGAGCTAGCGCGTGCACTGGTAGAGTACGGTACGCTGCGGTAGGTGTCACTACGCCGCTACTTTTTCATTAGTCAGAATTATATTTGTGTAACCATTCTACATGAGCTCCGCTGTGCTCAACTTGGCCCTGAAGGGAAAGAGGGTTTGGATGATTGTTAGTATTAATTAAGTTAGTATGATACTGGGACCTCTGAGCTTCATTGAATTCTGTAGAAACAAATCCAAATCATGGCCCAGAGACAGTTCTCCTTCATAGTTATGCCTTTGGCCCCTCCTGATTCACAGTTCGCTCAACACAAGGAACGACTGTGCAACCGTATCTACTCATTTATCAGAAGCGCAAATTAAAGGTAACACTTGACAGAGCGTAAACTTGCACTCAATACAAAAGATAAAGCCCCCTCCAAGACCCATCTTCCATGGGGATTGCATCTGGCTTCCCTAACCATCAGATGATAATTGAAATAATTGAACGAACATAAAAAACACTCGTACAAGTACGGAAGTTAATGCCAGCTGCTGCCCCAGAGCATCTAATAACTCAACAATCAACAACAGATTGAAACTCGCTGACAAAAGCCCTCCCACTTCCTTGCTTAGGTAAGCTAGCCCGCCTGATACACCATGAAGTAAACTTCAGGGCATGAGTTCTCTTGGAACAGTACGATACTCGAGTAGATTTTGTTTTGTTCAGATGCCCCGAGTCCTCTGAGTCCTCTTTGGCTCAAGCCTTGCAATGGTAGCAAACCGGTCAACCCGGGCCAAACTTAACCCTATAGAGCCACGACCGACCTAAACCCATCAACCTAATAGGTACCTGGGTAACCCATGATACCCATATAATTGTTAGAAGTTTTATGGAGGGAAAACAAAGAAAATTAGAAAGGATATCTCTTTTTCTTGGCACAATTAAATCTAACCAAATCTCAAACTTGAAACTTTTTCAAAACCTAACAGGGAACAACAATTAGCTCGATTATATAAATTCAACCTGGCGTAAAAAAACCAGATGCAGCCTCCAAATTATACCAACTTCTAACGATATATTGCAATAGCTCGAATATAGAAGTAGCGATTGTAGTGATGGGTCATTACCTCCAGAAGAAATTAGTAGCCAGGTAAATAAGCATTGGCTGGTCAGAGACAGTGATGAAAGTACCGTGTTCTATCAGGATGATTTCCTTCAGTACTGGGGATCATGTCGGAGGTCACGAGTGAAGTGAGGGAACGAAGATAGAATAAAGTGAAAACGGTGTATGTCTGTTGGCTATATAATCTAGAAACATGTGTCTGAGACCTTCCTACTTATACCCATAAGGGGTATCCATATACGGTGATATGATACTTGACCTTTGCCTGTGTACCGGGTAGCACGGCAGGTGTACATTTCATCACATTGAAGTAACACTTCCAACAGATCAAATGATTCAAATCCGAGTGAGAAGCGATGAAATTTTGTACCTCAATCATTCAAAGAAAAGAAAGACTATAGAGCTCAATTCTTCATCCCTGTAGTAGGAATTGGAATGAGAGAATGTCCCAGCCTGATAAAAGATATGTTTAGGAATCTTGCTAGCACTATATCAAAATTAAAGTTGGTGGAAGTCCATCATAGTCAGCGAACAGCGAGTCGCTAACTCTCCACGCCAAGCATTCTTCATGGGTTAGTTGGGTTAACTGGGTAATGACCTCTCAAACTCACCCAACCCAAACCCCAACCCAAACCAACCCAAAATTTACCCATGTAGCCCACGAACCAATATCCCATTGCGGGGCTTGCTCTGGCTCTCCCATATACCGTTTCTTCACAATCCTTAAATTGCTTCATCGCTCAGCACCCAGAGTTCTCAAGCATTTTTAACCCTTCCCTTAAACAACAGGTTACATGGAGCCAGACTTGTCCGCAAGAGGATATAGACACGTCTTCCGTGAGTCTGTCAATTTCGTTAAATCCCAGCCCAATATGACAAAATCTCGGAG
>ML120539.1:132471-149914 GCA_003788595.2 Choiromyces venosus 120613-1 | reverse complement strand
GGTGTGGGGGTGTGGGTGGGTGTTTCGGTAATGATAGGAAGGCAAGGAATATAAAACGGCTCAGCTCTATGATATCAAGTTCACAAGCCACCACATGTCAACAAATAATTTATTAGGTGAAAGGATAAAATTACCAGCCTTCTTCCTTCCTTCCTTTGGACAGAAAATCCTTCATTTCATTCCACAACGTCTGCAGAATAACTCTGGGTGACGGTCTATGAATTGGAACCCCCCTGCCACCCACAGATTTACTGTACCCCCTACAAAGTCTGGAACTCCATCTCAACCCTGGCCATCTCCATCATTTCCACACTCCACCTCTCCCACTCCCCATATGCATCCACCGCGCAAGCAGTAACCGCCCCCCATCCGGCTCTCCAAAACTCAACACCCGTGCAACAGCCTCTTTAATCCCAACCGTTCCAAACTTCACAATCAACTCCTCCGTGCAACTAACCCAATACTGCAACTCCCTTACGCGATCCAACGTCTCCTGATCCATGGCTTTAGTGCGCATCACAAGATTGTACAGGTGCACCACCGTTGTCAGGAATATTGCTAAGAGATCGTCGATAGCGACGCTGTAACCGACTTGCAGTGCCAGGAATAGTTGCTGGCCGAGGCCGGTGAAGAGGTGGAATTTTGAGTGGTCGATTTTGGGGTCTAGGGCTATTTGTGCATGGATGGAGATGTCGCTATGGGAGAACTTGCCGCCTACGATGTTTGGGTGCGCAGCTAGGGCGCGGAAGATGCTGGGGGAGAGTTTTGTTGTTACTGACGCCAGGGTAGTGGTAGCTGGTCTACTGTTAGCACAGAATCATCCGGATGAACGCGGGGGACAAACATCATAACAGGAATACTACCTTCCACAACACCCTTATACTATATAATAGTCCCCTCCTCACTTGTCGCGGTGGCAAAATACCCCAGCGCAAGTACCAACCCCCACCCTGCGCCCGCCGCCGCAGACTCATTTAGGAACTCCACCATCTCTTCGTTCGTAGCGGTCCCGGCGATTAACGGGTAGTCCTTGTATCCCCCCACTGCAAGTGCTGCCCCTACATGGTTGATCTGTGCAACGCATTCCGTCCTGGTCAAGTACACCGCTTCACCGGTACTACCGAGTAATTCAAGTCCAGTGATGCCCGAGTGAGTGAGGTGTAATGCGTGGCTGGCCTGGGCATCTAAACCCAATGGATGAGTAAGCGGGTTATACTCTTTTGAGGCAGCTGGGACAAAGAATGTTGGTACTGGGATGTAGATTCCTGCTGGGGGGTGAGATGATGGAGATGCCCGGTGCTTGATTTGTGTATGATGGATAGTTATACTCAAGCTCTCTCCTCAGTTGTAACAGACAAGGCGAAAGTGTGGGGATGGATAGATGGATGACGAAGAGGGGAAGGAAGGACTAGGGTTAAACCAATTCTCAAGTGAGTATCCGTGTTTTTTCGGACATCAATTAAACCGAAATACACACTCTCCATTTATGCGGATTGTTTGAGAGAAACGAGTTGATATCATACCGAGTAAGGGAGTTGTGGAGTGGGGATGTGGGGTTAGGGTCCAGGATATTGCGGCTCCTCGGTAGGTGTCGGATAAGGGGCGGTCGATCCAGTTAAAGCCACACATCATAGCTGCCTATGATACAGGGACATTCCTGGGAGTCTCCACATCTACCGTATGAATATACGGTGTGGAAGGTTTCTTTGGCTGTCGCTTCCTTCGAGGATGGTGTTCGGACCACGCTGGATCTGTGGTTATGTAGGGTTTAGCAACCTTTGTAACTTGGGGAATGATGATAGAGGAATTTATCGTGATCGCCGTGTGTATAATATGCCTGGCAAGGAAGAGGGTAGACTAACGAGCCGGATTATTCGAGCACTATGCCCAGAGTGGGTGAGGACGCACCTTTGACAACCTGAACTACTTGGGGTCAGAATAAGTGGTTGATACACCTATAAGCGGCATGAGTGCTGTGAACCATTATTGCCCCATAGGGCCAGCGACCGGAGTGACATTGACATCAACCAAAGATACATCAGCCATGTTGAACTTGAGGGAAACACGAAACTTTAAACTCTAAATCTGGAACCTAATTATTATACAAAATGTTAACCTTGATATAAATTTCCTCCCCCTTGAGCTGTGACAATTTTAGTTCGATGTTCTAGGTCTGCAATGAACATGTTTGTTGAGAATCATTGGCATCTATTCACAGTTCTACACTTTGTATCTTTGGCTGATGTCAATGTTACTCTAGTCACCAACCTTATATGGGGCAACAACAGTTCACAGCACTCATGTCGCTTATAGGTGTTTCAACACTTACTCTCATCCCAATTACTAGTACTGTGGATACAAGTATGATAGATGATAGACTTTTTCTCGGGCCTGTTTAATTACTGTAGTTATCTCCCCCATGATTTTTCTATAGCATGTGATGTGTTTTTTTTGTTTTTTTAAGCTTCACCCTGCTCGGAGTCACTATCGATGCTATATCAAATCTAGTTCAAATTCAACTGCCAGCACCCCTTCAAGTGTTTAAACTGTATGGAAACCTAGAACTTTGAGCACCTCCTGGGAGGAGATTGGAGGCTAAGACCTGAGCCACTGAACAAACTGACTCTTCAGATAAAATGTTACACCTCCTATTTTTCATGAACCAATATATTCCAGCACAATATCTGAATGAAATATACGTTTTGATACAATCTTTCTGGGTAAGGTACTACAGGAACCAACTCTCATATTTGTACCGAGTAATAGCTACTATGCCTAGAGTGCTTTAGATGAATATCCGGGAGATTCCTGGGATAACATATGTAGTTTTCCTATAATATAGGTTTTGTTTGGTAGTATTTATTTGTCGGACTGTGGGTTTGAAACTCCGGTTGGGGGATATCAATGAATTTGCGGTTTTGGCATTTCATGAAGATGTTATGTAATATTCCGCAGCGCCTGGGATCCGAAGTTCAAACTTGTGCGTCCTCATGATAGCGGAAACAGAGGTTTTAGTTTTCATGCTAATCTTCAAGAAGGCTTTTGGATTGTATTTTGTTTCTGATGCTGTGGGAGATCCGCACTCTCATAGTATGGGAATGTTCTTAAATGAACAAATCAGAGATGGAGCGGAGAAATCACAACCAGACGTCAGGATGGGAAACTAGGCAATTGATAGGGATGTTAGCTAAGGACAGAACAGAGATATATATATCTCCAACACAGCAAAAGATCTCTCCAACCAAACTCCAGGAACTCCAACAAAAACAGCCCATACTCATAGCTAACCAGAACACCATCGAATAATCCACCATGATTTAAAGCAATCCACTCGCAACGGATCAATGATGCGGAAACCAACATCCTATGTCACCAGGCATAGAATCAAAAAAAACCTCAACTGGAAAAACAACTAGCCTAAGCACCTGACACTGAAAGGCGTAAGGTATGATGGCAAAACCAAACAACAAAACACAAAACCACTGATACCCTATGCCGACTGGCATAGGGTGTGAAAGAAACACAACAATCAAACCCAATACCCGATGCCTAACAATTCCCAGTGTGAATGCACAATCCCCTAATTGTAACTGCATGTTCTATAGGCAATCCAACAGTTCTAGGTTATAGATAACATGAGCTGTGTGTCAGGAGCCGTGTAGAGTGATATTTCATGAGCGGGATGAGACTTGTGAAGTTGTAACGCCAGACGCACAGACTATCCTGACAAACTCAGAGCTTCCCCGGAACTGGGATGTATGATAAGTGGATCGAGGAGGAAAAAAGGGGATTCATCACGGTTGGGGGAGATGTCATTGATATGGAGCGGGAAGTGGCCCGGAAGCCAGTTTTGCCCCCGGAGCTGTTTTCCGAGAAGAGAGGTTCATATTAAATTTTCAAGATACAATTTTCCCATATCAAGTTATCATAGAAGGAAATTTGAAATTTCTATAATATTGGTTTTGTTTGTAGTCGGAATTATATGCCTATGGTGGTAGTGGGTAAGTTAACTTTAAGCCCTCCAGTTCCCTGAATACCCATCCATCATCGACCCTCCCCATTCCCATTCTTCGTACCCTTCCGGGTGTCTCCTAAATTATCCAAAAATAAAACTTGACATCAAAAAGCTAAGGGAGTTCAGTGACCACAAAGATGATGTCATAGATGTATGTCTATTGTATCTTCAGTGAAATTACAGGCTAGAGATTAAGAGAATAGCAGGTGTTATTATAGAGGGGCCCAAGAATTAAAGAGGTAAAAGGCAAACAATTATGGCACAAAAAGGTAAAAGAAAAAGAAAGAAAAGAAAAATGTAAATACAAAATAGGATGAGACCAATGAGAGATGGTCGGTAAAATCGCTAAGAGCGAAAGTTTTACCTCCTACCCCGATCAACTCTTCAGCATAACGCAGGCGACGATTGAAATATTATCAACTATCAGCGGATGGCACAACAAGGTAAAAGGACAGATAAGACTGGAAGAAATCTAGAGGGAGACAGTACTAAAAGTGTGGAAAACAATACTCTAACGAACAAGAGAAATTCTTTGAGTGTAAAACAGTGACTGTCAATTTTGGTGGCGAAGATCAAGGGAGACAGATCCGTTTGGAAGGGGGTTCGGAGAGCTCGTGAAGATTGGTTTGGGGGGGATCAGGTTCTTCAGCGTCTGCGCATGTTGGATTGGGGTATATTCGTTCAAGTAGCATGTCCGTAACTCTTTCTCGGCGATTTCGAGCAGCGTACGAAAGCGGCGTTTGGCCACTCTTATCAGCCCTGTCGGGATTCACATCGCTCCGATTCAAGAGCATCATCACAGATTCCTCCCGCCCATACTCAGCAGCCCACGAAAGGGGTGTTCGGCCGCCATTATCTGCCGTTTCGGGATTGACATCACTCCGGGACAAGAGCATCATTACAACTCCCGCATACCCATACCTAGCAGCCCACGAAAGAGGTGTTCGGCCATCACTATCTTCCGTTTCGGGATTGATATCACTCCGGTCCAATAACGTCTTTACAACTTCATCCTTCCCCCCCCAACAGCCCACAAATGCGGCGTTTGGCCACTCTTATCAGCCATGTCGGGATTAACATCGCTCTGGTTCAAGAGCATCATTACAACTCCCTCCCACCCATACTCAGCAGCCCATGAAAGTGGCGTTCGGCCCGACGTATCGGCCGTGTTGGGATTAAAATCGCTCCGCTCCAATAACATTTTCACACCCGGCTCATACCTCTGCCTAGCAGCCCGCAAAAGCGGTGTTTGATGCTCAAGATTTGCTATGTTGGGATCGAGATCGTTCCGCTCCAATAGCATCTTGACAACGCCATTGTGCCCTTCTGCCACAGCCCAACCTAACGCCGTGTTTCCACTTTGGTCAGTTGCGTTGATATCCCATTTCTTGAACTGCAATAAAGCAAGCATTATTTCTTTAACCCCGAAGTAATATGCACCATGAAGTCCGGTAAAGCCTTTGGGACTACCCTCCTCATCAAATAGGCGATTCGGGAAATCTGTGTACACGAATTCTGTGTGCAAAATGAGTAGCTTGGAGGATATATGTTCACCGAATTCATTGAGGAGCTTCAGCGCAAGGGGTATTATGCTTTCTATAGTTTCCATTCTGGCATGAGTTCTCTAATGGCATGAAGCATAGCCGAGGAAGGGAGTTGTCGACGGCGCATCGCAAAGAGTTGGAGTAAGGTTCCTGATGGAATTAAAGTTGAGTATGTCAAGCAAACCTCCGCTATCATAGAATGGGGGCTATGGAAAAGTGTGGGGTTGGCATGAAGATATTCCTGAAGAGTAAAGTGCACAAGACGGACAGTTGTTGACAATGAATCGACTGTGATTAATCCAAGAGAGCATTTCACGATGGTTTGTATGGAAGGCACATTCTCAATGTCCAAGTCGGGAGTCGCGAGCTCAACCCCAGGGCCTCACATAGCTCATCTGGCCCCAATGGGCACTCTGAATGTGATATCCACATAAGAGCATCCATGGCGAGTCGAGACTTGCTCCCCATCTGTGCCTTGATTCTTTCCAGTGTCGCAGTGTATACATCTCCAACATTCTGTCGCTTTGTCATTTCATCGAGCCTTTTCCTCCTTTTAGAGATTGTAGTCTCTCCTAAGATAGTCTCGATGGTTAGGGAGGCGGGCAGAAATCTACACATAATTATTAGCAAACAGCCCCTGTTCGAAAAGGGGATAAAGATATCTCAACATACATCTCGGATATTTTTTGGGGAATGATTCTCAATATGTCCTCTCTCAGTCGGTCGTCCATTGCATTATGTACTGTGTCCTTGTCCAGCTTCATCGTCAAGTATCTTTTGATATCATCGGCCGTGGGACTGACTGATATAACCTGAACACCTGGAAAATATATTTCTACCTCGCTGCGAACAAAAGGCCTCCCGGTGAGAAATATGCGGACACTTGGTGACTCCTGAGAAATCTCCCGTAGAGCATCAAGAAGGTCAATACATATAAACAATTTTCACTGCGATGCGATGGCCGTCTTCAGCATTTGACGAAGCTGCGACAGTGGTGGACCCGCCCCGCCGAGATAACCCTTAGCGGCTTTGAAAACTTGGCGTATGTCCTCCGGAATGTCGCCAATGCAAACCACTTGCTTGAGCAAGGCGCCTAGCAAGTTCCATACGGTCTGTTCCTTTCGGTCAAGGTAGTCACAATACAGACCAATCACCTTGACATTCCGCCGGCTCCGGACGGCTTCATCTTGTAAACGATCCATTACTAGAGAGCTAACATCGCCTGAAGTTAGCAATGTGGGCTTCATTTTGCAAATTTCTTATGTTACCTAAGGTGGGTTTTCCCAATACCCGGATTACCCTCGCAGAATATCACAGGATGAGACCCGTCTTCCTCCGTCCTCCATTTCACAATCTCGTCTCTGTCGAAAATCCATTCTCCCACGCCATCGTGCCAGTTATCGCATATCTGTTGGTGTCTTTTTTGGGGCTCGAGAGGCGATAACCACTGTAGGATCTGGGGCTTGTCATCGGCTATCGTATTGTGGATGATGTTGTTGTAACAGTTGACGTTGTAAGAGTTGACATTCCCACCACTACCCGAGCCCTGCGAATATGTCTGATTCATGCTTTGTGTAGAGGCCTCTATAGAGAGTAAAAAGAGGGTAAGGAAGATTATGGAGTTGATTATCAAGGAGACTGATGGTATTATGAGGTGAAGAAATAGCCTGGTCTTGTCAAGGAAAAGCAAGGCTGTGAGCCAACGCACTTATCATACATCAGCCATCCTAACAAATTAATTCCATTGACATACCGCAAGGTAAACACCTCAATTCCGGCTGCTGAAAATATGTCTCTCCAGTGCAGTATGCGCAATTTCATTCTTCCCAAGTGAGCTAGCGCGTGCACTGGTAGAGTACGGTACGCTGCGGTAGGTGTCACTACGCCGCTACTTTTTCATTAGTCAGAATTATATTTGTGTAACCATTCTACATGAGCTTCGCTGTGCTCAACTTGGCCCTGAAGGGAAAGAGGGTTTGGATGATTGTTAGTATTAACTAAGTTAGTATGATACTGGGACCTCTGAGCTTCATTGAATTCTGTAGAAACAAATCCAAATCATGGCCCAGAGACAGTTCTCCTTCATAGTTATGCCTTTGGCCCCTCCTGATTCACAGTTCGCTCAACACAAGGAACGACTGTGCAACCGTATCTACTCATTTATCAGAAGCGCAAATTAAAGGTAACACTTGACAGAGCGTAAACTTGCACTCAATACAAAAGATAAAGCCCCCTCCAAGACCCATCTTCCATGGGGATTGCATCTGGCTTCCCTAACCATCAGATGATAATTGAAATAATTGAACGAACATAAAAAACACTCGTACAAGTACGGAAGTTAATGCCAGCTGCTGCCCCAGAGCATCTAATAACTCAACAATCAACAACAGATTGAAACTCGCTGACAAAAGCCCTCCCACTTCCTTGCTTAGGTAAGCTAGCCCGCCTGATACACCATGAAGTAAACTTCAGGGCATGAGTTCTCTTGGAACAGTACGATACTCGAGTAGATTTTGTTTTGTTCAGATGCCCCGAGTCCTCTGAGTCCTCTTTGGCTCAAGCCTTGCAATGGTAGCAAACCGGTCAACCCGGGCCAAACTTAACCCTATAGAGCCACGACCGACCTAAACCCATCAACCTAATAGGTACCTGGGTAACCCATGATACCCATATAATTGTTAGAAGTTTTATGGAGGGAAAACAAAGAAAATTAGAAAGGATATCTCTTTTTCTTGGCACAATTAAATCTAACCAAATCTCAAACTTGAAACTTTTTCAAAACCTAACAGGGAACAACAATTAGCTCGATTATATAAATTCAACCTGGCGTAAAAAAACCAGATGCAGCCTCCAAATTATACCAACTTCTAACGATATATTGCAATAGCTCGAATATAGAAGTAGCGATTGTAGTGATGGGTCATTACCTCCAGAAGAAATTAGTAGCCAGGTAAATAAGCATTGGCTGGTCAGAGACAGTGATGAAAGTACCGTGTTCTATCAGGATGATTTCCTTCAGTACTGGGGATCATGTCGGAGGTCACGAGTGAAGTGAGGGAACGAAGATAGAATAAAGTGAAAACGGTGTATGTCTGTTGGCTATATAATCTAGAAACATGTGTCTGGGGCCTTCCTACTTATACCCATAAGGGGTATCCATATACGGTGATATGATACTTGACCTTTGCCTGTGTACCGGGTAGCACGGCAGGTGTACATTTCATCACATTGAAGTAACACTTCCAACAGATCAAATGATTCAAATCCGAGTGAGAAGCGATGAAATTTTGTACCTCAATCATTCAAAGAAAAGAAAGACTATAGAGCTCAATTCTTCATCCCTGTAGTAGGAATTGGAATGAGAGAATGTCCCAGCCTGATAAAAGATATGTTTAGGAATCTTGCTAGCACTATATCAAAATTAAAGTTGGTGGAAGTCCATCATAGTCAGCGAACAGCGAGTCGCTAACTCTCCACGCCAAGCATTCTTCATGGGTTAGTTGGGTTAACTGGGTAATGACCTCTCAAACTCACCCAACCCAAACCCCAACCCAAACCAACCCAAAATTTACCCATGTAGCCCACGAACCAATATCCCATTGCGGGGCTTGCTCTGGCTCTCCCACATACCGTTTCTTCACAATCCTTAAATTGCTTCATCGCTTGGTACCCAGAGTCCTCAAGCATTTTTAACCCTTCCCTTAAACAACAGGTTACGTGGAGCCAGACTTGTCCGCAAGAGGATATAGATACGTCTTCCGTGAGTCTGTCAATTTCGTTAAATCCCAGCCCAATATGACAAAATCTCGGAGCAAACATGCCCTGTGAAGCACTTTGTCTTCATCAATCATCACTCACCTCCGATACCCTGTGTTAGAATGTGGATTTGATGTTGTGTAATCTTGTAGTGGGAATACGTACATTGTGCACTATATATGCATTCCCGTACATCAATGCTTCCCTTTTGTTTGCTACTTTAAGTAGTACCTCGCTCCCTTTTTGTTCTTTGTCTTTCTCTTCCTTTTTCTCTTCTTCTTAAGCTTGACAAACCAAACCAAATCGAACTTCATCTTTTGTTCGTTCTCTCAACATAATTCGTAACACCCTGAGCACGAAACATTCCACAAATCCAAACACTTTTTGTTCCTTCCGGGCACTTCTCATACCCATGAAACTGTCCAAAAACCCTCAGTCTAGTGGCCTACCGGTATGCCACAAGCTACAACTAATGAACTTCATTCATGAAATATGGCTCGGGTCCATCTGGTGGTCGAATCGGTATCATTACATGGTGTAATATACCATAGGGTACGATACACTAATCTCGTACGGTGAACCTATTAGACCCGTGAGCCAGATCAGCTTAAAAAGCTCTGAGATTTCAAAAGTGATGCCACGAGTAGACGAGAGTAGCGTTTACGCAGAACATCAAAAGAATACCCATACTCCGGCATCGTGGATAAGAATTTCATGAATCCAACTTGGCCTGAACTTGGTAATGGCAAAAGACACAGTTACCCGGCATTCTAAATTTTGGTGTGAATCCCTGTTCGCAGGTATTGTACGGTATGGTACCGGTATCGAATGTTTACGATACCGTAACGTAACGGATTATCCGAAACTACTGTACTCCGGAGGATGGATTTGAGAAATTGGCTTCCGTAACCTAAAAATCTGACGGGATGTGAGTATGATAGGCGATCAAGAACCGGGCTGCCTAAGAGACCTGGAGTGGGGACTTTTTCCCCCTGTTTAGTTACCGTAGTTATTGTTGGGTTGCCTATAGGACATGCGGGTACGGGTACGGTTATGATTATAGTTAGGAGATTGTGTTTTCACATCGGATGCTGTTAGGCATCGGGCACTGGGTTTGATTGTTTGGTTTTGAGTTTGGTTGTTTGGTTCTGCCATTGTTCCTTACGCCTTTCGGCATAAGGTACTTAGGCTAGTTGGGTTTTGCTGTTTGGTTTTGTTAGGCCTTATGCCTTTCGGCATCAGGCACTTAGGCCGGTTGAGGTTTTGTTTGGCTTTATGCCTGGCTGCATCGGATGTTGGTTTCCCGATCATTGATCCGTTGCTTGTGCTTGTGGATTGGTTTAGATCACGGATGCTTATTCGGTGGTGTTCCGGATAGTACTGAGGAGGTGTTTGGAGAGTTTAGTTAGATGTTTTGCTGTTTTGGAGATATATATATCTGTTTTGTCCTTAGCTAGTATTTTTATCGATTGCCAGTTTCCTCATTCTTTACGTCTAGTTGTGATTTCTTCACTTCATCTTTGATCTATTCTTATAGTTGTCTGCCCCATAATTTTTCCATAGTGTGCGATCAGTTTTTTTTCCTATTCTTGACCAAGCTCGCAAGTTAGTCACTATCGATAGTATACCAAATTTAGTTCAACTCAAATTGCCACTATTCCATCAACTGTTTAAACTTTATGTACCAGAAAACTCAAACTTTCGGCACCTCCGGCGGGGAAATTGGAGGCTAGGACTTTGAGCCACTAAACAAGCCGACTCTTCAGATGGAATGTTACACCTCCTGTTCATGAACCAACATATTCCCACAAATATCTCAATGGAATCTACGATTTGGCATAACCTTTCTGGTAGGGTACTACCGTAACTAAATCTCATATTTATGCCGAGTAATAGCTACTAGTCTATGTAGAGAGTGCTCGAGACAAATCCCCAGGAGACTTCGGGGATAACATGTACTATTTTCTCACAATGTGATTTTCTCAGCAGTATATTTTATCGCTCTGTGGCTTCTGGACTTAGTTTAGAGGAGTTCAGTGAAGGCAGAGTTTTGGCATTTGGTGAAAATGTTTTGTGAAATTCCTCAGGGCCCAGGGTTTGAAGCTCTGACTTAAAAGTGGTTATGATAGCGGAAAGAGACAGCTTAGTTTTTATGCTGAATATTGAGAAGACTTATGGAATGTATTCTGTTTCTGATGCCATGGCTGATTTTCATGCTCGTCCGGTGGGTCTGTTCTTGGCCATAGGTAACATGAGCTGTGTGTTGGGAGGAGCCATGTAGAGTGATATTTTATGAGTGGGGAGGAGCTGGATGAGACTTGTGTTATCAGGCACTCTTGTCGTGATGTACGCAGAGATGTCCAGGGACTGGGATGTAGTGGGAGAAAGAGGAAAGAAGGTGATTCATTAACGTTGCAGTGTCTTTTGTGAGGAGCAGGAAGCGGCACGTAGGAGGAGGCCTGTTCCCTCACAACACTTCTTTCTTGAAGGGAGGCGCGATTCAGGTTTCTGGACAGAATTTTCCGATATTAAGTTATCGTAGAAGGAAATATGCAATGCCCATAATATCGGTTCTGCTTGGGGTTGGAATTATAGACCTATGGTGGTAGGGGGTGACTTCAACCCCTGCAGTTCCCCGAATACTCATCATCAACCCTCCTGACCCCCGTTTCTCGCACCCTCCACATGTTTCCTAAATGACCCAGAAATGTAACTTGACATCAAAAAGCGGAGACGGTTTAATGCTAACAAAGATATCGTACATAAATAGCAAGATGTTGTATGATATGTAGATGTCGATTGAACCTTTAGAAAAAATTACAATCTCGAAATTCAAAAACAGTGCTGTCCTGATAACCAAAAAATGCTACAAATAATGAAAAGGTAAAAAGCACAAAGGTATGGCACAAAAAGGTAAAAGAAAAGAAAAGAAAAGAAAACCTGAAATATCAGAGACATTAAGATTGTAAAAGACTATTGCCGGTAAAGTGACGGACCAAGGCTTTACCCCCCTACCAGCTTATCGACATCACCTAGGCGGTGATTGACGTTATCAACCCCCAGTGAATAACGAACACGAAAAAGTAAAGGGACAAATAAGAAAGGCAGAACTCGAGATCTAGAGAGGCAGACAAGAGAGAAAGTGTGGGAAACAATGGTCTAATGAACAAGGCAGAGTCAGTCTCAGTCAGAGAGCGTACAAGGGAGTGAGTGTCAATATTGACAGTAAAGATCAAGACCGGCGGATCCGTTTTGAAGGGGGTTCGGGCAGCTCGAGAAGATTAATTGCTAGGGCATCAGGCTGTTTATCATTGGCGCATGTTGGATTGGCGTTGTGTCGTTCCGATAGAATCTGCCTAACACCCTCATGGCCATTTTGAGCAGCCCACGAAAGGGGTGTTCGGCCATAAGTATCTGCCGTTTCGGGGTTGACATCACTCCGGGACAAGAAAATCTCTACAACTCTGCCCTCCCCTGTTTCAGCAGCCCACGAAAGAGGTGTTCGGCCACTCTTATCTGCCGTTTCGGGATTGACGATACTCCGAGACAAGAACATCTCCACAACTCTGTCCTTCCCTTTTTCAGCAGCCCACGAAAGCGGTGTTCAGCCACTATTATCTGCCGTTTCAGGATTAACATCACTCCGGGACAAGAACATCTCCGCAACACTGCCGTTTCCATATCTAGTAACAGCCCACGAAAGCGGTGTTCGACCATCACCATCTGCCATGTCTGGATTGACATCACTCCGGGACAATAGCCTTTCCACAATTTTGTCCCCCCCCTTTTCAGCAGCCCACGAAAGCGGTGTTCGGCCACTATTATCTGCCGTTTCAGGATTGACATCACTCCGGGACAAGAACATCTCCGCAACACCATCGTTCCCATATCTAGTAACAGCCCACGCAAGCGGTGTTCGGCCACTATTATCTGCCGTTTCAGGATTAACATCACTCCAGGGCAAGAACATCTCCGCAAAACTGCCCTTTCCATATCTAGTAACAGCCCACGAAAGCGGTGTTCGACCATCACCATCTGCCATGTCTGGATTGACATCGTTGCGGGACAATAGCCCTTCCACAATTTCATCCCCCCCCTTTTGAGCAGCCCACGAAAGCGGTGTTCGGCCACTGTTATCTGCTATGTCTGGATTGACATCGTTGCGGGACAATAGCCTTTTCACAATTCCCTCCTGCCCCTCTCCAGCAGCCCACGAAAGAGGTGTCCGGCCACTCTTATCTGCCATGTCTGGATTGACATCGTTGCGGGACAATAGCCTTTCCACAATTTCATCCTTCCCCTGTCGAGCAGCCCACGAAAGCAGTGTTTGGCCATCACGATCTGCCGCATCGGGATTGACATCACTACGGTCCAATAACGTCTCCACAACTCCCGTATGCCCATACCGAGCAGCCTGCAAAAGCGGTGTTCGGTCACGATAATCTGCCATTTCGGGATTGATGTCGTTCCGGTCTAATAGTATTTTCACAACATGCTCATCCCCCCGCTTAGCAGCCTGAAAAAGCGGTGTTCTTTGCTTAAAATTTGCAATGTTGGGATCAAGATCGTTCCGCCCCAATAGAATCTCGACAACGCCATCATGCCCTTCTGCCACAGCCCAACCTAACGCCGTGTTTCTACCTTTGTCAATTGCGTTGATATCCCATTCCTTGATCTGCAACAAAGCAACCATTATCCCCTCAATCCCGAAGTAGGATGCGCCGTGGAGCCCGGTAAATCCCTCGTGAACATCTTCAAAATCATCTGCATCAAGGTGATCGAACATGATTGTTCCCAATATGAGTAGCTTGGAGGATATATGGTCATCAAATTTATCGAGGAGCCTTAGTGCAAGGGGTATTACTCTTTCTGTGGTTTCCTTCCGGGCATGAATTCCCCAATGACATGAAGCGTAGTAAAGGAAGGGGGTTGTAGGCGGGGCGAATCGGAGAGTTGGTGAAAGGTTCCTGATGGAATCAAAGTTGAGGTATGTCAAGCAAACCTCGGCCATCTTTGAATGGGGGCTATGGAAAAGTGTGGGGTTGGCACAAAGATATTCCTGAAGAGTAAAATGCACAAGACGGATAGTTGATGACCGCGAATCGACTGTGATTAATCCAAGAGAGCATTCTACGATTGTTCGTATGGAAGGCACATTATCAATATCCAAGTCGGGGGTCTCGAATTCTACCCCCAGGGCCTCACATAGCTCATCCTGCGCCAATCGCTCCTCTGAATGCGACATCCACATCAGAGCATCCATGGCTAGTTGAGACTTGCTCCCATTCTGTGCTTTGATTCTTTCCAGTGTCGTGGCATATACATCTCCAACATTCTGCTGCTTTGTCATTTCATTGAGCCTTTTCCTCCTTTTAGAGATAGTCGTTTCTCCTAATATAGTCTCGATGCTTAGGGATACGAGTAGAAATCTAGCAACGATTATTAATGAATAGTCGGTACACCAATAGGGGTACTAGATATCTCAACATACATCTCAGATATTCTTGCGGAAATGATTCTCAATATGTCCTCTCTCAGCCGGTCATCCATTGCATCACGTAATGTGTCCTTGTCCAGCTTCCTCGTCAAATATATCTTGATATCATTGGTCGTGGGACTGACTGATATAACCTGAACACCAGGAAAATACATTTCTACATCGCTGCGAACAAAAGGCCTCCCGGTGAGAAATATGCGGACACTTGGTGACTCCCGAGAAATCTCCCGTAGAGCATCAAGAAGGTCAACCCGATGCTCTGGTGAAGCTTCATCAATGGCGTCAATGCATATCAACACCTGTTCCTGCGATGCGATGGCCGTCTTCAGCATTTGACGAAGCTGCGGCAGTCGTGGGCCCGCGCCGCTGAAAGAACCCTTGGTGGCTTCGAAAACTTGGCGTATGTCCTCCGGAATTTCGCCAATGCAAATAACTTGCTTGAGCAAGGCGCCTAGCAAGTTCCGTACGGTCTGTCCCTCTCGGTCGAGGTAGTCGCAATACAGGCCAATCACCTTGATATTCCGCCGACTCTGGATGGCTTCATCTTGTAAACGATCCATCACCAGTGAGCTAACATGGTCTGAAGTTAGCAACGTGGGCCTCATTTTGCCATTTCTCGTATTACCTAAGGTGGGTTTTCCCGACACCCGGATCACCCTCGCAGAATATCACCGGATGAGCTCCGTCTTCCTCCGTCCTCCATTTCACAAACTCTTCTCTCTCGAAAATCCATTCTCCCACGCCCTCGTGCCGGTTATCGCATATCTGTTGATGTCTTTCTTGGGGCTTAAGAGGCGATAACCACTGTAGGACCTGGGGCTTATCATCGGCTATTGTATTGTGGACGATTTGGTTGTAGCTGTTGACGTTGTAAGAGTTGACAATGCCACCACTACCCGAGCCGTGCGAAGTCTGATTCATACTTTGTATAGAGGCCTCTATAGAGGGTAATAAGAGGGTAAGGGAGATTATGGAGATGGTTATCAAGGAGGTCGGTGGTATTATAGGTGAAGAAATAGCACCGCCTTGTCAAGGCAAGGCAAGGCGGTGAGCCAACACACCTATCATACATCTGCCATCCTAACCAATTAATTCCTTTGATACCCCTCTAGGAAAATGCCTCAATTCCTGCGGCTGAAAATAAGTGACACCCTTCCGTTCCCTTGAGTACCATAGAAACCGCTGAAATTCGCTATCCCCGTCCCGGGATGTCTTAATTCCGATCCAGTAAGATATCGTATTGCTCCAGATTCCGGCGCAAACAATGGATTGTGATTGACAGGTGCTCATTGGTATACCGTATAAACTCGCCAAACTCGCTAGGCAGCCAAGGTCGTCATGCATGCGGTACCACAAGTACGGCGGGATTTTTCCCCTCAGTCCCCCTGATCCCAGCATGGTCAGTAAAGTACGCAGTGAAGGTTGCTTCTCAGAATGGGGCTCAAAGATTATGATATCATACTCCGATTGGCCACTAAGGGCCTTGGCTGCATAGCGAGTTTGGCGAGTTTATACGGTAAACCGGCCTACGAGAAACGCTCCCTGAGATGGAATTCTACCGTCTAACTGGGCCGGAATTAACATATGCTGGGACGAAGTTAGCGAACCTCAGCGGTTTCTACGGTACTGGCACTGTAAAAACTCGAATAATTGGACTGTGTGCTATACAGTCAGAAATTCTCTTCTCTGGAAGCGGGCGAAAACACAGCCCCTTCCCCCCTTCCGAGATAGAATAAAAAACAAAAGGGTCATCTTACTGAGAGAGGAAAGCCCGCCGACAAAGCACACGGGCCAATTATTCGAGTTTCCATGGGGCATTACGCGCAATTAGCACTTTTCCCAAGTGAACCAGCGAGCACACTGGCAAAGTAGGTGTTGTTGTGCAGCCTCCCACAATTCTCCATTAGTCAGAATTATATTTGTGTAACCATTCTACAAAGTTCTCTTGGTACTTGTTCAGATGCCATAAGTCCTCTGAACCCTTTCTGACTCCCCCATATGCCGCTTCTTTACAATCCTTAACCTACTTCATCGCTCAGCGCCCAGCTTTCTCTCACACATCTTCAACCCTTTCCTTGAACATCAGGTTCAGTGGAGCCAGACTTGCCCACCCCCCCCCTACGCTAAGTGTTCAGCAATGAGCCCAAATAAGATGGTTGTAACACCTTAGTTTACTTCCTAAAAGACAGGTTTCCTTCCTTCCTTCTTCCGACCATTAAAATAGGAAAGTCGATTATTTAATAAACAACTGTACGACACCACCGAACACTTGAACTATAGTATCTCGACTCGGTAAAATATAAGGAACGGAAGGATAGTAATGGCTTTGTGGAGGGGTGGGTGGGTGTGGGGGTGATAGTAGGTGGGTAGTGTGGGTGAGGTCGGGTCTGAAGATTAGGTGGGGGGTTTTGAGTATTAATCTGTAACTTGTCATACTATAAGTAAGGGATTTCGAGTAGGGGGACTACGGGTGAACGTGTGGGTGTTAGACGGCCTTCACTCACTACTAACTATTTCTGTTTCAGGAAGTGTCCCCCCACAAATGTAGCTCCATAACAGTATATCCCTACATTAGATTGTCCTAACTGCCGTATAGCCTTCTGCACAAACAGAAGAGAATTTGAACGCTAT
>ML120539.1:104298-132446 GCA_003788595.2 Choiromyces venosus 120613-1 | reverse complement strand
GCTTATTTAAACTGGAGATCAGCACGCACGCCGCTAACGGGGAAGATCATCACAAACAAGAGGGAACGGAAATGCTAAGGGGAAAAAAGCCGGACAAACAACCTCTTCACTGGAAGAAGGGGAGACGAGCTGACGGGACGTTCACAAAAAGGAAGCGACAGGCAAGGTTAAGGATATCCACAGAACTTCGCCTAGCTGGGGCCAAAAACAAAGAGTCACCACGAAACTTTGCCCATAGTGGAAAAAAACAAAGAGTCATGACACCCCTTCCTTTTACCAGACGTTCCAAAATCGATCTTTAGCACAAAACAAAATTAGTCTATCCGATCAACAATACTCCCAGTCCCAAACCTGTACATCACCTTCTCCCCTTTACAAACAAACGATCAATCGAGCCAACTACCGAACCGTTCCCTTAATCATCAATCCGCTCCGTTCGTAGTCCTCCCTTGCTTCTTTTTTTTTGTTCTTTTTTCCCTTTGTTGCTGCTCCTTTTCTTCTTGCCTGTTGCCTGCTTGTAGCCCTGTAGCCCTTGTGCCCAAATAAAAGAGAAAATGCTTAAAGAAAATCACAAAAAAAGAAGCCATCGTTAAGGTCACTGCCTTAATATAAAAGTGAAGCCTGCTTATTTAAACTGGAGATCAGCACGCACGCCGCTAACGGGGAAGATCATCACAAACAAGAGGGAACGGAAATGCTAAGGGGAAAAAAGCCGGACAAACAACCTCTTCACTGGAAGAAGGGGAGACGAGCTGACGGGACGTTCACAAAAAGGAAGCGACAGGCAAGGTTAAGGATATCCACAGAACTTCGCCTAGTTGGGGCCAAAAGCAAAGAGTCACCACAGAACTTTGCCCGTATTGGAAAAAAACAAAGAGTCATGGAATACTGCAAAACATATATGGGAGATCATAAAGGACAAACCCGTTACGAACCGTGATCAATAAAACAACCTATCAGTGTCCACAAAGGAAAGTCAATTTTTTGTTGTTAGTGGAGTTTTGTTGTTGTCGAACCGGTTGCTTAATGAAAATAGGGGTTGGGCCAAGACAAGTTTTTGAGAAATAAGAGAAGGAATGGTCCGTGGAATATGTAAGCTGCCAGTGCTATTTAAGGAGGCAGTAGTAAAGGGTTCAATATTTCCAGCGATTTGGGATGCATTGTTGTCCAGGTCGCACCAGGCTTGTGGTAGGAGGTTCCCTCGCAGTCGGTTTCTTCGGAAGGTGTAGGATACAAACATCTACACCTCTGAACGTCCTTGCAGGGACATTTGTGTGAGCACCTAGTGGAATTGGGGTGTGGGGGTGAGTTGTGCAAAGGGCGTTGGTAGATGTAGTTACCTACCACACATCTGAGCTCTTGTGCCTATGAGTGAGCTCCTAACCAAATTGGGATCGGGAAGAAAGGGAAGCAGTAGGTAGGTAGGTAGGGGTGTGAAAGTGGCACAAACAATATTGACGCCTCTCTCGAGCTCATATCGATAGGTAGGATGAGTTTAGTTTGCGGTCCCGTAGAGGTAGTAGATGGGGGGTTCGTCCTTAGATGGAGGGTCATGGTTGTAAGGGACAGGGCCGATGGAGTTTTCTCATCTTGGGCGAATGAGGAGGTAACATAAATCTGTGGGTCTGGTCGGTGCGTAATGTGGAGCGAGCGAGTCCGTAGTGACCTGAACATAATGAACCATCATGGCCACTTCGCCACGTGAACTGCTCCTGTCTTGCGCAACGTGTCTAGTTCGTACACGCCCGTCGTGAATGACGCCCCCCTATGCTTCTGACGGGTAATTAGCGGCCCCGGCGATGTTTGCCCTAGCTTCTCTGGTACCTTAATGATTTACTTAGACGTCGCCGTCCGCGTCCCACCCCTAATCAAGAACGCGGCCCCATAAAACGGCGACGCTGCTCAGTCCTCCCCTAGTAACGCAGCGTGTTCCCACAACGCCTCCCATCATAAGGACAATACTACAAACAAAGGGGAAATGAAGGGGGCGTTCTAGGGCGCGATGGTCACTTCGTCGATGGTGATGGGGCCGCAGTCGTTGTTATATTTTGAGGGGGGCGTAGAAGGCGTGGGATCGACGCGTGGATTTGTAGCAACTACCGTTCGAGAGGGTACCGTTGTATAGGTAGGTGCGTGTTTATCGGGACCTGGGGCCTTAGCTGGTGAGTTTGAAGGTGGAGAACTGGCTGGAGCCGATCGTTGACAAGGACCGTGATGTTCAACAACGTCGCAGCGATAGCTGCCAGAGTGTCGTAATAAGGCTTTTGCCACCACGTGAACATGTTAGAACAATGCGCGTGGCTTCGATACCTAGTCCTCTGCAACCTAGCGCATTCCCTCAACGTCATAGCCCAATCAGTACGCCTCCTCAACTAACACTTCAAACCTTGTCAGCCCAAATTTCTCCGATACCGTCCCCACAACTCAAAACCTCTCGGCCTACCCCCCGCCAATGGCGAACGTTCCCCTTACACCATAACCCCCACCTCACACTTTTACTACCTCAACCGCTCCCAACTCTACCTCAACATCTGAAGTACCACCCATGTCATTTAAACACCCACCCCCCCCTACGCTAAGTGTTCAGCAATGAGCCCAAATAAGATGGTTGTAACACCTTAGTTTACTTCCTAAAAGACAGGTTTCCTTCCTTCCTTCCGAAGTGAAAATATAATTCCGTCACTGGAATTGCTACCGAAGAAAAAACACAAAAAGAAATTCGTAAAAGAGAAAATAAACTCGTGTTCCCGATCCCGATGTCCCGATGTTCGTCCGTTGTCCGTTGTCCGTTGCTCTCCTTTTTTTTTCCTTTTTCCTCGTCGTTGTTTTTTCTTCGTTCCTCCTCCTAATACTTGCCCCGCCTAACTACCGATTCCCTTGCCAAGCCATCAACCGAGCTAACTAGCAAACAAACCGAGGTAACTAGCAAACAAACATTTCCCCTCTTCCACTACATGTCCAAACCCTGACCCTCATATCAACTAGCCTATCTGATCAAAATAAAACACGATTTCTAGCTAAAACCTTGCAGACCATTTTCCTTCCCCACAGTACTGAGAAGGCAAAACGAGGTCCCTCCGTTTCAAGGCACCTATAGGAAACCAAACGGACAGCGAAGGAAAAAAACTTGCAGGGCAGTCGTAAAAGGGGAAAGGAGTTCACTTCTCCAACAACAGGCCGTAAAAAAAAGGGGGAATCGTAAAGGTAAGGGAGAACAAATACTACTAGAAGGGGCAATCGCCGCACGCACGACTAGAGGTCAAATTTATTCGTCCGAAGTGAAAATATAATTCCGTCACTGGAATTGCTATCGAAAGAAAAACAAAAAGAAATTCGTAAAAGAGAAAATAAATCCGTGTTCCCGATCCCGATGTCCGCTCTCCACTGCTCCGTCCGTTCCTCGTTTTTTCGTTGTTTTTTCTTCGTTCCTCCTCCTAATGCTTACCCCGCCTTACTACCAATTCCCTTGCCAAGACATCAACCGAGCTAACTAGCAAACAAAACCATCCTCCCTACCGACTAAACACCCAAGCCCTACCCCTCATGATAACTAGCTGATCTAATAAAATAAAAACACGACTTCTAGCTAAAATATCGCAGACCATTTTCCCTCTCCACAGTACTGAGAAACAAAAAAAGGGTCGATCCGCTTCAGAGCACCAATGAGGAACGAAAAAAGAAACGAAGGGAAACACTCGCCGGGTAGACAAGTAGAAGGGAAGAAGTTCACTTCTCCAACAAACAGGCCGTAGAAAAGGGGAACCGTAAATAAAAGGGAGAACAAACACCACTAGGAGGGGCAATCACTACACGCACAACTAGAGGTTAAATTTATTCGTCCGAAGGGAAAATATAATTCCGTCACTGGAATTGCTATCGAAAGAAAGACAAAAAGAAATTCGTAAAAGAGAAAATAAATCCGCTATCCTCTCTTCCGGCCGTTGTTCTCTGTTCATTGTTGTTTCCTGATGCTCTCCCAGCCTAAGTAACATGATGTCTTGCTAAGACATCAACCCATGGTAACTAGCAAACAAAACAATAGGGGTCCTCAAGGTAGGATCGCAATGGTGGTCTTTCAATTCGGGCTGGGAGATGATTGGCTAAAAGGTGCCAAGATGGTGAGGGAGTTTGAGGGGACGATTTCCACTCCTCAAGTCGGTTCCCCGATGCTAAAGAAGCATAATAAGTTAGTCAATGTTTTAAATGATCTGTAATCAATCCTGGGCATACTCAGGTGGCGATGGAAAATTAAGATCATAGCAAAGTGGGAACTTTCTCTACTCTTCATGACCAAAAACCTCATCTCCAACAACGGGTTGGAGTCCTCTTAACTCAAGCGATGCCTTGTATATCACCTAAAGCTCAACTTGAGCAGTCACTCGAAAACTATACCCATGCAGAAACTCAATTTAATGAGATTTTCAGCAAACATGATCCTAATTGATTTCCTAAGCTTTGCAGCTGTATGACATTTCCCTCTGCAAATGATCCTCCAGTCAGTCAAGAAATTGCCAGCCTAGATAGTAATATCGAATTTCTGGGTTTGGCTGATTCTGAAGAAGAAGAGGTTGAGAATACTTCGAAGAGCTTGGTAGTCACTGATCGAGGAGTTGACTATTCCTGTGGAAAAGTTCAAAAGCCCTTAGGAGAACTATTTTCTCAAGTCAGGGGGGAGATTCAAGGCAAGCGCTATTGGGCAGACCGAAGAGCTAGAAAGGACCTGAATCTCAGGCAATGGTTTGATGGTATTACCAATGCTCGTCAGTTCCGAAGCCTTTTTCGAATGGATCCTGATCGATTTTTTGAGCTTCTCAGATCTATTGAAGATCATCCAGTCTTTCATAATCAGTCAAACAACAAACAGTTTCCCGTTCGCTATCAGCTATGTATTTTTCTTTATTGGCTCAATAGGGCAGAAGGAGGATGTTCACATGCTAGAATGGGTATTCTTTTGGGATTAGGGGAGAGAACGGTTTCTCTTTTCAGCAACCGAGTACTTCAAGCAATTCTAGACCTCCAAGAGAAATATATTCAATGGCCAACCACCCCTGAAGCTGATCAAATCAAAAACCATATAGCCTATGGCTCAAGACAAGTATTTCAAGATTGCATTGGATTCATTGACAGAACCTTTGTAATTTTGAAGTATGCACCTGTTCACGATTAGTACTTTTACTGGAATCAAAAAAGTACTTATGAAATAAATGTTATGGTGGTCTGTACAGACAAAACTGAGATCACCTATACTCATGTAGGTGATACCTCAGCCATCCATGATTCTCATGTTTTTGGAAAGAGCTGTCTTACTACTCATGCATTGGGATTTTTCAAACCCTATGAGTACTTGATTGGTGATACAGCATATACCTGTAATGATCATATGATTACACCATTCAAAAACCCACGATTCTCTCAAGCTGGGCCCAAGCTCTTCAATGCTACTTTGAGTTCTCAGCGCATTGCAATCGAACATACTTTTGGTTTAATCAAGGCATGATTTCCTGCTCTTACCAATCTTACTATTTGTATTCATGATATCAAGTCACATAAAGTTGTTGTTCATTGGTTCGAGGTTGCATATATTTTACACAACTTTCTTCTTTGGAAGAGTGATCCAGAATGAGGTATTGATAGTCAGGAGCAAGATGATTTAAGTATAGTAAGAAGGCATGAGTTGGAGGTAAGCTGGCTACAAAAGGATATGTTATGAAGAAGCCATTATCAAACCATCAGAAAGGATTTCTTAAGAGAGTACTTATTACACCGCTGTTTGAAAATTTATAAAACTATAAAATAACTTAGCATGTAAGTTAAATTCAGTTCCTTATATCTTTGCTTCTTACAATTTTCTTTGCAAAAATGCTTTGTTAAAAAAATACACAAATTAAACTGAATCTTCAAATTCTCTGTTTCACTTTTCACCACTTGACTGGCTCCTGATCCTTTCCAATTCTAATTCCAGCTTTTGCAACTGCAAATGTATTTGTGCCTCAAGTAAAGCCAATCTTTGCATACATTCAGCAGATTGATTCTCTTCCATCACTCTCTGTAACTCCCAATCTGCCTCATCTCGCCTCTTTGCATATTCAAACTCTTCCTTCTCTTGAGCAAGCCATTGGCTTGCAATACCCTGTAGCAGAGTATCCACTGTAGATGGCTTTTTTCTAGCAACTGCTTTTGAGGAAGCTGATAATGTCTCAGGGGACTTCAAGTTACTCCTCTCTGGATTTTTTCTTCCTCCCATAATCAGATGAGTACTTTCTAACCGGCCATCTTCCATACTCTCCTCTTCACCATCACTTTCTCCAATCTCACTAAGCTCACTATTCCATCCTCCAAGTCCCTCCACCTCTAAGCCCTGATAGTATGTCCTGGACTTGCCCTTCCCAGTTTCTGAAACCAAGAGTAGTGTAAAGGACTTATCCTTTTGTAAAATCTTGTTTATTGCTTCGTAGTAGGGACAGTCTCGATCCAACCAGGCTGGATGGATGAATTTGAATATGTTAACACTTGATATATAATATAATATATTTAATATAATACATTTATTCTTTTAATATGATTAGCATTATTAGGAACAAAGACTTACTTCTTCGCATGCTCATCCACTGTGCTTCAGACTTTTCTCCCTCTCCTGTACTATTGATTTTAATTTTTGCTCGATCATACTTTTCTTTTAGTGCTTTCCATTGCCCTTCTAATGCTTGAGCACTTCTTGTATCTTGAAAAACTAACTGAGACAGTCTCCCCATAACACTTGTAGCATTTAGCTTAAAAGCCTTATAATTCTCATCTACATGGAGGTAGGTGAGAAGAGCTTCGGTTTCCTCTGCTGTCCAATTTCCTCTTTTTTTTTCCAATCTGAGACACGGGAATCAGGAGGTCTACCAGTGGATAATAACCTTGAGGTGCATCAGTGCGTGGTCCTTGTACTTGATTGGTTTTATTTATTAGTCAATAAATAGACTCATATTTATAAAAACTAGACATGAGAGCTGACTATAATATATTACCTTTTAGTATACTGGATGCTTGCTGTAGGACCGTGCTCCTTAATGGCCCAGGCTGAACTTACCCAGTAACCTCCTCCTGGGACCCAGAATGAGTTTCCACAATGTTTGATGAATTGCTCGAGGATACCTGACACATTTCTTTCTTTCAGAACCTTATATAAACTGTTTAATTTTTAAGGAATTTTTAAGGAATTGAGGATAGAATATTACTCAAAATACTAACCTGTAAACTTGGTTCAAAACACATAATTGAACCAGGGTCTACAGTGGACCCACCAGAGGAGATAAGGCCAGAACTGGGAGAACAAGAAGCTGGAGTCTGATCGGAATACAATAATCCTCCAAAGGCAGTGGAAGGAGGAGTAGCAGATGAAACTAAACTGCTACCAAGGGTAGCTGGTAAGGCTGAAGTCTGAGTACCAGTCTAGGAGGGTAGGTATTTTGACAATACAGTAGCCGTATATCTATTTTGTCTAGTAAACGATAGGGATTTGTCCTGTTCAGTTCCCCCTTCCTGGCTTCCAGTATTGCTAGGAGCATGCTCCTCTGACTCAACCTCAGGAGGATCGGGAGGACGACTCCTACCAGGACCACTTATCATTGAAGAATTAGGAGATGAATCCGATGCCCATTATTGCCTCTCTATACCATTGTTGAGCAGAACTTTCTGGATGGTCATGACCTTTCAGTGATGTGGTGATGTGATACTGTTGACCTCTCCCCTCCGGGAGGGTAGGCAGTTCATTGGCTGGAGGGTAGGCACGAAGCTCGGTCACTTTTCTCTTCTCCCTTCTTCACAAAAAATGTCTTCCTCGATGCTATCCCAGAAAAGACACAGTAAAATTGAATCCCTTGCTCTCAGGATAATCCTCCGTCTCAAACTATTCTCGTAAAATTCCGATGAACAAGAAGAAAAAGAAACAGAGAAAAGGAAAACAACCAATCCCTCAATTCCTCTACTGCTGCGGATCTGCCACAGATCCTGATGCCTTTCTATGCCTAACTATTTCCTTCTCACTCTCTGCTCTTTCCTTCTGGCTCTTGTCCCTGGTGTCCTTCTCTGTTCTTTCGTTTGTCCCTTCCTTGTCCACCCGGTTGTGCTTTTCTTTCCTTCCGGTTCTGCCTTGGTTGTCCTTCTTGTCGACGATTGCAACAGAAAACTCCCAAGTGCCCCACAAGGCTGCACCAGTCACGTGCCCTAACCCTGAAACCAACCTAACTAAGAAACAAAAGTCACGGCAACTAAGCCCTAGTTACAACAGGGGGTCTACTACCCAACTCTAGCGTGACATGAAATATCCTCCACAATACCAATAGATGGAGTCTAAGCGGCATTTTTATTTTCCTGGCTTGGCCAGGACTGTTGCTCAACAACAGTTGAAGGGGTACTCAAAGTTTGACCGATATAATTGGCCAGATTCAAACTCCGCTAAATTGAGGAACCACAGTTGCAACCCTACTTTGAGGACCCCTAATCCCCCTCATCGACTAGATGTCCAAACCCTGACCCTCACGATAACTAGCCTATCCGACGAAAATACAACACAACTTCTAGCTAAAACATCGCAGACCATTTTCTTTCCCCATAGTATGGTACATTAGACAAAGGACAACTCGCGAGGCGAACACCTTGATTCCTGCGGCTGAAAATAAGTGTCACTGTAGTACTCCTACCCCAAATTTTTACTGGTCAGGATTATATTTGTGTAACCATGTTTTACCCTCTCTTGGTCCTCGGGTAGATTTTGTCCATTCAGATGCCATGCTCTAAGTCCTCCGAACCCGCCCTGACTCCCCTATATACCGCTACTTTACAATCCTAAAATTGCTTCATCGCTCAGCACCCAGGGTTCTCTCAAGCCTTTTCAACCCTTCCCTTAAACAACGGTTAAGCGGAGAGAGACTCGTCCCGCAAGAGGAGATAAACACGTCTTCCGAAAGTTTTTGAATCTTGTTAAATCACACCCCAATATGACAAAGTCTCGACGCAAACACCCTCCGTGAAGCACTTTGTCTTCATCAATCATCGCTCACCTCCGATACCCTGAGTACTAGACATTCCATGAATCCCAACCCTTTTTGTTCCTCCCGGGCGCTTCTCGTGCCCATGAAACTGTTCACTAACCCTCAGTCTAGCGGCCTATGCCACAAACTACGGCTAATGAACTGCAGTCATGAAATATGGCTCGGGTCCATGTAGTGGTCGAATTGGTATCACCCCAGTACATGGTGTAATTTACGACATTGTACGATACACTAGCGTAATGTACGGTAAACCTACCAGACCCCGTGAGCCCAACCAGTACAAACCTTTCTTAAGAGTCCGCGGCAGATGTTACGAGTAGGGAAGAGGAGCGTTTACGCAGAACATCAAAAGGATACCCATACTTCGGCATCGTGGATAAGAATTTCGTGAATCCAACTTGGCCTGAACTCGATTGTGTCAAAAGACACAATTACCCGGCATTCTAAATTTTAGTGTAAATTTCCGTTTTCAGGGATTGTACGGTATAGTACTAGTATTGAATGTTTACAGCGCCGTACCAGATTATCCGAAACTACTCTTGAGGATGGATTTGAGAATTAGCTTCCGTAACCTAAACAACTGATGCGATGTGAGTATGATAGACGATCAAGGACCCTGCCACCTGAGAGACCTAGAGTGGGGACTTCTTTTCCCCCTCTGTTTAGTTACTGTAGTTATCTGCCCCATAATTTTTCAACAGCATGCAATCAGTTTTTTTATTCTTGACCAAGCTCGCGAGTTAGTCACTGTCAATGGTTTACCAAATGTAGCTCAACCCAAATTGCCACTATTCCATCAACTGTTTAAACTCTATCTATGGAAAGCTTGAACTTTCAGCAACTCCGGGAAGGCTAGGCCTTGGGCCACTGAACAAGCCGACTCTTCAGATGGAATGTTACACCTCCTGTCTTTCATGAGCCAACTAATTACCACACAATATCTCAATGAAATCTACGATTTGTCATAATCTTTCTGGGTGGGGTACTGTAGTAACTAAATAAATCTCATATTTGTATCGAGTGATAGCTACTATACCGAGGGTGCTTTAGATGAATGTCGGGGAGACTTCTGAGATAACATATGTAGTTTTCGCATAATGTGATTTTTGTTTGGTGGTACTTGTTTGTTGGTCGGTCTGTGGCTTTCAACCTTCTTTTGGGGGATATCAATGAATTTCTGGTTTTTGCATATCATGCAGATGTTATGTTATGTGGCATTCCGCAGCGCCTGGGATCCGAAGTTCAGGCTTGCGCATCGTCATGATAGCGGAAACAGAGGTTTGGGCTTTCATGCCCATCATCCAGAGGGCTTTTGGAATGTATTTTGTTTCTGATGCGGTGCAAGATCCGCACTCTCGTAGTGTCGGGATGTTGTAGGCTATAGGTAACTTGAGCTGTGTGTCAGGGGGAGACCTGCAGAGTGATATTTTATGAGCGGGATGAGACTTGTGAAGTTGTAACGCCAAGTGCTCAGACTATTGTGACAAACTCAGAGCTTCCCCAGAACTGCCATGTATGATAAGTGTGTCTGTGAGAAAAGAAGGGGATTCATCACAGTTGGGGGGGGGGGAGCTATCATTTTCGCCCTCAAGAAGGAAGCAAGTTTCATATTTCTAGATACAATTTTCCGATATCCAGTTATCAGAGAGGAAAATTTGAAATTTCTCTAATATTGGTTTTGCTTGTGGTCGGAATTATATGCCTACACTGGTAGTGGGTGACTTTAAATCCTGCAGTTTCCCAAATACTCATCAACCCTCCCAACTCCCGTTTCTCGCACCCTCCATATGCCTCCTAAATGACCCAGAAACGTAACTTGACATCAAGAAGCGGTGACGGTTTAATGTTGGCAAAGATGATATCGTAAATAAATGGCAAGATGTTGTATGGTACATAGGTGTTGGTTGAACCTTTAGAAAAAATTACGATCTCAGAATTCAAAAACAGTGCTGTTGATAATAAAAAAAAATCTGCTAGTAATGAAGGGGTAAAAAGCACAAAGATATGGCACAAAAAGGGAAAAGAAAAGAGAAGAGAAGAAAGCTTGAAATACCGGAGATGTTGAGGTAATAAAAGACTGTTCCAGTAAAGCAACGGACCAAGGCTTTACTCCCCTACCAGCTTACCGCCATCACCTAGGCCATAATTGACGTTATCAACTCCCAGGGAATAACTTAGCGAACAGGAAAAGGTAAAAGGACAAAGAAGAAGGGCAGAACTCGATATCTAAGGAGGCAGACAAGAAAGAAAGTATGGGAAACAATGCTCTAATGAACAAGGCAGAGTCAGTCTCAGTCAGAGAGCGTACAAGGGAGTGAGTGTCAATATTGACAGTACAGATCAAGACCGGCGGATTCGTTTTGAAGGGGGTTCGGACAGCTCGGGAAGATTAATTGGGGGGACATCAGGCTGTTTATCATCTGCGGATGTTGGATTGGCGTTGTTTCCTGCCGATAGAACCAGCGCATTACCATAATCAACCCATGAAAGGGGTATTCGGCCATAAGTATGTGCAATTTCGGGGTTGACACCGATCCGGTCCAAAAGCATTTTCACGATTCTGTGATACCCCATATAAGCAGCAGA
The DNA here is from genome assembly GCA_003788595.2 of Choiromyces venosus 120613-1. NCBI lineage: Eukaryota > Fungi > Ascomycota > Pezizomycetes > Pezizales > Tuberaceae > Choiromyces > Choiromyces venosus. The sequence goes on along the minus strand of ML120539.1, from coordinate 120,822 downwards.
CGCAAGCGGTGTTCGGCCGTAAGTGTCTGTCGTTTCGGGGTTGACATCGTTTCGGTCCAATAGCATTTTCACAATTTGCTCATGCCCCATAAAAGCAGCAGACGAAAGTGGCGTTTCGCCACACTCACTGGGCATGTTCGGGTTAATATCGACCCGCTCCAATAGCATCTTGACAATGCTCTCATGCCCTTCTGTAGCAGCCAACCCTAACGGCGTGTCTCCATCTTGGTCAGTTGCGTTGATATCCCATTCCTTGAACTGCAACAAAGCAAGCAGTATTTCCTCAACCCCTAAGTAGGATGCAATGTGGAGTCCGGTAAATCCCTTAACAACATAATCGCCCCCGACGTTGCCTAAGCCCAATATGAATAGCTTGGAGGATATATGGTCATCAAATTTATCGAGGAGCCTGAGTGCAAGGGGTATTACACTTTCTGTGGTTTCCTCCCTGGCATGAGTTCCCCAACGAGATGAAGCGTAGTAGAGGAAGGGGTTTGTAGGCGGGGCACAGTCAAGAGTTGGTGAAAGGTTCCTGATGGAATCAAAGTTGAGGTATGTCAAGCAAACCTCTGCCATCTTCGAATGGGGGCTATGGAAAAGTGTGGGGTTGGCGTGAAGATATTCCTGAAGAGTAAAGTGCACAAGACGGACCTCCGATGAGGATGAATCGACTGTGATTAATCCAAGAGAGCATTCTACGATTGTTCGCATAGAAGGCACATTCTCAATGTCCAAGTCGGGAGTCCCGAGTTCTACCCCCAAGGCTTCACATAGCTCAGCCGGCTCCAATGGTATCTCTGAATGTGATATCCACATCAGAGCATCCATGGCTAGCCGAGACTTGCTCCCACTCTGTGCCTTGATTCTTTCTAGTGTCACAGTGTATACATCCCCAACATTTTGCTGCTTTGTCATTTCATTGAGTATTTTTCTTCTTTTAGAGATTGTTGTCTCTCCTAAAATAGTCTCGATACTTAGGGATACGAGTAGAAATCTACTGACAGTTAGTAGTGAATAGTCGGTATATCGACCAGGGTACTAGATATCTCAACATACATCTCAGATATTTTTGCGGGAATGATTCTCAATATGTCCTCTCTCAGCCGACCGTCCATTGCATCATGTAGTGTGTCCTTGTCCAACTTCATCGTCAAATATCTCTTGATATCATCGGTCGTGGGGCTGACTGATATAACCTGGATACCAGGAAAATACTTTTTTACCTCGCTGCGAACAAAAGGCCTCCCGGTGAGAAATATGCGGACACTTGGTGACTCCCGAGAAATCTCTCGTAGAGCATCAAGAAGGTCAAACCGATGCTCTGGTGAAGCTTCATCAAGGGCATCAATGCATATAAATACCCCGTCCCGCGATGCGATAGCCGTCTTCAGCATTTGACGAAGCTGCGACAGCCGTGGACCCGTCCCGCCGAGATAACCCTTGGCGGCTTCAAAAACTTGGCGTATGTCCTCCGGAATGTCGCCAATGCAAATAACTTGCTTGAGCAAGGCGCCTAGCAAGTTCCGTACGGTCTGTTCCTTTCGGTCGAGGTAGTCGCAATACAGACCAATCACTTTGATATTTCGCCGACTCCGGACGGCTTCATCTTGTAAGCGATCCATTACCAGAGAGCTAATATTGTCTGAAGTCAGCAATGTGGTTTTCATTTTGCAAATCCCTCGTATTACCTAAGGTGGGTTTTCCCAACACCCGGATCCCCCTCGCAGAATATCATGGGATGAGATCCGTCTTCCTCCGTCCTCCATTTCAGATACTCGTCTCTCCCGAAAATCCATTCTCCCACACCATCGTGCCGGTTATCGCATATTTGTTGATGTCTTTTTTGGTGCTCAAGAGGCGATAACCACTGTAGTATCTGGGGCTTGTCATCGGCTACCGTATTATTGACAACGGTGTTGTTGTTGACAATTTTGTTGCAACTGTTGTAGTTAAAGGATTTGATACAACTCGAACTGCTCGAGCCTTGCGAATATATCTGATCCATACTATGTGAAGAGGCGTTGATAGAGAGTGAGAAGAGGGTAAGGAAGATTATGGAGATGGATATTGAGGAGGCCGATGGTGTTATAGAAGTGAAGAAAGAGCATGGTCTTGTCAAGGCAAGGCAAGGCTGAGCCAACACACTTATCATACATCAGACATCCTAGTAAATTGATCCAAAAGGCAACTCGCGAGGCAAATCGAGAGGCAAATCGCGAGGCAAATCGTGAGGCAAATCGCGAGGCAAATACCTTGATTCCTGCAGCCGAAAATAAGTGGCATTTTTTTTATTTTTTTATTTTTTTTGTTAAATCCTTGGTTTTATTTGTAAATACAGGAAAAACCCGGCATGCACCTTAAGGTATGGCCTAGAAAACCCCCTTAAACCAAAAGAAACTTCAACCCCTAAAATAAAAACAAATAAATGATAAATATCAATAGTGTCCATCATAAGCCCAATGGCTGAAAAAAACAATTTTTTTAGGAACCCAAATTGGAACCTCTCGTAAAAGGAAATCTTCCCAGCTTCACTGGGAAATTCACCAAATTCTTAAAAATAAACAAAGAAAACCTGTTAAGCAAAACTTTCCCTACTTTATTTTCCTTCCATAGGGCCAAATCCAGTCCTATGTTAAAACCCTCAGGATCCAACCCCTCCCTCTGATCCACTAGTTCAGGGCAATCTATTATAATCTGTCAAAAGGTCTGGTCGGGTAATCTACAATGGTCATATATGGGGTTGTGGGCCTGACTAGACTAGTCTGATTGTGTATTTAGATACATCAGCAAAAATAATTGCTTGTATCCAGTGCATTATGTATGTCTGATGCACATGATGCCCAGAACATAAACCATTAACCAGGATACAATGTTGCATTGATGTCGCATCCTGATGTTGAGTTGTGTACCTGATGTGTCTTGACAGTATCCAGACATGGACCCTTTTTCCTGGCATGTCCTGACAATGACTGATGCTCAGTAATTCCATCTAGAGGATATATGGTTCTCAGCTGTTGTGTCCTGACAATGTTTGATTCTAAGCTATTGGATCCTGGCGATGTCTGATTCTGGCATCTTCCATCCTGACATCAGATCCTCACCTGTGTGCATCAAGATGCCACAATGCTTATCTCTTCCTCTCTGATGTCAGATGCTAGCCTGTATACTTCTGGATACCACAATACTCATTTCTTTCATCCTAATATTGCATCACATTAGGGTTGTACATCTAGATTCTCTCTACTTGATACTAACCTCATCTCAATTTTCACCCCTATACATGATGCATCCAGATTCTACCTTCACAGCAACATTTCCTCTTGATGCTACCATGATATTTGGACATCCTCAGGATGCCATCTGAAGTGTCATGCATTACTCCTGATACTGTCTACATGTTGTGTTCAGTATCATCACATCTTCTTAACTTCCTCTTAATATCCAATCTACAATATTGTGATTGCCCTGACATCCTCCAGATGACTTCTTTTCATAGATTCTACATTGAATATTGCCCAGATTATTCCTTTGCACTACATTCTTTAGTTTTATACTCTTTCCAGTGTAATGTTATGTCATAGTTAGCTAAATTGAATCTATTTCTTGTAATCTTTACATGAGCTTAATCCCTTTTAATAGTCCTCCATGACAGTCCAATTGCTTCCCTGCTGGTCATCATTCAACCTATGATGACAAATTCCTACCAGTGTCACCTCCACTTCCTGAGAATTCCTAAGGCTCAATGAGTCCTACTGGGAAAGAGAAGGGCTCATCACACTGTCTGCTATCAGTAGTACTATAGGATTGTATAAATCATCTAGACTCAGATGATCTGAATCATGAAATTGAAATTGAAGTGCCCAAGCAACCGATATCTGGCTGAAGTCAAATAAGTTGTCTGTTTCCAGTGACTGATTCTGACATTCCAGATGTGTCATTAGGGCTAAGTCCCAAGGATTTAGATATTATGGTACAGGGTATGAGGGAGTCTGGTTGGATATTCAACTCTTCAGCTCTGCACTTACAGCTTCCCAATCATTATCATATCCTTCATGGCAGTCCTGGTGCACCCCATGAACTTGCTCAACTATCTTCTTGATTATCCCTCAAATGTCTTTCAAGATCCTTGCCTGGATGCTTGGTGGGCACTTACCTCACATTTGTTTTTACCGGTTGAAAAGGTCTTGTGTATTTGGTATTAGGTTAAGTATCTTGGATAGTTTAATGATTCATAGTTTCACCCCTAGCTGCCTCAGGCTTGAAGTCCCTTGGCTCCTGATATATTCTCATTTACCATGCATACAGTATATGGTAGATTATGCCAAACATCAAGCAGATTATAGTACCATTAATGTGTGCAAGAAATCTGGGATCCACTATACCTTCTATCTTATTCTCTACAAAGTACTTTTGGTAAATCGCTTGAGGAATCTGGGGTACAAGGAATTACAATATGAGGCTCTAGGTCAAGTCAAATTACCATCAGTGGTGGTTACCATATGGTAGTCAACTGGTGGAGACAAACCTCATACCTTCTCAGGGTATATATAAACCTATCCTATTCCAACAGGTAATCGACTCAACTCACCATAGCTGTGAGATCTTTTGGCAACCTGTATAACTCTACAATCTATTTCTTCACCTCATAGACAAACTGAGATTATATGCCTAAGTATTTTTGGTGTATCTTTCTAGGTTAGTATTGTATTCTGCATCACATCATGTCTGCCTGAGTCCACTTAGCAAACTTATGTACTGCCCTGAGGGTTTGATATTTTCAGCATCCACAATACTAGCAAGTGCATCCCAAACTTCGTGCACCTGGGACATTAGAGCAACAACATTTAGCAGTGGCTACTCAAACAATATGTACCATAGAATTAGAGTCTTCACATGATATAATATGGCCTTTTCCACACCTATTACTATATTTTGCTGAGATTGAGGAGCTGGACTAGAGATTAGGTTACCAGATGCAGGACCATGCAGGCTGAGTAGTGAGGACAATAATTGTGCATTACTTGATGATGGGAACATAGGTGGACTGTAGGCTCTACCTCAAATTATGTGTTGAAGATTTGGAGTTGTATGCTGAGCAGGACCTATCTCCTGGGACTCTGAGGTGGTCAAAATCTGCACTGTTTTCACCTAATTGTCACCATTTCTATTAGTTACTTGTGACCCATGACCACATCTTGATCTGGTGGCATCTGCAATATCGTTGCCTTCTCCATCAAGTTTGGTGTCTGAACCTGTTTCATCTGATCTCCATGAGATTTGGTACTGATCACTACTATCTTCCAATAGATGCACAGTTTGCATATTTACTTGTATATTGGTTTTGACTTCAGGTTCTGCATACACCATAGTGTAGATTATACCCTTCCATGAGTGTTTCAGTGCTCTTCCTAGTTGGCTTACAATTAGGTGTGGAGAAGAATCTTGATGTGAGAAGGTGTTGTGAGATTCATTATGTTACATTCTAGATCTTACTTTTTCCAATCCTATGGTATCCAGTCCAACATTGCACCTATCTCTGTACAGATTACCAACTTAGGAGGCTGGCTCACTGCATGTATTGGCCTGTTGTTCCATATTCATAGAGTATTAGGTTAGTGAATGTTAAGTTAAGATTCAAGATATAGGAAGATCATAGGTATCTCAAGTCTGGTCAAGATGAGGAGTTTGTATTGTTTTCTTGTATTGTATATAATATGTTAGGTCTTATACACTAGGACTCTAGGAGTGGGCAGGATCATGAACTATCACTTATTGTCAAAGCAAAATATTTGCCTCCAAAAAGCTATTTTGAGAGTGTTGAATATTGTGTTCATAATTATCTAGGTATTCTCAACTGCCATTGGACTCAGGACTCTGGAATGAAAAAATGAAATGAAATGAGGATATTGCTAAAGTGGGTAGCTTAACAAAATCTAGCCACAATTGGTATCATTTAGCAATACTATTTCTCACAAAGTTCTCAACTTACCTAACTAGTACTAGCAGTATCTGACCTCATCTCATATTGAGTAAATACTGCTGAGTGCCTAGGGGGCTGAGTTCAAGCAATCTGACCTATTCAGGTATGGATGTTATTGATGAGATAGACAGGGGTTTGAAGTCTGGAATTTCTTACCAACTTTCAACCTCAGCCCATCTCATCACTAATGTCCATACCCTAGTAGACAATTAACTTACATGATCAGTCAATATTAGACTAGTTAACTATAGACAATATATGATGCATCAAATCCAGACACCAGATGCCAAAGTCAGGGGGCTTGGTACTATCACTACTTCCACATATCAGGCACTTGAGAATGAAACAGCTAGCAATAAGATGCCAATGACAGGGCATCCAACCATATCATTAATATCACATACCAGGTACTTGAGATCATGTAAGATCACAGGCTATCACTTAGTCTTAAAGCAAAAGATTTGCTTGCAAATATGAGTTTTGGGATAGTTCAATATGGTGTTTGTAATGATCTAGGCATTCCCAACTGCTATTAGACTCAAGACTCTTGCACAAAAAAATTAAATGAAATGATAGTATTGCCAGTATAGAAGTCTTAACCAAATCTAACTATGTACAATATCATTTAGTGAAACTATTCTTTGTAAAACTCTCACCTTGTCTAATGAGGACTAGCAGTATCTGACCATATCTTCTCACATCAAATCAAAACTGCTGAGTACCTAATGGGCTGGGTTCAAGCAATCTGACCTACTTAGGTACAGCCACTAGTCAGAAGTGTTTGTGATCTGAGACATGTATTTAATTGCGATTGTGCTATAGTAGGGCCAGTAGTGGGGTAGTGGGGTTGTGGTGTCAATGGCAACAAGGACGCATGCATGCAAGTGAATGAGCAAAGGAATGAATGGGGAAGCCAACCACCAAACAACCCACTGTAAATTTAATTATAGAAATTTGAAATAAAGAACCTTGATACTATCTAATAGTTTGTATAGCCTCCCCTTGCGTCCAAAACTGCAGCCACTCTACTAGGTATTGATTTCCACAACTTCTCAAAAAAATCCTCAGGAATTGTCTCCCAAACTAAGGGTAAGACCTTGGCCAATCTCTTCTTTACAGCTTCCTTTCCTCATGGGGTATCTGCAATCCTAGGGTGCTGCTCATGCAATCGCTTTTTAAGCTCAACCCATGCATGCTCAATAGGATTTAAATCAGGTGAGTAGGGGGGGTATTCCTCTACTTCAATACAGTTTCTCTCCAATCAATCCATAACACTATAAGCTTTGTGAACAGGAGAATTATCCTGCTGAAAGAGGATATCTTGCATACCAAAGGAGATCATTTGATGAATAACAGGAAAAAGATGTCTTCTCAAGAGCCTAATATACCTGGTCTTGTTGACATTTTGGGTAATAGGAACCAAAGGACCATTTCTCTTACCCCAAAAGCAGCCCCAAACCATGAGAGAAATTCCCTTATCCTTCTCCTTTGGATGGATACAATCAGCTAGCTACTTCTTTCCAGGTTCTCTAAAACCCAATGCTGCCTTGGATCCTTGGATTTCTCCACACTGCACTCATCACTCCAAATAACTCCTTCAAAATCCTTCACTGTCCAATCCTTATGAACTGTAGCCCATTTCAATCTCTTTGCCACATGCTCAGGCTTGAGCTCGGGTCTTGATTTGGATAGCCATTTCTTGACATTGGCCTCTCTGAGTACTCTATCCACTATTTTATATACAGTTTATTTATTAGACAATCATATCCTATCAGTCAGAATAGTACCAGTGTAGGGGGCTTTACCAGTAGAAAGTTATACACCAGGTGCATATCTATCTCTGAAATCAGATCTGGTCATTTTCTGGTTGGATTTGGCTGCCTGGATGATGGTGCAACATTGCTGATGGCTAAGAATAGGGGTGAGACTGGGGTGAGGGATGTTTTCCACTGACTGGTGCTCACATGCCCAGACAAGGAAGCTTTTAACAGTTGTCCAAGGCCGGCCAATGAGTTGAGCAATAAGCGCAATATTCTAGAGGCAGTAGAAAAAGGCAATAATCATGCCTTTTTCAACATTCGACATCTCTCTTCGTGAGGTTTTAGGAGTTCTTTTTTTTTTTGGTACTGAGTGCTTTGTATATTCAGATTGGTAAACCATAATTAAAAGATAAAGGGGCAGATAGTCATGGCCAGAGTATAAATTGTTTGGGTATATTATGATTGTAACGGTGATACCATTCACATTCACGGTCGTGATCTGGCATTTTTGGCGAGGTAGCTTAGTAAGCCAAAAAACATGTTTCATGAACACTTCTGACTAGTGGCTGTATAGACATTAGTGATGAGATAGACCAGGGTTTGAAGTTAGTAAGGAATGGCCAGACTTCAAACCCCTGTCTGTCTCAATAATAACATCAATACTGTAATAGACAATCAAGTCACATGATTAGCTAGTGAATGACAGACAATGCGAGACACATTGTCTGTCACCAGAAGATACCAGGTACCTAAGTAAGCGGGCTTAGTGCTACCACTATTATCACATACGAGGTACTTGAAATAGAAACTATATCATCACTATTATTATCATATTACAGGCTCTTAAGATCAAAACTGCTAGTAATACAAGATACCAAAGTAAGAGTATCAACCTTTATCATAACTTACAAATAAATCACAAAGTGAGAATTCCAGACAATAAAATTACATCCCAAAAAGAATTTATTTTTGACTATGAAAAAGCTACCTATGAAAATGCTACCTAAGTAAAAGCTATCTAAAAAAAAAAAAGCTACAGAGAGGGGAAATTATTTGAGGGAGGCTTTCTGGAGTCTTGTCCTATGGTAGGGTGCAGGGGTAGTCATGGCAGCTGGAGGAACAGTGGCCAGAATGGGGGGGTGAGAGGTAGTCACCAAAGGCTCATAGTACTAAGAGGTCATTGCAGGAGCCAGAGGAACAATGACTGGAATAGTAAGGTGAAAGGCAGCAACAACAGGAGCCTAGGGTAAAGAGGAGGTCACCAGAGCTGAAGAGGAAACTACAGGAGGGGAGCTAGCCATGGCGTCATTGTACCTACTATGGGGGGCTGGCTACTCAGTAGTCGTAATGAACTCCCGGGCCCCTATCTAGGAACGGTCTCAGATAAGCTCTAGCAGAGTTCTGAGCTTGTCCAAGTTCAACAGCCTAATAGAAGGCTTAGAGTCACCAGAAGGAGGGGACTCTGGGTGCCTGGTGGGTTGCTGTTGTAAGGGGCCTACTTCCTCAACCTATATACATGATAAGATGAGTTTGTATCCTGATGTTAGCAGAAACAGGGTTGGGGTTAGAAACTTACATCCTTAATCTCAATGGCTGCATCACCAGAATCCTCCTCCTCTTCTCTGCCTTCCCCTAGCCTGTAATCCTCCTCCTCTTCATACTCTGCCTCCTCCTCCTCTGCATACTCTGCCTCCTCCTCCTCCTCCTCCTCATCCTCTTCCTTATCCTCATCGTCATCCTCATCCTCATCCTTCTTCACATCCTCCTCCTGATCCTCCTCCTTGCCCTGCTCTTGTACAACCTCCCTGATATCTCTGGTCTGCCCACAGTGATCCCAGACCTTGTAGTCAAAGAAGGGATATGTGCCATTGGCAGGCTCGAGGGTCTGGTCCTCACACCCATCTAGACATGGCTCTAGGACCATGAGGTCTAGTGGATGTTTGCCATCATTAACAAGGAGTCATACTCAGATGTCTTCACCTTCCCAAAGGAAGATGAGTTCCTATAGTAGCCTGAGGAGAGATTGGGTGCACTCACAATGAAGTAGGTGAGTACCCAAACCAGTCACCCTGATTAGATATTAGGGGCACATGATTAGCACCTCCACATGCTTGCCTTTGACCACTCTGAGTAGATTATTCATGCTTGGTGATGCCATAACCACTTAGGTGATTCCCTGGTCGAAGTCATTGACACACCAGAGGTAGACAAGGAATGGATGCCTAACCTCCTGGGTACCTGTCCAGCAAACAATGTAGATCCTTATTGTTCATGGGTAATAAGGAGAGGCTCCATCAGATTGAGCTGATTACAGAATATATTAGTATGAGGATAGTGCATCATGGATTTAGGGGGAACACTTACTCTGAGGTCCCTTGACCTCACCAACATTCTTTCCCTCCAACAGAGGAGATCCATTCAATAACCTAAGGTTCTTGACCATATCAAGGACCAAGCACCTTTGGTGCCACTTGACGTCTCTGATGTCATCAGCCCAGTGCTTGTCTCTAACAACCTCAATTTAGGTTGTGACCTGAGGAAGGGTGTGAGCAAAAATTACTGGCAACTCCAATTTGAAGTCAGTCAGGCAGTGGAGTTCTAAGAAGCATGCAGTCAGGTATGACCTGACTTGCTTGTACCAGGTACTATATGTTGCAGTATTCTGGTGAGGGTTTGAGAACTCACACTATATTTTGTCATATACTTTGTGGCTATTGCATCCCCTATGAGTGTTAGTTTAATACATTCTGACAGATAGGTGTAGGTTGCATTTCACTTATGAGGAATCCTCTACTGCCAGCTCAAATGTCTGCTTCTCTATCGCACCTGTCTCTATACTACTCCTAAAAGAAAAGGGTAATTGTTAGCTCAATGTCACAGGATGTATGAATATGATTGGTAAAGGAATGATTGCTTACCCTCTATCCAATTGTACTCTACTCTTAATGGTATGTGGTAGGACCCTGCATTTCCCAGTCTGCTCTTGACAGCTGGCAGGCGCAATGGCAGTATACTTACTAGTAAGAGAAAAAGAAAGGTTAGTAATTATTACTTGTTAATACTTAGATAGAGTGTACTTACTTTCTCATCCTGACATCACTTGCATGAGACAGAGCCACAGGAATGAGGGAGGCAGAGGGATGGATGGAGATAGCAGGAAGGAAGGAGGTAATGGGATATCTAAGAGAAAGAGAGGTTAGTATTGCTCACTACAGACAGTAAATGATCAGATAGAGTATACTTACAACTACTAGTCAGAAGTGTTCATGAAAGTTATTTTTTGGCTTACTAAGGTACCTTGTCAAAAATGCCAGATCGTGACTGTGAATGTGAATGGTATCACTGTTATGATCATAATATACCTAAACAATTTATACTCTGGCCATGACTACCTACCCCTTTATCTTTTAATTATAGTTTACCAATCTGGATATACAAAGCACTCAGTACCAAAAAAAAAAAGAACTCCTAAAACCTCATGAAGAGAGATGTTGAATGTTGAAAAAGGCATGATTATTGCCTTTGTCTACTGCCTCCAGAATATTGTCCTTGTTGCTCAACTCATTGGCTGGCCTTGGACAACTGTTAAAAGCTACCTTATCCAGGCATGTGAGCACCAGTCAGTGGAAAACATCCCTCACCCTTGTCGCACCCCTGTTCTTAGCTGTCAGCAATGTTGCACAATTATCCGGGCAGCCAAATCCAACCAGAAAATGACCAGATCTGGTTTCAGAGATAGATATGCACCTGATATATCACTTTGTACTGGTAAAGCCCCCTACACTGGTACTATTCTGAGTAATAGGACATGATTGACTAATAAATAAACTGTATATAAAATAGTGGATAGAGTACTCAGAGAGGCTAATGTCAAGAAAGGGCTAGCCAAATGAAGACCTAAGCTCAACCTTGAGCATGTGGCAAGGAGATTGAAATGAGCTACAGTTCATAAGGATTGGACAGTAGAGGATTTTGAAGGAGTAATTTAGAGTGATGAGTGTAGTGTGGAGAAATCCAAGGATCCAAGGCAGCAATGGGTTTTCAGAGAACTTGGAGAGAAGTGGCTAGCTGCCAGTGATTGTATGCATCCAAAGGAGAAGGATAAGAGAATTTCTCTCATGGTTTGGGGCTGCTTTTAGGGTAAGAGAAAAGGCCCTTTGGTTCCTATTACCCAAAATGTCAACAAGACTAGGTATGTTAAGCTCTTGAGAAGATATCTTTTTCCTGTTATTCATCAAATGATCTCCTTTGGTATGCAAGATATCTTCTTTCAGCAGGATAATTCTCCTATTCACAAAGCTTATAGTGTTATGGATTGGTTAGAGAGAAACTGTATTGAAGTGGAGGAACACCCTCACCACTCCCCTGATTTAAATCCTATTGAGCATGCATAGACTGAGCTTAAAAAGTGATTGTATGAGTAGCACCCTAGGATTGCAGATACCCCAGGAGGAAAGGAAGCTGTAAAGAAGAGATTGGCCCAGATCTTACCCTTAGTTTGGGAGACAATTCCTGAGGAGTTTTTTGAGAAATTGTGGAAATCAATACCTAGTAGAGTGGCTGCAGTTTTGGAAGCAAGGGGAGGGTATATAAAGTATTAGATAGTATCAAGGTTCTTTATTTCAAATTTCTATAATTAAATTTATAGTGGTTTGTTTGGTGGTTGGCTTGCCCATTCATTCCTTTGCTCATTCACTTGTGTGCATGTGTCCTTGTTGCTGTAGCTACCACAACCCCACTACCCCACTACTGGTCCTACTATAGTGCAATCGCAATTAAACACATGTCTTAGATCACAAACACTCCTGACTAGTGACTGTACTTAGTCTTTTTCACAGGCTGTTTTAGCACATTTGGAGGCACCATTCTAACTTGGAAAAAAAAAGTTAGTGGTTATAAGCAGGGGGGAAAAAGAGGGTTGGGTTATGAGACAGAAGGAGGGAAGGAGAGAAGGAGAGAGGAGGGATCTACTTATATAGCTAGGGCACCTGAGGAATAGAGATGATGCATGTGTATTTGCTAGTTTATTAGTATACCTCGTTATATATGCAAACAATGCTAGTGCATTATTGTAAGCTTTATTTGTCTAGGTATAAGATAAATGAAGGTTATGATGATGTATGAGTATTGTTTGCATGCGAAGGCAATAGGTGAAGATCATGAGAGTAGCTCAGGATCTTGGCTATATATATCATATATTTCTAAGCTTATCATGATCAGTAGATGGTGTGGAAATATATTTTATATATTAAGATAAAATAAGTACCTGAGTTATACAAATGTTGTGATACTATGAGATGTCATGTACTAGTATCTGTTATCAATGTCTCTTGGTATCATGATAGTTGTATGGCTTGGACACTTATTTGATTTTGATATATAAAATAATCTGTTTGGTAATATATGTTTATAAGCTTATGACGGTCAGTAGATAGGCTTAGAAATATATGTTACTAAACAAAATATTTTATATATATAAATAAAACAAGCTCTCGAGCCATACAAATATCATGATGCCAGGAGACATCATGTACAGTACTAGTATATGTTATTGATGCCTCTTAGTGTCACAATATCTATACAGCTTAAAAGCTTATTTTATTTGGTTATATAAAACATTTCATGTATTTCTACACTATTGGTCCAATTATTCAAGTTTCTATGGTAGCTTAGGATCTTTTCTGTAGATATCATATATATGCAAAACTTATTGTGATAAGTAGGACTCTGATTTGATATGTGATTAATGTTTGTAGAAGAAGCTTTTAAACTGCACAAGTGTTCTGATGCCAAAAGATATCTGGTAGGCCTGACACTAATGATGTAGCATAGAGTACAACAGATACTGAGATAATCCAATAATACTCCATCTTTCATCTCTGCTATACCTCTGGTTATTGAAATTTATTACCTATTTGGGGACAACTCAATACTACAACTGTGAGCAAAATCATCACCACTTTTTCTCTCCACCCCCCCACCTAGGGGGGGTAAGGAAGAACACTTTCCATCTCTTGTTTACATTTCGGCATCCCCTCCTCACTCCCCTCTTGAGGTCTGCCCTCTTGAGGATGCTCTTTCCCTTCTCTCAGCATCTCATGATATTGGTTACCTCCCTTACCCCACTTTTGCTTCGCCTCACTTAGCACTTGCTACAGTCAGGTTTTTTCATTTGGTCTTTCTACAGATGACTGGAAACACAGTTAGCAGTAGGAGGAAACATTTCAATAGGTCATGGTTGATTTCTCTATTCTCCTTTTTTGCAGGAGGCTGCCTTGTCAGACATGAATATGATAACTGAGAGTACATCCTGCTGAGTGAATACTCCCTTCCTAGACCATCCCCCCTCTGGGTAATGAGCTAGCACCCTACTGCCAACCTTTTCTCTCCCCCAATGCCTTCCTACCCCTGGGATCCCCTCCAGAAGTGACACTATCTCTCATATCACAAGGGACTACATGGGAGATGCAGTGATATGGTCGGTCTACTTCAGGTCTACTTTAGCTGGTACCTTACTACTATCCATCTACTCCTCAGCTGGTACCTAACTGCCAACTCCACCCCCTCTGTTCAGGTAGCTTTCTGGGTTTCCTCACTTCTGTCATACCCCTACCAGGTGCCTGACTCCCTCTTGACCCCCAGGCTTGAGCTATACACCCACAGATACTATTATCTAACTTTGGCCAGGACTTGCAACTATAAGTCAGGTTTGATTTTCCTTAGGTTTTAGGTTTTAGTTTTTTTTTGATAGGTGCACTGTTGAGAGTTTGGTTTTCCTTAGTTACTGTATAATATTGCTGGGATTTCATACAATTTGTAGTTTATGGGAGAGTTGCTTGTTAGGATAGTTTTTTCAACCAGGTCTTCAGGCCATGGTTTTTCTATAGCTTTCTAGGGCCCAGTCTGGTGTGGAGGTTCTTTTACGCAATAGCTATTGAGGCTGCATGTAGATCTTTTGTACCTTAACTGAAAATAAAAACATATAAAAAAAAAAAATCCAATAATACTCCTGATACCGGGAGACATAACATAGCTCTGATGCCAATTGCATAGTATAGAGTGATAGAGGGGTATGCAAAAGTTGGGTGCACAACTATTACATGTGTATGTAGACTAAACCAGATTAGGAAGATCAAGTGATAGCTCATGTTGCCTTGCCAGAATTCCTCTTAGAAAGGGGTATGACAGAGAGGATGAGATAATCTGATAAGATTGGGTAATACATAATATTGTACGTTAACAAAAATTAAATTCTATAACAGTGGAGGTGGGGAAAAAGACAGCAGGAAAAAAACAGAAAACCGTGTTAGGGTTCAGGAACTCAGCTCTATAGTATCCGACAGACCAAAAAAAGACCAGACCAAAAAAAAACAGAAAACTGTGTTAGGGTTTGGGAACTCAGCTCTATAGTATCCGACAGACCAAAAAAAGACCAGAGGAAAAAAAACAGAAAACTGTAATAGGGTTCAGGAACTCACCTCTACCGGTACAGTATCAAATAATCCAAAAACAATTAGAGGCAAAGAAAACAGCAGGATTACACATATATACGATTATATATATAAAATAATAATAATTAACTAGATATTAGAATAGAAACAAGCAATCAGGGTATAGAAAGAGCTGAGAATAAATAGTATAAATAGTTCCAGTAGTAAAGGTGGTATCAGAATAGTGATGTATAAGAGTAGAAGAAAGGTAGTAGAAAATTAATAAAATAGTATTAAAGCAGATAAAGCAGATAGGTAAAGTGTAAATAAAGAGGCACAGCAGTGAGAATAAGATATGGAAGAAATAAAATTAGAAAATAGAATATACACCAAAAACAAAGAATTGAGTAATGCCTGACCATTCAGATTGAGGAAGTAAAGACAACTTGAATAGTAATAGGAATAAATAGTAGCAGTTTGAAAACCTGTATGTATAGATGCCTGACTATTTACATAGATGAAGTAATGATAATAGTAATAAATAAGAATAGTTCAAAAGACTATATGCATAAATTATAATCAATTGAATTATATAAACTCATTCACATTCGTAAATACTATAGAGACTAAAGCTATTGAATTACGTTAATATATTCAGGTTCGTAAAGACTAAAACTATTGAATTATATCAATCTATTCAGGTTCGTAAACAGTATATATACCAAGTATTATATCAGTCCAAAGAGATTTAGTATCTAATTCGAAACTATCACCAAACCAGCAAAACGACAGTGCAACTCGGGAAAAGTCGATACAAAAAAAAAGCAGAATATCTGAAACCGGAACTGTATTTATGGAACTGGATTGAGTTGTCAGAGGCACAGACATAATACCCACTCTTGGAATTTCTATTGATACAATCTACAGAGTGAAGAAACTTGAGTCAGAATCTGTAAGTCTTTAAATCCAACGTGATATTGTATAAAAGATGGCTATATTAAAACAAATAAATTAACTGCTGAACTCAAAATAGGGGAACAATACAAAAAGAAAAGTCATGGAAGCTGGAGATGAGTTAACAATCAAATGTAGTGGCTGTCACCGGCACCGAGAACTTCATTTCTTTCCCGAAAAGGTGAATGGATTAAGGTATAAAACTTGCACACCGTGTCGTGAACGAATGGCGACAAGAAGAAGGTTACAAAATAGGAACCAGTTGCAAGTACAAGAGGTCTCAAATATAGAGATACTGGAAGAGAATCAAGTGCCAATTATAGGTGCTGCCGCAAATATAGAGAACAGAGAGAACGCAGAGAATACAGAGAATGCAGAGAACGCAGAGAACGAAGAGAAT
>ML120539.1:21346-97101 GCA_003788595.2 Choiromyces venosus 120613-1 | reverse complement strand
GTGTAACCTGAGAATTCTCCCCCTGGTAAACTCTGAGAGGTGCTTGGAGGAATAGGCCTTTTGGCATGACTGTGAAGAATAGGAGGCATAGTTTCTTAAAACAAAAGAATTAGGAAAATTGGTTGAGCTTTGGTTGATGTAGAGGAATTTCTTTAGGTGGTGTTCAAAGTGAGAGGTGATGAGGAGGGTTGCATTGCCACAGATCATGGATGTATGGTTAATTTTGTTAACGTACAATACAAGGAATCAAGCTACAATTATATAGTGTATTCAAAACAGTACTCAGTCTCACTTAATATGGATGAGGCCAAATGTGAAAATGAATTATTCACATATGAAATTGAATGATGGAAACCAAAATTACATTCAACCACTCTATAAAATACTAAATTTAGCTAATTAAGTCTATCTATAGATAGACCTAGCCAACATTTGACATGCTATAGGAACCATCCTATTGCTTTTCCAACTATTGCCATTGTCTCACTCTCTCTTTAGCTTCTGCAACTCATTATTTTCAATATCAAAACAGCATTTCCATGCCTTCTCCCTTAGGCTTAGACATGGAAGAAAGCCCCACAGTGGTTGGCTATTGATTAGGCTCCAGCTTTGGACTGCCAAAGAGACACAATAAAGGGGAGACTGAGAGCACATGGAAAAGGGGATAACAACATTCTAATAGTGACCTCACTATTATCAATGGCCTCAGAGATATCTGATGATGAGCTAAATGATAACTGTAGTAAACTGGCAGGGTCATCTCTTTCCTGTAGTTCACTATGCTGGTCAATCAACATGTGATCAGCTCATACAATAGTTATAATAGCTTAAAATGCATCTATCCTATATGTGCAGCTGGACTGATGCTCTAATCATTCACTGCATCTTCTGCAAGATAGGAGAGCTCCCTCAATGGTGGTGTTGTTGGTGCTAGGTTACCCTTATCACAGTAACAATACACCAAGAATCTGCCAAGTGGATGTACTCTAGGTTATTATGCTTTCGCACTGTGTCTTAGGATTCTCACTCTCAATGAGGGATAGTCTTGATTTTATAAGTATTGTATATATATGGAATATGGTAGATATCGTGTATACTATTGACATTATGAGATTATTCTTGGTATGGGCTTCAATCTGGTGACTAATTGACAATATATATGGATGTCTGTGATGTTCTAGGGATTTTGAAAAGATTATAAACTATTTCCAAGATTATTTCAGAACTCACAGTACTGGTACTCCAAGAGTCAGTGTCATTATGTGAGTCTAGTTCAATAATAAAAAGCAATACCAATACCAACTCAGAAAGATGATCTCTGATGTACTTGTACTTGAAAGAAACTACTGTTGATCACACATGACATCTGAATCCCCAACACTAAGCTTATTTGAATACTAGTTACAGTTCATCACATGTGAACCCCTTGACCCAGTATTCCACTCACACACATCAAGATCACACTATATATTACACCCACACCTCATAATATACACTGGACTCCTGAGATCGACTAGGCAGACTTTCACCATACCTGTCAAATGCACATTTTGTTCCCAAAAATATATGCAGACAGCTCTATATGAGAAAAACTTACAAACTGCATATGTAAATCTCAACATTGTACTTGCCTTGAATATACAACATGTACCTTCCGTCAGTCCAATTAACAATACAAAAACTCAACTATTTCTGCACCTAAAGGTAAATAAAGAGAACAAATAGTTTGATTCAGACCACAAATCTAATCCAGACCCAGCCAGATATGATACCAATGTATTGAATGATGATGTCATGCATGAGTCTGATTTGGAAGTACTCAACCATGACACCTCTGTGATGGCCAGTAAACAAGCATATTATCCAGGTACTAGGAAACCTATTGGAGATGTGAGTGGGTTTGAGGAAGAATACAGTACTTTGTGTCAGGATCTATGAGTTCCAATTACCAATGCTCATGATTTTAAACTTGTATCTTAGTTCATTCAGAGTAAAGTCTCAAAGTCACAAATCAATGAATTTTTTTGCAGCAGTCTAGGTAGTTCTACATCAGTTGACTATAGTTCAATATACAAACTGGAGAATCATCTCCAATCATTAGACCCATACATTTTTTATGTGTAATTGTTTGAAGGCAAAGTTGAAGATGGCAAGAGAATGCAACATTTCTTCTATTGGAACATCCTTGACTGTGTCAGATATCTTATTTGGCAGATAGTATAAAGAGATGACTTAGTCTATGTGCTATAGTATGAATAGAACCACAATTGATATATGATATATGCAGAAATGCATACAGTGGACTGGTGATGGGACATCTAAGTACTGTACACCCTCTTCTGCAACCTCTTTCATCAGGGTACTGGCTTACTATTTGTAGGATACATTTCTACATGGTCCTACTCTAGTTCCCGTAATTGGGATATCTGATCAGATATATCTCACCAACTTCTCAGGTGACAAGAAAGTGTAGCCTATCTATATTATAGCTGGAAATCTCCTATCAACTAGGTGTAATAGACTTGGATCAATGGTAGTTCTCCTTCTTGTACTATTGCCTGTTCCACCCAAGTTCTCACAGTACTCTTTGGCAGACAAACTACAAAGACAAATCAATACCAACACATTGCAAGGTGTATTTGAACTCATATATTCACCATTGTAAGATGCAGCACTTAAGGGTCTCTCAATTGACAGTGCAGATAGGATGGTCTGGTACTGCTTTCCTATCTTGTCCACATGAGTTTGCCAACCATATTGAAAATATTGCACTATATAGAGTAAAATTAAATACCTGTCCAAAATGTGAGGTGCCTCCTGATACATTAGGAACCTACACAGAGCAGACATATCCAGTAAGGGATTATACAATATATGAACATCTCAAACAAAAAAATCAACATTGGTCAACAGATACTGGATTGGGAGATGTCAATACCATATTTGATGCACTTGGTATCAAGATGGGATGAAATGTTTTTCAAGGACTTCAACAGGCTTCTGTGCCTGATCTGCACAAGCTAGATTTGCTCTATATAATTTATCTAGGACTATTTAAGCATATGATGGAGTGGATTCAAGGATTCCTCAAGAAACATGTATGACTGCATGATCTTGATGATGCTTGAAAGGCTTTACCACTGTACCAGGGATTCTTTGTACCTAAAAAGGCCTACTGTGGGGTTACATAGTGGCAAGGAAATAAGATGAGGAACACAAGGCATTTTCTTTAGGGAGTGCTTACCATAGCATTAAGACAGCCTAGTCATCAGAAGTGTTCATGATCTGAGACCTGTTTAATTGTGATTGCACCATACTAGGACTGGGTGGTGGGGTAGTGGGATTGTGTTGTCAACAAGCAAATGAGTAAAAGAATGAGCGAGCCAACCAACCAATCAGCAATGATAAATTAAATTATAGAAATAGGAAATAAAGAACATTAATACTATCTAATACTTTGTATAATCTCTCCTTGCTTCTAAAACTGCAGCTACTGTATTAGGTATTGATTTTCACAACTTCTCAAAAAACTCCTCAGGAATTATCTCCTAAACTAATGGTAATACATGTGCTAGCCTCTTCTTAACAGCCCCCTTTCCTCCTGGGGTATCACCAATCCTAGGATACTACTGGTGTAATTGCTTTTTAAGCTCAACCCATGCATGCTCAATAGGATTTAAATCAGGGGAATAAGGGGAATGTTCCTCAACTTCAATACAGTTTCTCTTCAACTAATTTATAACATTATAAGCCTTGTGAACACAAGAATTATCCTGCTGAAAAAGGATATCTTACATACTAAAAGAGATCATTTGATGAATAACAGGAAAAAGATGCCTTCTCAAGAGCTTAACATACCTGGTCTTATTGATATTTTTAGTAATAGGAACTAAAGGACCTTTTCTCTTACTCTAAAAGCACCCCCAAACTATAAGAAAAATTCCCTTATTCTTGTCCTTTGGATGAACACAATCAGCTAACTACTTCTCTCCAGGTTCTCTAAAAACCCATTGTTGTCTTGGATCCTTGGATCTCTCTACACTGCACTCATCACTCCAAATAACTTCTTCAAAATCCTCAACTATCCAATCTTTATGAACTGTAGCCCACTTCAATCTCTTCACAACATGCTCAGGCTTGAGCTTAGGTCTTGATTTGGCTGGTCATTTCTTGATATTGGCCTCTCTGAGTACTCTATCTACTATTTTATTTGCAGTTTGTTAGTCAATTATATCCTATCACTCAAGGATGTTCAAGTTTTACCTGTTGAAAGGGAAATACCCAGTGCATATTTATCCCTGAAACCAGATCTAGTCATTTTCCGGTTGGATTTGGCTTCTTGGTCAATTGTATGATGCTGTTGACAGCTAAGAACTGGGGTGCAACTGGGATGAGGAATGTTTTCCAGTGATTGGTGCTCACCTGCTCAAGCAAGAAAACTTTTAACTGTTGTCCAAAGCTGTCCAATAAGTTCAGCAACAAGGGCAATATTTTGAACCCAGTAGAAAAAGGCAATAATCATGCCTTTTTTAATGTTGGTCATCTCTTTTCGCAAGGTTTTAGGAGTTTTTTTTTTTTGGTACTGAAGGGTTTGCATATCCGGATCACTAAACTATAGTTAAAAGATGAAAGTAAATAAATTGAGGAGCAGGTTCTGTAAATGGTGTTACAGTAGCAAGTAATTTTGTGATGCCATTCCTGGTTGCGACAAACCTAGCGATCTGGCATTTTTAGTGAAGTTACTTCGTAAGGCAAGACATATTTCATGAACACTTCTGATGACTGGCTGTATGTAAGTGCTACCTTTTAAATGTGCACTTGCTTGCATAAGGTTATTACTCAATTTCAGTTTGATGGCCCAATACCAAAGCCATACACCTGAGACCCTAGATTATATGGAACAATATCTGAATTGGTTTCATGATATAAAAGATATCATTTTAGAGTTTCGAATATCTAAGTGAACATGAGCAAAGGTTAATGAGCAGCAGAGGGAGCTATGACATCAAAGAACATGGGTAAACCAATCAGTCATGAAATTTAATTGGTGTCATGTATGGGAACAGGATTGTGATGAAGAGAACAACCAACATATGGAACTGATCCATACAGAATGTCATTTTAACTTCATTAAGATGCATCTACTAAGTTATTTTTAGGGTCACATATATAAGTTTAGCAACATTCAGATGTATTCTATAGAGTGTAGTGAGCTCACGCATAAGGAATAAATCAAGGATGGGTGGCACTGTTCAAATAAAAATGATACTGCAAGACAGATCTTTCACAGCTATGGTCAACAGTATGTGATCTGAATGAGAATTTTGAACCTGGATTCCCTTCAATATTATGGAACTGATCTTCCTACTAATGTCTTGGATTAATTAGATACAATGAGTATTGTATCTATACTAGTCATCCATTGTAGGATCCTGAAGGGATGTTGTGATGATGTCTCCAATGTGATAGATTTTTGTAAGGCCTTCGGTGTCTCGCCTGAGAGTATCTATCGAAAATTGATTTGATATAACTCTGACAGCCCACCATTGGAGCACCACCTTCCTGAAAATCGAACTATACTTCAATTTCTTCTGGTTGAACTACTAACACAACTTAAAATCTCTATTCTAGCATTCCAAGAAACTGACATTTATGACATCCATAGGGCGAACTCTACTAGCACCCAATTCTTCAGGAACTAGGTGAGTTGTAATAATTAAGTTTCAGTACAGACAGGTGATGAGTATATGTATGGTACATTCTGGGGCCATCTTTCAGGAAAGCTCATGGCTGTTAGGCATATGGAAAAAAGGGCCAAAGTTACCTGGCCTTTACTCAGGATTATTTCTACCATACCCCTGCAGCCCCCATGTAGGGACCAGGCGTCATCACGGTATTACGGTCAGTTGTGTCCCAACACCTTAACAACAATGAACGATGCCTTCAGCATAACACCATATACATCGTCACTGTCCATCCAACCGGATGCTGTCCATAGGATATATGAGAGGGCACCTTTGGCGACTTATGAGAAGTGACTCGAAGGAATTTGGTTAAGTTTTGGGCGAGCTATTATCCTTTGCACTAGCAGTTAAATATTATGGCTAATAAGTAATGGTACGATTTGGGAAGAAACCGTTAGTGACTGAATATTGTGAGCCTATGGCACCATAGGGTAGCCATAAGAGCCGAGCCTTTTGCTATGAAAGAAGTAGTACCCCAAGAGGGTCTACTCGAGAATCGGTATGAGAGAGTTTTGCCCGACGAGCTATTGGCTCGATCGCTGGCCAAAGGACCTTCATATCCGATGGGCTTTCCAGTGCATAAATATGTGATACAATAGCCACGCTCATTTATTAAAGCTGATCACTTTATATTTTTGAGGCAGAACAATTGGCATAGTTGCTGTTGGGGCGGCATGCTCAAATTAAGTTCATATAGTAGAGAGATCAAAGACTACCTACTGGCGGAGTGTTCGCACCGTCAGAGACAAATAGGAGTTCAGAGAGATCGAAGCTGAGCTAGGCAAATATTCTCAGGGTCAGGAGTTTTCGCACTTAGGAAAAATAAGAGGTTTTTGATGGAGGTACTTAAATAGTATGGGAGTTGATTGTAGCCCAGGATAACCCAGACGCGGAATATAAATATCGAGGAACTCCTAGCTATTTACAAACATCAAGCAATGGAGAAGAGATCTTATTAATATATTTATTATTTACTCTTGAAGAAACTTATTACGAATGCAACTTTCTGAGCCTACCTTGACGATCTTCGTCTTTGCTTTATTTTATCTTATCTTACCTCAAGAAACATATGGCCTAGGCCAAGCATCACTATTTCCGGTTGGGCTACCCCATAACAGTATATTAATAGTCTCCACGTTACCTAGGCTCCTATATACATTTATCCCGATCTACACACATTATGGATCGCATCAGACGAGATTCACCTATGCCCCTTGCTATTCAAGGAGTGGGGGCCGATACACCTATGGAAGAAGGAGCACCTTCTCTAGCTAGTGATGTGACATCGATACTGGCTGCTACCACTACACAAAACCCCCCATTCCTCTGCAGTGGAGGTTCCCCTGCGGGCTCTTTGCGAGGACGGAGATCATGGGGAGTCAAAAAAAGAACTTATTCCCTAAGAGGAAGGCCAGATGGCCCCCCACGAAACCCGGAAGTTCCGGCTATCCTAAACCACATATTAGAGTACCTTAACCAAGTTGATCGGACTGCCTCAAGGTCCATCGACGAACAACACATAGCTTACCAAGAGCTGTCCTCACGAGGATGACAATATGCTGATGAGCTGGAAGCCTACAGAAATAGGCTTGACTGGGGAGAACAGATAGTGGGAAATGAGTTAGCAGAAATACACCTAAAGATGTCTGCATTCGTAGAAGAAATAGGAACATCACGAAAGCACTTTCAAGACCAAGTAGCCATAGAGCTACAAAGACATAATGCTCAACATGAGCAACAACAGGTGGTAAGTACCCAATTGAATCAGAATATTGACTTGACAGGGCAAGCATTGTTTTTGCGCGACCGACAGCTGGAACAATTAATCCAGCAAGTACAAGCCTAGGTGGAAATCGACCAAAATCAATGCGCAGAGGTGGAACAAAGAATGCAAGAAATGATGCGCCTCGTGCAGCAACAATTAGTTGAAGTGGCTCACTCAGCTGCCACACCTTCTCTTCCAGCAAGACAAGTGATGGCAGAAACTGTGCCTCCTTCTTCCTCTGGTTCCCTGGCGGGTAGGTCAAAGAAAGGAAAGGAAGTTGATGAGGCCTGCCAACACCCATGGGAGGAGGAGAAGGAGGAGGAAGAGGGGGCGAAGGACCCCCTATGATGCACGGAGCAGGAGGTGGTGATCCTAATCCAAGCAGTAGCAGTAGCTCCACTAGTGGAGAAGGTCCGGCTCCACCTCCCACACCTAGGGCTACAAGTCACCACCCCCCCAAGACAGCCCCAGATACAGATGACATGTTGGAAATATTGGGAACTGCGATTACCAGGGGAAAATGGCATGCTGACCCACCAGCTATATTTGAGGCCAAAGTCTATGAAGACATCAACATGTGGGTGTTGGACTGCGAAGACTATTTTGCGAGAAATCCAAATCAATGGACAGAATACTATGATAAGATTGTCTATGCTTTGAAAAGAACAAAGGGAAAAAAGGTAGCCCCTTTCACCAAATGGTACCAGAAAAGCATGACAGAAGCCATGAGTGCTCCTTTTCAACCAGACTTGGTCTCTTGGACTAGATTCACTCAAGAAATTGTCAGCTGATACTCAAGTATTCAGCAGGAACAGGAAGCAGCTCGGGCCATGAAGAAGATCCCTTATAATAATGATATCGAAGACTACCTCCTTCTGCTTGAAAACCTTAATATTAAAGCTAAGATGTCGGGCATCAGTTAGAGGCTCCTGGTTGAAGACAAGCTCCATGAACAAATCCTGAGAATGCTCTCAGGAGAGACATACGATTCCGATGAAGACTGGCTCAAGGCACTAAGAGGCTTTGGAAAATTAGAAGAATCTTTGTTACAATGTCAAAACCTCTCCCACGCAATGGGAAACGGGTGAGGAGATACCACAAAAAGGAAACGTGGTAACAAGAATAAAGGTTCCAATACCAAGGCCAACAAAAAGTCATGGTCGAAAAAAGCAGTCGGGACAGGCTGGAAAGCACAGAAGATAAATTCAGGGGAGGGCAATGCCGCTCCGATACATACAGATTGGAAGAAAGCTCATGAGGGAGTCCCCCAGACCCTTATGGATAAGAGGTGAGAAACTCAGGGCTTGTGCACCCGTTGTGGACTCACCAACCACAAATGGTGCATGTGTAGAAGAGCAGCCATGGTTAGTTCTGTGATGTGACGCAAGCTACCAAAGAGACGGAACACTCAGTTGGAGGTCCAGGCCCCCCAAGAAAGGTGGCGGCAGGTAGGTCACATGGCAATGACAAGGCTGCCCCCACAAATTTAGGAATTATCTGACCTGGGGTCCAACTGAGGGGAATTCTTTCGAGGTCTACACACCCTCTTCTCAGCTGAAGAGCATTGGACTGGTCACCGTCTAATTGAAGGGGTTAAGCCTGACACTGATTCGGGTCTGTGCATAAGCTTAAGGAGACAAAGGTGTTGAGTAGACAAGGAACAGTTTGGCACCATACAGTGACGGTGTATGGGTACTTGTGGTCTGGCACAAATTCGCAATGGGGGCTCGTGCCCCACCAGACTTGAATCTTAGCCCACACTAACAGTACTAGCGGATTGTACCCTTGCTTAATCATAATGAAAAAGTACTGGTCAGGTTATAATGGGAACCCATTGGCAGGGGGTAAAGACCACCAGTAGTGGGCTGCCCAATAACTGAAAGACATTCTTTTCTTGTCAGTTTACCTGAGGAGACCTGATTGGTCGAAATAACATGGGTGTTATAGTAAACTCAAAAAGCTTTACACCCATTACAACCAACAATACAAAAACTGCACGAATAAAATAGTTAACGCCTACACCGATTATACCTTAGTACCAATACGACTTCACTCAGTATATATTTTAACTTGGGACCAGGAGCTTTTATCGTTTGTCCCAAGACAACTATCATCTTTTGTACACCCTACCGGGAATATCTGTACAAAAATCCAAGAATACACTAAAGTACACCATAGTACTATTATCGCTTTGTGCTAAATATTCCTCCTAGCGCACCAAAGACCACCGGTACCTGGGTACGCCAGGTCGACATATTCATCCAGACAAAAACTCTGCTCGAGAAAGACACTCGAACCCTCACTAAAGGCAAAAGGACCCATTGAAGTCCATACCAGATGTTCGTTATAGAATGTCGAAGTGAAGACACATTGAAACAGAGCCTTTGGGCAAGCAGTGCAAACTTATTGCCCCACAACCTACCCTTTATGAGCACCTGGAGGGACACGCACACCTCAATGTTGTGAGAAAACGAGATTGAATCCAAATCCTATTAGACTCTGGAGCCGACGTTTTTGTCCTAAATGATAAATTGGTACAAGAATTAGATATACCTTGCATATTGCGCAAAAATCACATCCCAATTAAGGGATTTACAGGCAACATCGTCCAGTCAAGTGGCGAACGAGATACGATACCCTTAAAAATAGAAATAGGGATAAACCACTACACTACCGAAGTCTCCTGCGAGGTAGCCTAAAAATAGATGGGGAATGATAATACCTTTCGGCTGGTTGAAAGAACATCCCATATCCAACATTATATATCCAAGCAGATGGGAATTCCAAGGAGAAAACTGCAATGACCACTGCGGCCCAGGCGCTTGGTGTGACTGGGATGAACTGTTCGAATGGGATGATGATGTAGCTCATGACCCCGATGCAACAGTTGTTAGCTTGGTAACCTCTATGGATGAAAACGAGGATTTGGTGGTGAGCCGGTTATCAAAGGAATATCTGGATTATACCGACCTCTTTCTCCCATCGGCTGCAGAAAAACTACCTCCAAGAAGAACATTCGACCATGCGATTGATCTCAACAAGGGTCTAAGTCCCCGTGGGGACCAATTTACAAGCTCTCAGCCTCTCAATTAGAAGTCCTACACCTATACCTAAATGAGATGTTAGAACAAGGAAAAATCAGACCTGGTATGGCACCTTGTGGGGCTCTGATATTATTTGTACCAAAACCAAATGGTGGTTGGTGCCTGTGCATTGATTATAGGGGTCTTAATAAGGTCACCGTATCTAACAAATACCCACTGCCTCTAATGACAGAGCTACAGGACTGGGTGGTGGGATCAACCATCTTTACCAAGTTAGACCTAAAGGACGGGTTCCACCTAATTAGAATTAAGGAAGGGGATGAATGGAAGACAGCATTCCAAACCCGTTACGGACACTTTGAATCCAAAGTTATGCCATTCGGGCTTGTTAACGCCCCAGCTACCTTCCAAGCAATGATGAACACAGTTATACGAGAATTCCTAAATTACGGCGTTGTGGTCTACATGGACGATATTCTCATCTACTCAGCAGATGAGGCAGCCCAAGTCGAACTAGTTCGAAAGGTATTAGCTCGCCTACAGGAATATCAACTGGCAGTCTCTATTGCAAAATCTTATTTTCACGTCACTACAGTGGAATTTCTAGGCTATGTAGTAACAACAAAAGGAGTCTCTATGAGTGAGAAAAAGGTGGAATCCATCTGAAAATGGAAACAACCAAAGTCCGTAAAAGATATACAAATCTTTATGGGCTTAGCGAACTTTTACCGACAATTCATCAAGGACTTTTCTGCAATTTGCAAGCCAATCATGGAACTCCTGAAGGGAAATTCCAAACATTTTGCCTGGGGAAGAGAGCAAGATGAGGCCTTCGAGTTCCTAAAAGAGCAATTTGTGACTGTGCCAATTCTTTGTCATTTTGACTCCATGAGGGAAACATTTGTGGAAACTGATGCAAGCGATTTCGCGCTTGGCTGTGTTTTGTCACAACTAGTAAAGAAAAACTACACCTGGTAGCATTCCACTCACGGAAATTTGGACCTGCCGAACGGAACTATGACGTTCACAATAAGGAACTACTAGCCATTGTAGAGGCATTTAAGGAATGGCGACACTATCTGGCAGGAACCGAAGTCCCCATTACCCTTTATACCGACTACCAAAATCTGCAATACTTCCTTACCACAAAAGCATGGAGTGCTAGACAAATCCGATGGGCTCAGAAATTGGCAGATTTTAATTTTCATATTGTTTACTGTCCTGGAGTCCAAGGAGGCAAACCAGATGCATTGAGTAGACGGCCGGAGTACCGTCCTGAAGGGGGAGCTACCCATAGGGAACAGTCTATTCTGAAGGCTGAAAATTTTTTACAAGTTGCTGTGGTATGGAAAACCCCTGGAGAGAAAAGATTAGAACCCACAGACAATATAGAACTCGACCCTAGGCCCGAAGATGACTGAATGTCAGAAGCAGGAGACTTGGACAGAGACATAGAGCCACAAAGGGTCCGAGTCCACAGATTAGCGGAGAATGCTAAGATTCCCACTAGAGGTTCAACCTTTGCAGCCAGACATGACTTCTATAGCATGGACACGATAACCATCCCCGGAAAGGGACAAGCCCTTGTTACAACAGGAATAGCTGTAGGACTCCCCAAGGGGACCTATGGATGAATAGCACCCCGAAGTAGATTAGCACTGAGACACGGCATACATATAGGTACTGGAGTAATAGACGCCGACTATATTGGGGAAATAAAAGTTCTAATAGTCAACCTAATGAATACAGACTACAAGGTTGTGAAGGAAGACCAAATAGCCCAAATGATTGTCAAAAAGATCGACAACACAGAGCTCCAAAAAGTGGCAAATTTAGCCATAACTGAACGGGCTAATACTGGCTTTGGAAGTAGCGACCTATTCAGAAGAAAACCCATAGTGTGCTTTTTACAAGCAAGCTCTAAAGACAATGAGCACTTTGACCATTACGATGAAGAGCACAACCCAAAATTGTCAGAAGAAGTAGTAATGTTGTCTAATGCCATCATTGCAAGGGTAGAAATAAGAAAGTTCGATGCCGACTTCATAGCAAAGGTTAAGAAAGCAGCCGAATGGGATGAAGAGTGGGTCATGAGATGGCAGGAGTTGGAAAGATTGAGAAAGGATGGAATAGAGCCCTCAAAGCTTTAGACCTTGAAAGATGGGCTGGTATATTATAAGGATCGGCTCTTCATCCCAGCAGATGAAGGCATCCAAACCCTCATAATGAATGGGTGCCATGATTCCAAGGTGGCAGGACACTTCGGCCAGGAAAAAACCCTTGAAATAGTCACACAAGACTTCTACTGGAAAGGTTTGCCAGAATGGGTCAATGATTATGTCAGATCCTGTGACAAATGTCAACACAACAAATCCTTAAGACATGCTAGGTATGGCCTACTCCAACCATTACAAGTACCATATGCTGCGTGGACATCTATCTCGACAGATTTTATTGTTCAACTACCCGAGTCACAGGGACACACTCAAATCATGGTTGTAGTAGATCGATTCACTAAGATGGCACATTTTGTCGGCCTAAAAGAAAATGCGACCGCAAAAGATGTTGCTAACACCTTCCTCCAAGAAGTATGGAAACTCCATGGACTACCCACAGAAATCATTTCCGACATCAATGCAAAGTTCTAAGGTGAATTTTGGGAATTGTTGTGCAAGCTTCTGGGAATCAAAAGAAGAATGTCGACAGCCTATCACCCTCAAACTGACGGGCAAACTGAAAGAACCAACTAAGTGCTGGAAGGTTACTTACGAAGCTTTGTCAACTATGATCAGGATGATTGGTATCAGCTTCTCCCATTAGCAGAGTACGCTTACAACAACTCTACCACTAATGCACATAAAATGACCCCATTTTTTGCAAACTACGGTTTCCATCCCTAGACTGAATGGATGAGAGAATGAGAGGCTCAAAATCCAGGTGCAGCCATTTATGCGCACTTGATGAAAAATATATATGGACAGGCCAAGGAAACGCTAGAATCTATGTGAAAGGCCATGTCAAGATATTATGATCGAAAAGTCAAAGAGCAGCCCGACATTAGGATAGGAGACCAAGTCATGCTCAATGGAAAAAAAAACATGTGATCAAAAAAGCCCTCAAAAAAGTTGAGCCCCAGACTCTACGGGCCCTTCAAGGTATTGGAGAAAAGGGGCGAACGAGCCTACAAACTACAAATACCTGACCGATGGAAAATCCATCCAGTATTTCATGTGGCACTACTTGAGCCCTACCAAATCTCTGTTTGGCCTGGACAGGCACAGCCATCCCGCTACCCTGAAGAAATCAAAGGAGATTTACAGTTGGAAGTGGAGAGAATTGTGAGGAGTGAAATAATCTTCTATATAAAAAGAGTGAGAGGATGAAACAAAGTCCTCTGAGAACTCCGATATTTTGTAAAATGGAAAGGTTGTTCTGAAGATGAGAACACCTGGGAACCGCCGGAGCACCTGGAGTGTGCAGCGGAATTGTTGGAGGAATTTCATAGGTTGAATCCTGAAATGCTGGGACAGGCAGGATTGGAATAGTGTGACAAGGTTTTCTTTGTGTGGCCAAGCAAATGTGCAAAGTTTTTTACCCTACCATATTGAGTTGCTAAGAAGAAAGTTTTTATTAATTTTTATTTTTATTTTTATTTTTAATTTTTATTTAAGGAAGACGTTCGAGACGAAGTCTTGGGAGGGGGAGCTACTGTTAGGCATATGGAAAAAAGGGCCAAAGTTACCCGGCCTTTACTCAGGATTATTTCTACCATACCCCTGCAGCCCCCATGTAGGGACCAGGCGTCATCACGGTATTACGGTCAGTTGTGTCCCAACACTTTAGCAACAATGAACGATGCCTTCAGCATAACACCAGATACATCGTCGCCATCTGTACGACTGGATGCTGTCCGTAGGATATATGAGAGGGCACCTTTAGCGACTTATGAGGAGTGACTCGAAGGAATTTGGTTAAGTCTTGGGCGAGCTATTATCCTGTACACTAGCAGTTAAATATTATGGCTAATAAGTAATGGGACGATTTGGGAAGAAACCATTAGTGACCAAATATCGTGAGCCTATGGCACCGTAGGGTAGCCATAAGAGCCGAGCCTTTTGCTATGAAAGAAGTAGTACCCCAAGAGGGTCTACTCGAGAATCGGTATGAGAGAGTTTTGCCCGACGAGCTATTGGCTCGATCACCAGCCAAAGGACCTTCATATCTGATGGGCTTTGTGTGCATAAATATGCGATACAATAGCCGCACTGATTTATTAAAGCTGATCACTTTATATTTTTGAGGCAGAACAATTGGCATAGTTGTTATTAGGGTGGCATGCTCAAATTAAGTTCATATAGTAGAGAGATCGAAGACTACCTACTGGCAGAGTGTTCGCACCCTCATAGACAAATAGGAATTCAGAGAGATCAAAGTTGAGCATGGCAAATATTCTCAGGGTCAGGAGTGTTCACACTTAGGAAAAATAAGAGGTTTTTGATGGAGGTACTTAAATAGTATGGGAGTTGATTGTAGCCTGTGATAACCCAGATGTGGAATATAAATATTGACGAACTCCCAGCCATTTACAAACATCAAGCAACAGAGAAGAGATCTTATTAATATATTTATTATTTACTCTTGAAGGAACTTATTACGAATGCAACTTTTTGAGCCTACCTTGACGATCTTCATCTTTCCTTTATTTTATCTTATCTTACCTCAAGAAACATACGGCCTAGGCCAACCATTACTATTTCCGGTTGGGCTACCCCATAACAATGGCGTTCTTCAAAATTAGAGACTACATGCATGAGGACATGGTCTGCCAGCTTGCAGGTGTCCAAATGTTCAATGTAGTTAACTCGAGATACTTATCTGATATACACAGTCTTGTTATGGTACAGCTAAGTGAATATATACAGCAGTTTACTATAATAGACATTGGGACAATCCTTGGCCTAGCATACCTCATCCCTGAGATAGACTAGCAATGGCTTATTAACAGCCATATTGATTTAAGGATTTTTAACAAGATTTATTGAGGAATCTTGAAGATAGACAATCAGGTGATGGCTGTTAGCATGGGCAAATATTCGGTATCAAGTATGGTTAAATAGTAGGGAGAATATTGAATGGTTCAAAGAATATTATAGCATCTTTGATTGCAAGCTGTATATAGAAACCTATATGTAGAAACTAAATAATGAATACAACTAAAAGTATACAATGTAAAGTACATAATGTAAAAAATTACATTAGAGACATCATGGCATCATGATGTCACTACAATGTAGTGGAGGAACTATACATACACAGTGTAAAGTACATGATGTAACTAGCAGCCCCTCGACCGACCAGTCAAAGCATGTCTCATATGATTGGTAGGAGGGTACAGCTTTAATTATGGTCACTTGATTGCATGGTGGAATGGCATGTAGCATATTTTTTACAAGACTCTAGAAATAAGCATTGGACCCATTAGTACCATATAGTTACAGGTATGGAAAATGAGCATGAGTACCTATAGAGGAAGTGAATTACATGGAGTAGGTGATGCTATCTCAGAGGTCAACTTAATTCAGTTTCTATATATAAGATATCACAATTACATATATTAATTGAATCACTTGAATGATAATAGTAAAGACAAAAATTAGAACTTTTAATTGCTAACTTCCTCAATATTCTATGAAACAACTCAGGAGGGGGGGGGGCAGAACAGAACTCAAATTATCAACATAATGTTACACCAAGATGCAAGGAGTTATAAATTAGTTTGAAACAAATAAGGATAGTCAGAGTTGTATAAAATCAGAAGGATGTATATGAAACCAGGATTCAATAGCAAGTAAG
Source organism: Choiromyces venosus 120613-1 (assembly GCA_003788595.2). Classification (NCBI taxonomy): domain Eukaryota; kingdom Fungi; phylum Ascomycota; class Pezizomycetes; order Pezizales; family Tuberaceae; genus Choiromyces; species Choiromyces venosus. The sequence continues at coordinate 80,695 of ML120539.1, read as the reverse complement.
GAGCTGGAAGGCATGAACTGGTATTATATCAGCATTATTTCAAAACAGCTTGAAGGTATGTGAAAACAAAATTCACTTACCTAGAAGGGGGAAGGGGAAAAGGAATTGAGATCCTGAAAGAGAGGAGGAGTTCAGTAGTAGAGGTATTAGATCATTGACCTTGTTAATAGTATGCATTATTACCTAGAAAGAAGAGAAACAATGAACAGAAAAATGATGGAAAAGACCTACATGGAGGATTTAGAGAAGAACCTCAGGATATATAATATTACCTGTATGATTAGGTGTATGCACTGAGGGCAAGAGGGTGAGTCCATTAAGTGATGTAACCTATGACAAAGCAACATAGAGCTGTCTATGAGTAAAGGCTGGGGTGCGTAGATCTACACCCACCTGCTCAAGTGACTGGTCCTCAGGCTGTGACTTATTTACAGTCATGGCAAAGCAGAGATGTACAGGAAACTGCTTGCACTCGAGAATAAACGGTAGGTCTTCATCAGTGGTAGTAAGCTTGATGCGTGGCAGGGGTCAGGTTTGGCTATTTAACTTTCCACCTAGAATGGCAACCTGCAAGCTGTTGCGACTGATCCCCAAGACTCTCATCCTGGTCCCATTACACAAACCCTCTTGTGGACTGGGATTGTGAATAAGGATAACAGGTGCTCCAATCTTGAGTCGCAAGCAGGAGGGAGGAATAGATGCTAGGTTAATACTCTGCAAATACTCCCTCACATAGGGCTCTGCAGCTGCTGCATCCTCACTGACTTGGACATCATTGACAGCCTCAGAGTGGTGCTCCAAACCAGGCATCCTTTCCAGTAGTAGGTCATTAAAATCATTAACTGTCTCATTTTGGAAAGCCAGGATAGCTCTACCAACCAGTACATAGTGGGCAGTGACAGCTTCATCCAATAAAGATTGTGGATACAGTTGATCACAAAGCTGATCAACAGTAGATACACAATGAATGTAGGCTGGAAGCATAACTTGTCCATAGAGAAGTAGATTGGCAACCAAATCCTTGAGAAATATAAGGAATACCTGATTAGCATTACTGGCAATAATGCACATACTTGTCTTAAGTTTCAAGACTTTTAAGCTGCACCAGATTGAGCTATACTGGATACAGGCAAGTACTGTTGCCTGCCTGGTACCACGACGGATAGCTGGTAAGATCTGAGCAAAGTCACCCCTAAGAACTGTGGGAATCCCACCAAATATATGCTGGTCCCCGATATTACAAACATCATTCAGGGTCCAGTTAACTGCCTCGAAGCATGCCTTATACTGCATTGGAACCTCATCCCAAATGATAAGAACTGTCTGACAAATCAACTGACCAAGGAATGAGTTGTATGTGATGTTGCATACAGAGTTAAGGTCATTTGATAAGGGGATCTTGAATCTTGAATGCACTGTCTGACCACTGGGTAGCAATTGCGCCGCAATCCCTGAGGATGCAACACAAAGCACAATCTTTCCCTGGGGACGGAAGTAGCTGCAGAGACAGTTGTAAAGGAATATCTTACCTGTACCTGCAGGACCATGTAGGAAGAAGGCACCAGAAATCCTTTGCTGTTGTGGGTCTTGCATATAGCTCTCCACCACTGCAACTATCGCATTGAAACAGGAAGCCTGTTCGTCATTCAGCTGCTCTCGCATACCATTGTACAGCTCTTGCTCCTTCCCTACATCATAGGCTAACTCTTCTCCCAATATCACATTGTTAAATGCCTGTTGTCCAGCCTCTTTTCAGGGCAACACTGGTTGTGGCAGACCAAACCCCTCAACAGATGTACCAAATTCATCCAAAAACTGCTGGATTTGGTAAAGCCCATAGTTCAAATGAATGCCCACTCCAAAGTACTCCCCACCAGCTGGCATGACCACTCTACCTGCTATGATCATATGTGCCAGGTCATCACAGAAACTCTCTCCAAACTGTTCCCAGACCTGCAGTGGATTGGTGATTGTTGTATGGATAAGAGCCAGAGCAAAGAGGTGACGCAGTGACCGACCAGTCATAAACCCTTGACCATCACAGAACATGGCCACCCACTCCCCATTATCCTCCAACTGCCCCAAGGCAATGTATGCACCCTTGAATGTTGTATGTAATACTCCATCCACTGTATGCAGGTCATCAAAGCTAGTTGCACCATGAATGACAGTCAGGAGTAAGCGTAGATAGTAACATTCCACCATAAAGGGGCTTGCTGAATACATATGACCAATTGACCTGTGCTGTATTCTCCGCTTCCATCACACCTTACGAACATATACATAGTGCTCCCGAAACTCGTGGTATAAGTAGCACCTTCCATCTTCATTTTCTGCATTGTACTTGAAATATGTCAAGAGAGTTGTAATTGAGGTATCCATCTGTTCACGCAGTGCCTCTGAATTCTCCTGTTCTGAGAAGTAAATAGGTTGTTCACCAGGAAGATGAAGGGCAAGATGTGTCACTAGTGGTTGTTCTTCATGAGTTGAATATTCAAACAAACACCACACAGCCTCAGTTGGACCAATATAGTGACCATGGAGATAGCGCTTGATCTCATCATTCTCTGAGTCCAAGATAGCACTGGCACGATCTCCACCCATGTAGATGTACTTGTGGATATACTTTACAGCCCGAACAGACCCACAAACCTCAACATTGATGTGGACCATGTAGCAGAGTGAAAGGTACAGACTATATGGCACCATTCTTTGATTGTCAATTATGGTGGTCACCCTGACTCCACTCCCTGGTACTACCAATGTGAAGGATTGTCCAGTATTCCGTCTCTAGTAGGTTGGATACCCATCCTCTGTGATGATTGTCTCATCTTGGAAATTACGGGGATAGCCCTTATGACATGTTGATACTACCAGAGGGTTCAAACCCTGCATGCAGGCTGCTCGACTATTGCCACCAGCACAGTGACTATGAACTATTGTAGATTGGATGATACCACACAGCTCCTCACCAATCACATCATCCTCACAGAGCAGCTCTACACTGATGAAGCAGTCAATATTGGCTGCAGTGAGGAACTGATAATCAGTTTTCAGGAAGAGAAGGAGATGAAGGTATGGGAGGCCCCACTTCTGATACTCAATTGTCAAAACCCAACCAAGCCATAGTGCTAAGACTTCCTTGTGCCATAACTGATCAAGTAAATCATGTACCTTGAGATTGAAGACAAGTGCTACCAGATCAAGCCGATCTCCAGCTGACTGGTGGAGCAGAAGCTCATGCTCAATTTCAACCCATTTAGGATTAGCAGTAAAGGTTATGAAGAGGGAAGGCTTGCCAAAGTACCGTACAATCGCCATACTGTACTGGTACAGGTGTTGCATAAATCTATCACCTCCTAGATAGCTGGATGGCAAGACCACCCGCCTTCCAACCTCTGCGAAGTTGACATCACCAACCTCCATTATATCAGCAAGACCATTGTAGAGATCAGAGCGGATATTTGCCTGATGTTAACGCAGCCAGGCAAGCTTATTCTGATCGCACACTGCCCATGCATCCACAACAAACTGCTGGAAAAGTCTCTGAGCATGGAAGAGAGTTGAGGGCTCCCCATTTCTAGGATGTAAGCAGAATCGGTAGAATACGTACTGTGTGAGATTCATATTTTGGCGATTGCTATACTGATTGCCAAGTGTCCTACCCCAATGCCAGCCAGGTTCTCCATGGGGGAAGAGGAGAACATAGTGGAGTGGAAGATAGGAGGCATGGTTGGGATTGATCTGGGAAAACGAGTTTCCAATATCCTCTCCATTCAATCTCTGTGCTAATACAATATCTCTGAATCCTGCACTCCCATACTCCTCTGACAGAATCATGGCAACTTTATTGGTAGTAGGTAGGTTTTCATGCCACTGATCTGCACCCCTTTCTACCACAAGACTCAACTGTGGATCCAAGATTATGCAAAAGTTGTCCTCCCTCTCTGCAATCTACTCAAACCTCTCCTTGGCTGTAAGGTATAGGTGAATAAGTGGGCAGGACTCTTGCAACATCAAGGTGAGTGAACAAACAAGATTGGTATCCAATTCTAGTGCATGGACAGATCTTGCTTCCACTGCATAAAGCAGATCATAGAGGTAGATCTGGGAATAAAGGGTATCCTGTCCTCCTGCTTGGACCAGAGGTCCCTGCCCACGATAGATTGCACCATGTATCTGGAATAGCTGGAAAGTACCACCAATCTCACTTGTACGTTTATCCATATTGTACTGGATGGATGTAAAAGCAAAGAGATTATTTCATCTGCAAAGCCCTGAGCGGAAGAACTTTGATTGCGCATTATCTCTATTCATCAAAGCATTGAGGTGCTCTGGTAGTTATTGCATTCTCTCAACCTGGGCATCACCATGCTTGCAGCAGGACTCGTAGCTTGCCTCCCCACCTTGGGGTCATTTGGCTGATGGCTCCTTTGCCCAGTGCAGAGCTTGACAGCCAGTACACCTGATATCCATCCTACCTAGATCGTGACATGTCCACCTTGCCCGCTGGTCCAGTATGGCCAAAGGTACTTGCAAATATACCTCTTGACCCCCCTGTCCTTGAGCTAAAGGAACTACATGATCATTGACCATAGGTACTGCAGCTGCCCCTCCTCTTACTACTCATTCAGCAGCCTATATTACAAAGTCACAATTAGTTTCATCTTCACAAAATACCTGGGAGAATATCAGCAGTGGTATTAACTGACCAAATACATCCTGCAAGTCAATAGTATTCCTCCTCTCATATTCTGATCAAAATCTGTCACATTCTTCTCCCTTCAACACTGCCTGCATCTCCTCCTTCCTGCTGGTTCATCTACCACTGACATCAATATTAGACATCATTCAGGATATACTTTGATGATAACTATACCTTCTTGTTCCTTTCCTTGAACTATAATAAATTGTTAGCTACTAATCTCAACAGCTGAGTGGCAACTACAAACCTTCTAACTGTTCTGCAATTGTATTCTCCCCCTCCTCTACTGCCTGCACCACTGTTCCTCTCTGTTGTTGCCTCCTGGTCCTCCTTTTCTCCTATTATCACCAGAAACCATGTTAATATCCTGTGATCCTTGAGTACAAGAGTGGGACTCAGTAGGTGTGACTGACCAAGCACACCCTACATGTGCAGTGCAGACTCCCTTACTGATCTCGATTGAAATCAGTCTCAGGTTTGTCCTGTTGGCAGCTACTGCAGTATGGCATTATAATAAAAAACTCTTTCAATTTTTATATTCAAGTTGTATAGGTGTGGTACCCAAGCCATGGCAGGGAAGTAGTGGAATTCAACAGATTGAAACTGTTTGGTTGTTAATTATTATCAAAACAGATAGAGGTGATGTGAAGAGGATGATTGAGGAAAAGATAGGGAAGATTGACATTATATAGGAGAGGGGCAGAAAATCTTGCATGTGGAGCTTGGTATCTTAAAATTGTTGTGTCTTATTTTGCCGAATGGACCAAAGATACCATGCACTGTGTACACTATCACAGATCTTATCAGATGATCAGATCAGATCAGACATTTGAGATTGCGTTTTGAGATGAACTGTACAGTACATAGTAGAAATTATGTTGCAGATGTCATGGTATTATGATATTGCTATGATGCAGTGGAGGAGCCAGACATATTGCTGCGAATTACTGGAATGCACTGTGTCCTTAGAGAGAAGAACTGACAATGTTGAGGCATCAGAATGCTGAGAAGATTTGAGGCAGGGATGGGGACATCATGAGGGGGAAGTATCTGTAGTAGTTATTCTTCAGGTATGGTTATAGTATTGGGGTAGGAGACTGCAGGAACCTGACATAGGGTAATCAAGTATAGTGATACCCAGTGGTACTCTGGAGGGGCAGTGAGTATAGTTAGATATCAGGACATAGGGAAGAGGCTATAATAGATTGAGATATCTGAGTGTAGTGAGGGTGCTGGCACAACATCACATAGAGTCTAAAGGCAGTTGAGCATTACTACATGACACTGGATGTACTGGGTGTAACTTTGTGTTGTACTATATATCTGGATGCATAGTACACAACTGAGAGTTGTAATAGAATTTAGGATATACCAGGCATACTGGGCACATAAGAAATGTAGTGTATGTTAGGATGCAATGCCTATGCATCAGATGTGGGATCTTTTTTGCTGATGAGGTAATGTGTATTCTCTTCTATGTAGAATACACAGCTGAGTAAGTACAAGTTTGTCTTTGTAGGAGAGGTGATATTGCATCCTCCGTCTCCACTACAACTCCGGTCATTGAAATTTACTTCCTAATTGGGAACGACTCAACACCAAGAAAACATCACGAACTTTCCTTCCTCCCCCCCATCTCGGGGGGGTAGGAGAACGCTCTTTCCATCTCCTGTTTGCGTTTCGGCATCCACTTCTTGCTTCCCTCTTGAGGTCTACCCTCCTGAGGATGTTCTTTCCTCGCCATCATCACTCCACGATGTTGGCTCTTCCCCCTACCCCGCTTTTGCTTTGCCTCGCTTAGCGATCGCTACGGTCGGGTTTTTTCATTCGGTCTTTCTACAGACGGCCGGGAACACAGTTCGCAGTAGGAGGAAACCTGTCAACAGGCCACGGTCGATTTCTCCATTCTCCTCTTTTGCAGGAGGCTGCCTAGTCAGACATGCACGCGATTCCGATAGTACGTCCCGCCGAGTGAACACTCCCCTCCTCTCTTCCCCCTAGGATGATCGGCTGGCACCCTACTGCTACTCTTCCCTCGCCTTCCTGCCTCTGGGATCCTCTCCAGAAGTGACGCCATCTCTCCTATCACAAAGGACTACATGAGAGACGCGGTAATATGGTTGGTCGGCCACCTAAGCTGGTACCTTACTACCACCCCAAGCCGGGTTTTGAGATTTTTCTCTCACGCACCCTCACCACCCAATCCTGCCTCAAGGGGTCTACCCCCTATGGCCCATACTTCTGGCTCCCCTTTATTCGGGGACTCAACACCTAACCTGCTCCGGCTTCGCGTTTCGCCTAGCCTCAGCCGAGGTCGACCCGTTCGGCCTTCAACCCCCAGCCACCAGCCAGGGAACACCTTCGCTGTCCGCCGTCCCCTCGGCGTCGATCGGCTAAGACCTGGTCTACTTATTTTTTGCCGACCTTTGTCGGCTACCTTACTACCTGGGGCCTAGTTCCGATCCCCCTCCGTTGGGGCCGGCCTAGTCCTCATCTTTCCTTATTTTAGGGCAGGCTTTGTTGCTGTCCACTTCCTTCCTTTACTTTTATTTTTCTTTCCTGGTTGTATGTTTTCTCGGGTTCGCTTGGGGTTTCATATGTTCTTTTTTTACATTATGTTTTTCTTGGGCTCGCTTAGGGATTTCATAAGTTTCTTTCCTGCTGGATTAGTCACCGTGAGAGGTGCGTACGACATTACGTCGGAATGGGGATCGGGGCAGAGGTTTCTTTTGTTACCGCGTTTGCTTTATGGTTTTGTTTTTGTCATAGCCCTTACGGCTCCACACAGATTCTTGTACCTTAACAACGAACTCATGATTTAAAAAAAAAAAAAAAAAAAAAAAAAAAAAAAAAAAAAAAAAAAAGGAGAGGTGATATTGAATATTTCCTTGCTCCAAAGTGAGTTCTTCAATTTCAGGACCTTTAGTTGAACTGCTAGTGAGTTATTCAGGTTCTGACTTAGATGATAATTTGGTCAAACTAAAAGGACAGAGTTGGACGGATGGATTGATGGATTGATGGATTTGGAGATTAATGTAATGGGGGCACCCTAAGGGAAGATAGATCCCAAGTTCGCGATCACACTGAAGTGACTCAAAGATCAAAAAGCGATAATCAACAGTAGAGTAAAGAAGAATCAAAACAGTAAAACTTAATATCGTTAAGCTGCAGCTTCACTCAGCAAGTTTCTCAAGAGATAGTTGATTGCCAGAGTAGAGTGGGACTCGCATATAGTTTAAGTAGAATATCATATACTGCCAGTTCCCACCCATCACTACTCTACCTTACTTGTGAGCACACCCATCTCCTTCGGGCTGGCCAACACACACCACCCAGGATATTATTCCTTTGTGGGTGTTGGATCACTCTGGCTAAATCTCCTTCCGACATTAAGTGTTTCAGCACTGCATCTCTAATGCAACCGCAGGAGAAAAACTCTTCATATTGTTGACATGCTAGTAGCGAACTATCATGCAACTGAGGAGATATACCATTTACAAACTCTCATACCGATATGCATTTCATCTATGCAAGCCTTCAGTAGACATAGCTCTCACGATTGAGCTGAACCTTCTACCTCATTCGAATCAAGTCTTTGCTTGATAGGAAAGTCTACTTGGCTCCCCTGGTGGGGTCCCTTGGTGATTGGCCTGGTGGGCACTACCCACAGTCAACTCCCCAAAGGTACCCCTACCATGATAAGAATCATGCTTTTAGAGTTCTCAAACAACCCCAATAGTCTTACAGTGATTGGGCACGAGTTGTGCCTATGTGCGGTTCACCTGCCCAGAGATGCTTCAACATCTTCCAGGCCACCCCGGCACTACCCAAGTGGCTCTGGACTAACCTTCCGGTATTACCTGAGTAACTCCTTCAGTTCTTGTCCATTTTACACATATTTGGTACCAGAAGATAGCCCATCATCTGGAGCACAGCTTATGCCCTCTCATATATCTTACGGACAGCATCCAGTCGGACGGATGGTGACAACCTATACGGTGTTACAAGAGTGCCTCCACTCAATCCCTTTAATAAGGAAGGGAGCAACTCAACAACCATAAGCCCATGACATGCGGTCCTTACTCTGGGGCCGCAGGGGGGTGTTAGAAATACCTCTGTAAAATCCTGGGGCATTCGGAGCCCTGTAGCTCCTCCTGTAGTCCCCCAAAGGCTACCAGGTTTGTTGCCTTTAGATTTTACCAGAGTGCCCAATCCTTATAGGATTGCCCCCTGCCCCAAGTAAGTACCTCTGTATACTAGGTAGGGTAACTTGGGTACCATGTCAGGGTAACTCAGACCTTATGGTGGGGTAACCTAGACCTCATGTCAGGGTAACTCGGGCCTTATTACATGAACATTTCCTGAGCCTGCCTCCTATACTACTATCATATAGCATACATAGTTGTCCACTATAATGAACCAAACTACCCTTACCCATTGACCTCAAGGTCCCCGGAATGGGTGTAAGAATAGTTTACTGTAAGACACCCTCTGGTGGGTTGTTACAATTAATGAAGAGATGGATAGAGGGCTCAGCCTAAGTAGGTAGATGAATTGATAGATAGATATACAAGATGTCAAGAGATCAGTATTGAGGGATCAGGGTACACTAAGCAGAATTCCTTTTTTTTTTATATAAATAATGGTATAAACAAACTCTGTTAGAACTGTTCAAACTATAAACTATTCATAATATTGTGCAAAGTTAAGCCACTACATACTTTACCAAAAGAGGAACAGATAGTATTGTTGCCATGGTGATAAGATAATTTCAATAGCAAACTGACTTAGCAAAACTTCCCTATTCTTTGTAAACCATGGTTTGCAGAAACTAGGTCTTAACCCTTTGTAATTCACAATCGAATTGTCATTTTTCTCTTAAATCAGGCCAAAATATTCTACTCATTCTTGACATGACGTGGTTTCAACCCATGGTATGCACATATCTTCCAACCATGGTTTGTAACTGATAATATTTTCCAACCACGGTGTGCCAAACAGCCCCTAAGTCTCTCCAGTGCTGAAACCGTGCCAAGGTTCCTGCAGATTATGTAACAGTGAGAGTAGTTCAAGATTTTGGAACTGCTCACTGTTACATAATCTGCAGGAACCTTGGCACGGTTATGCACAATTTCATTCTTCCAAGTGAGCTAGCATGTGCACTGGTGTGGAAGGTTTCTTTTATTTCTACAGCCGCATTCGTAAAGTTCTCATACCCTGATTGGTACTGTGGAGGATATTTTCTGTCACCCCAAAGTTGGGTAGTAGACCCCCTGTTGTAACTAGGGCTTCATTGCTGTGACTTTTGTTTCTTAGCTAGGTTCTTTTCAGGGTTAGGGCACATGACTGGTGCAGCCTTGTGGGGCACTTGGGAGTTCCCTGTTGCAGTAGTCGACAATGAAGCACAACCGGGTCAACAACCAAGGACAGAGAAGCACAACCAGGGACGAGCACCACAGAGAAAAAGAGCAGAGAGCGAGAAGGAAATAGTTAGGCATAGAAAAAGATTGGGATCTGTAGCAGATCCGCAGCTGTAGTGGAATTGATGGATTGGTTGTTTTTCTTTTCTCTTTTTCTTTTCCTTCTTTTTCATTGGATTTTACGAGAATAGTTTGAGACAGAGAATTATCCCGAGAGCGAGTGATTCAATTTTACTGTGTCTTTTCTGGGATAGTATCGAGGAATACATTTTTTGTGAAGAGGAGAGAAGAGGAAAGTGACCGAGCTTTAACCTTATTTTATTACCATGTCTACTACACTAGTAAATTATGCCAGGGGTAAGCCCCGTTTCACGAACTAAATCGTATCCACATAATGGCATGAGATACTCCCCCCAGCCAAGGGCCCCCTCAAAGAGATCCACCTCCTGGCCACCTCCCACAATGACAATCATTAACAGCCTGCCCACTGTCTCGCAAACACCCCGACACAGAAGAAACCCTCCCCAGCAGCCAACTACCACTCCAACCGTATCCGCAGGTTCAGTCCTCCTCCTAGGGTATTCCGCGATACTTAGCGGGTATATGGGCGCATAGACCTGTCTTCGACGCAGCCGACCAGTTTTTCAAGTAATCGACCTCTCAGGTGAAACAACCCAACAACTGCAGCAACAGGATGACACCTCCAGACCTCCCCTCCTTTGCAGGCCAAAACAACAGCCACCGCCAATCCCCAAAGTAGGTTTGCCTGGGGGTCAGCCAAGGGCTTCCGAAGTGGTGTTACCACACCAAGGCAACCGGGTAAATCGGTAGAAGAAAATCAAAGGTGTGGGTGGAAATTTTGGGGGTCCAAGGGTCCCCCCTCCCGATGCTTGCCTGGGAGGCCAGGACTTATAATAGTTGCCTGGGAGAAATAAAAAACTCAACTCCTGGGTCTTACATGCTGAAGGACGGTCCGTGGTATTGGTCCCAGAACAATGCGAAAGAGAATGAAAGGCTATCGGAATCGTGTTTGTGTCTGCACTAGGCAGTGTTGATAAAAAAGGTATGCACTCAGGCCTCAAGAGGCTCCTCAAACCATGAACTGTAGTCCCAGCCGTCTGCCAAAACAAAAAGGAATGTGGTTCTGGGTGCTGGTGCCCTTGATGGGTGAATAGTTGCTGTATGGGCCAACAAAAGAGGGTTCCCAAGGGGCATAGATAAACCGATGAATCTCCCAAGGGCAGAATAAAGACTTTGAAGCTATTGTGAGAAAGCAAGAAAGGGCGTTGATTGGGTGATCCCCCCTGCCAAAGCAGGAAACCCTAACCCACCAGGAGGTGGGAAAAGAGTGACTGAGCTTTGTGCCTACCCTCCAGCCAACGAACCGCCTACCCTCCCGGAGGGGAGAACTCAACAGCTGGTGCCCGAAAGGCGAGGCTGAGGACATAACGGCCAGTTAACTCGGTTAAGGGGAGAGTTTAGTTTCTGCCTGGCATCAATACCTGTCTTGTCTGGACTAGCCTTCTGTCTCGATTGCTGGTCGACTTCCTGTTCGGTCTCGTTTTACCATTTGACTTCCCATCTGGTCTCGTATTACTGTTCCACTTCGCTTTCAGCCCTGTTTTACCTGTTGACTTCCTGTTTGGTCTCCTTTTACTATTCCTCTGCATGTTAGATCTAGTGTTACCATTTGACTTCACGTTCAGTCAATTACATCCTACTGTCTACGCCACTTGTATTTACTGCAGGTAGGAAGTTTGCATCACGGAGTCCTGGTTGGCTAAACTCCAGTTTTGACAAGCTGACTAATCAGGAAGTAAGCCTACCATTGGGAGAGGGTGCAGAGGGACTCTTTGTGGGCTCTGCCTCGCTGGACTCTGGATTTGTTGATCGTCCAGCAGTGAGATCAGGAGAAAGAGTTTCACCGCATGCCTCCACAGTGCACAGTGAGGAAGATAGTCCTGCCCCACCATCGCTACCTCCACTTAGCCAACTGCCTGGAGATCACCACTACCGATTACCAAGTACTCAGGCCTCTCTTGAAACATTGGTGACTACAGCGTCCCAATCACTCACAGCAGCCGACATCAGGATATTTGCAGCACCACTTCCTGGTCCTGTTGGGATGTCGAATTTACAAACGCCAGAGTTTTGTGGAGACGTTGGTGAGAATGTGAGAAGATTCTTGAGTCTGTGTGATCTCCACTGGAGAGGAAGAGAGCACAGTGGACAGGACGAGGTAGATGTAGCTGGTAAGGCTACACTATTAGCCTATTTGTGCAAGCCAAACTCACCTGCTGGGGATTTCGTGAATTCTTTGAGCGATGCGATCTTGGGGGGTTACAAGAGTTTAAAGCAAGCTCTGATTGATCGTTTCGATGGCGACTACCAATGGGCCGATCAGCAGAGGCAGTTTCTCAATGAGATGCTCAAGATATGACAATCAACTATGCAATCATTGGATGACTATGTGAAAGCGGTACAGGCAATTGCCACTTACATCCCGAAGCACATGCAAGATATCTTGACTCACTGCTTTGGGAAAGGGATCATGCATGAGAAACTAAGACGGTTGCTTACCACCAAGTGTGATGCTGGAGACCTATTTGAGAAGTATGCAGCTGAGGCAATGAGAATCAGTCATACCTTAAGCACTACCTTCAATTCCAATGAGCTTGTCAATTTGCCGTTGCTTGAGAAGAATGCTACCACCCCGAAAGTGCTTGAGTCTCAAGAGTCTACCTTAGTGAAGGAGTTGAGAGTGGTTGTCAATATGCTTAAAGCTCTGGTGGAGTCATCTGGGAAGAGCGACCTCCCAGAGATCCAAGAGGAGTATGCTGTTGATGATGTCATGGCTGTTGATAACTGGCGATTGAGACTGCACTTTCTATCTGTTCATTGTAATGGCAGAGCCTTTGCTAACTATCGCAATCAGTTAATGCCACCGAGGAGCTTTGAGCATGCCCGAGCAAGAAGAGAATATGCTAAGTTCTAGTTAAACCGTTGCGCTGGTCAGCCTTTAGCAAGACTTCCTCGGTATCCTTTGTCATCTGAAGAAATCTACAAAGTCCAGATGAGGAATCAGCAAGCACCACCCTGGGCTAGAGATTACGCATGCTATGAATGTGGACACAGGGGACATGTCAGGTCTATTTGCCTACATTTGATGTTTAGTGGCTACAATCGAGTGGAGTATAGGAGAAGAGAAGTAACAAGATGGGAATGAAGAGCAGTAAGAAAATTCAGCCCACCACCCAGGGAGAGAAAGATGGAACCTCTTGAGCTATGGGTAAGAAGAGATCACGATAGGCCAGAGAAGTTGTTGAGACTTCGAGGGGAGCTGAGTAGCATGGTAGAAGTGGTGGGAGCAGAGGACTCTAACTGCCTAGTTGCCGGAGTCTCAGATGTGATGGGGGAACCGTCTACCTGCCATCAAACAGCTGACTACATCAAGGAACCAGACCTCATCTACGATAGTACTGGTATGGAGTCAGACGACGATACTCCAATGATACCAGCAAAGATCAAGTCAGTGCAAAGAAAGGAAAAGACTCAGTCAGTCAAGCTGAAAGCAAGACAAGCAGCCCATAAGGCCACCATTGAAGATACCCTGGATTGCGATGAAGATGATTCTGCTAGACCAGTTCGACCCGTGGCTTTCAATTCTGTGGAAGGCATTCAGGCAAAATCGTTTGGGAAGAAGACCTCAGGTCCATCATCTGTATCACACTTCTGCACAACTGCCTATGCTGACACCGGGAAACGTCAATTCCGAATCCAAAAGGCACTAATCAATGCTGGGTCTGTGGTTAACCTTATGCCATTATCTGCTCTTGAAGATATGGAGGCGCACTTAAAGAAAACAAATGGCTTAGTGATTCGGACCACTACTTTGGCAACAGTGCAGATTGACTGGTATGCTGATTTCAATGTTATGATTGCTGGAGTCACTACTCGATTGGGAGTCTATGCTATACCTAGAAAGTATAACCTGTCCTACGCTTTGCATTTAGGCTGGGACTGGTTACAAGTGGTGCGAGCACATGGAGACTATGAAACTCATATGTACCACATACGGAATCAGAATGAGGAGTTTGTTTCTGTTCCATTTGATTAGTTTGTGGCATTTCAAGGTGGCCCCAGGCCTGAGGGGGGCAGGTTGTATTATTTTTGAATTGCTTTTATGTTTGTGCATTATTTGGTTTGTCATTGGCACAGCGGATGAGAAGCTAGGGTTCTCATAGAGGGAGTGATGAATTGCCGGTGGAGGAAAAAAGTTACGGGGATGGACTAGATAGTGGGAGAGTGAAGATATACTCACAGGTTAGGTGTAGGAGATTGCTACAGGCTGGCAGATAGTTCTTTGGTTTGACCTGCCAGTCGCAGGCTTCACGAAGAGGGGGATTGCTGTGGAGGATATTTTATGTTGCACTAAAGTTGGGTAGTAGACCTCCTGTTGTAACTAGGGCTTCATTGCCGTGACTTTTGTTTCTTAGTTAGGTTGTTTTCAGGGTTAGGGAATGTGACTGGTGCAGCCTTGGGGGGTACTTGGGAGTTCCCTGTTGCAGTAGTCAATAACCAAGCACAACTGGAAAAGACAAAGAAGTGCAACCAGGGATGAGGATGAGAGAGAGAGAAAGAGCAGAGAGGGAGAAACGAAATAGCTAGGCACAGAAAGGCATTGGGATCTGTGGCAGATCTGCAGCTGTAGAGGAATTGCGAGATTGGTAGTTTTTCGTTTTCTTTTCTTTTTGCATCAGAAGTTTATGAGAATAGTTTGGGACAGAGAATTATCCCGAGAGTGAGGGATTCAATCTTACTGTGTCTTTTCTAAGATTGCATTGAGGAATACATTTTTTTTGTGAAGAGGAGAGAAGAGCACAAGGTGACCAAGCTTCATGCCTACCCTCCAGCCTACGAACTGCCTACCCTCCCGGAGGGGAGAGGACAACAGTACTAGTACCTGGCTTGGCTATATCAAATGTATTATGATGTAGTGTAACATAGTAGGCGATCAAAGAAGAGCTATGGACAGCAATGGAGGAAGAATGGGAGGCAATTGAGCAAATGAGTCTTGATAAACTTCTAGATAGTATGCCTAACAATGTAGAAGCTGTAATTTCAGCCGATGGTGGGCATACAAAATGGTAGATAATTTACTTCTTTATGCTCGTTGCTGTATTGTTACATAATAAAACATCTGCTATAGCCAAGCCAGGTATTGGTACCAATCAGGGTATGAGAACTTTCTTTTTTTTTCTTTTTTTTTTTTTTATAAACTTTTCCTTTTTATTCTGACTGAACTACGGTTTTCTATGCTAACTTAAGCATCTATCTTAGTTCCGCACCAGACAAAAAAAACTAAAACAATTTAATCCCAACTCTCAACGTCGCCTATAACTACTTGGTCCTGCCGGAACCACCTTTATCTGAGTTTGTACCAACCTCTCTGCTTCCAATTTCTCTACTTTCTCCATTATCTCCATCTTCAACAATCCCATTCCCTCACCTAACACCTTCATCCAATTCCCGATCGCCTCCATTACCCTCTCTTCCAACAACTTCACCCTATCGCCTTACTCCTCAGCCACCCCCGTCACACTTCTCTCCACACCAGCCACCTTCTCTCCCATCACCGCCACTGCTCCCTCCACATTCATCTCCATACCCCCCACCTTCTCCTCAACCTTCTCCACCACTGTCACCCACCCAGCCTCCTTCCTCTTCCCCAGGACCGCCACAAATCTCCTCACCGAACACTATACCCCACCAACCCAAAGGCCAGCACGGCACAGCTCACCTACTCGCTCCCTCCCACACACCCTCACCACCACAGTGGATGATCGATGCCCCTGTTTCATCCTCTTTTCCTGCTCCCCTTCATCCACCAACCATCTCCCTCCCTCACAACTCACCAATCCCGCCTCTTTTAATCCCTCAATCACCCTACTAATCCCATCATCCCACCGCACACCACCTACTTTTACCATCATTGGGACACCCTTACCCCTATTTTCTTTAAGGTCAGGCTGCCCTCCCACCTTTTTTTTCCCTACTCCCGCTCCCCTAGTAACTCCCTCCTCAATCTTCCTCTTCTTCCCTTCAGCAATGACTTTAGCCCAAGTACATGACTTTTGTACAAGAGCGCTCGGTGCAACAGGAGTGCCCTCGTGGACAGCCCTGCGTTTGGTAGGCACTGATTGCGCCATCTCTCTTCGTGACTGTGTGGGAACTGGGTTCCCTGGTTAAGCCGCAACTGTATCTCCATTTCTGAGACCTTAAGTCTCAACACCCTGACCTCTTCTCGTAGAGTATCAATAATATTTTGAGAAGACATGAAGCCTACTCAAAACTCATGTGGCAGTATGTGATTGGTAGAAAACCCAAATCGTGGGTTGTGTAACAAGTAATAAAACCTTTTGGAAAGGTTGTAGAGGTAACGGAGCATGGGTATGAGAACTTTGCGAATGCGGCTGTACATTTCCTGGGGGATGGTGTGGCAACTTTGCAGGACCTGTTTGTTTCCTTAGATTTATTGACCTTCATATCTCAGGAAATATGATGGGAGAGAAATTTGTCGTGATCGTCCAGTGGCTAATGTGTTCGGTAACAGTGAGGAAAAAGAGAGTGAACAGAACCTGGTTGGGATAAAAATATTAGCTTGCCCAACCTGTACTATTGACCTCTCCCCTCCGGGAAGGTAGGCGATTCGATGGCTGGAGGGTAGGCACGAAGCTCGGTCACTTTTTTCTTCTCTCTCCTCTTCACAAAAAAGTAATCATGATGCAATTCCAGACAAGATAGAGAAAACCTAACTCCCTTGCTCTCGGGATAATTTTCCATCTCAAACTATTCTTGTAAAATTCTGATGTAAAAATAAAAGAAAAGAAAAACTATCCACCTCTCAATTCCTCTACAGCTGCAGATCTGTCCCAGATCCCGATGTCTTTCTGTCCCTAGCTATTTCTTTCTCACTTTCGGCTGTGTTTTCTCCCATCTCAGTGCTCGTCTCTTTCTTCTCTGTGGTCGGTTGGTCTTGGTTGTTGACTATCACAACAGAAAACTCCCAAGTGCCCCACAAGGCTGCACCAGTCACGTGCCCTAACCCTGAAAACAAACTAGCTAAGAAACAAAAGTCATGGTAACTAAATCCTAGTTACAACAGGGGGTCTACTACCCAACTCTAGCATGACATAGAATGTCCTCCACAGTAATCCTCCT
This sequence comes from Choiromyces venosus 120613-1, assembly GCA_003788595.2. Lineage (NCBI taxonomy): Eukaryota > Fungi > Ascomycota > Pezizomycetes > Pezizales > Tuberaceae > Choiromyces > Choiromyces venosus. Next base: position 63,349 of record ML120539.1, on the reverse strand, counting down.
CTTCATGAAGCCTGTGACCCACAGGCCCAACTAAAGACCTATATCTGCCAGTCTGTAAAATCTCCTAACTATCCCCTCCAAGTCTATCCCTGCTCTCCCACTATCTAACTCATCCTATAAACATTTTCCTCTATTAGCACTCTCTTGATCCCTCCATGAGAACCCTAGCTTCCCATCCACCTTGTGTATAATAAAACAACTGAAGAGAATCACAAGTAACAAACCAACTCAACTTAACTCTGCCCTCCTCAAGCCTAGGGGCACCCTCAATCATCATAACTCATCTGCTCCCTGCTTCTCTTCTCTAGCAATAACACCTATTAACCTCTCACTTCTTCATCTCTCTTCTCATATTCTGCAGGTCAAACACCTTTGAACATAGAAGCATCAGACTTGTTAGACTATAGCTGACAAAGCTGGCCTGTTCCTGCTTGGCTGGAATCTTAGATAAATCTCTCTGAATGAAAAGCTTCAAGTCATTCAAGTGGATCCGACCTTTCAGCTCAGACTTTTTAACCTTTACAAGCTCTTTCATATTAATATTGTACAGTCATCCTGTCTGACTGTGTCAGGCAAGATCTCCTAATTGGTATGGTCCTTCTAACTTAGACTCCAGTTTCCAGCTATGGGCTTTATTGATTATGAAACATCATGGAAGAACCAGATCACCAGCTTGTAGTTTCCCCCATCATCCTTCAGTGACTTTCTTCATGTCCCTCTGCTTCATCATCTTGGCACCTGTGAGTTGTCTGATTTCCTCAAGAGTAGCAAGTTGAAGTTGGTAGTGTTTTTCAGAGACTACAACTCCTGTAACTTCGTCCTCCCTTGTGAACAAACAACTGCAAGAAAGTAAACAACTATCACCATCTCTATTAGTACAATCTCTAAAACTACCTGTCAATGTCTTTTCTCTAAACTTCTCCCCATGTATCACAGATTGTTATTTTCACATACCAAATGCCAATGCCAGTGTTCTCGCTAGTAGTCATACTCCTCACCTACACCTATGCAAAGCTGAGATAAATTATTTCTCCACTAAGATCACTTAAGAGCTCAACCATATAACATATAAATATGTGCAACTACAGCTCTATCAGTCTCGACGACTCTTCCATATCTGGGAAGAAGCAGAGGAATAGTTTTTCTTTGTTATATGGTTTTATTTGTTATATGATTACATTATAGGATAAGGTTATTATGACAACCCGATTAATGGCAGCAGGTAGGAGGATTTCCTTAAGTATGATTATGTTATTTGTTGTTTATACCAGCCATCACATTAATGGTGTTTCTATGGAGGAATTTAGGAGGTTGGGAGATAGCTGAGAAATGATTACATATGCACTTGAATAATTAGGAGGCTGACTATGGATATATAAAGCCTATGACTTTCATGTTATTTAGTTTCCTTATGCAATCACTTATACTCATAAGCTACTACTTAGTTCACATATTATAGTCCCATGTACATCTAACCTATATCTCGAAGGGTGAGAAGAAGGCTCTGATTGATGTTGGGTGATCCTGTGAACAGTTATATCATTCTACTATGATTGTTGTTTGATTGAAACATCTGTGACCTGATCCAGTAATATCAAGAGTAATAAAGCAGATGTTCCCTACTGTATTAAGAAGTAGTGATTCATCACAATAGAAGGGGAGGCAATATTGGATGAGAATGCAGAGGGAAGGAAGGTTGAAAGGAAGAAAGAGAAAAAGAAGAGGATGGAAGTAGGTAGTGGGGGAAAGGGAGGTGAGGTGGAGTTAGAGGAAGTAGATTGGGGAGGGAGGTTGATGGTGAGTAGTGAGGAGGAGAAAAGAGTGGAAGTAGAGGATGAAAAGGCTGTCAAGAAGAATTTGGAAGAGGTGAAGGTAGTGGGTATGATAGTGTTGACCAGGAACTGAGCCCAATTGTTTCCCACTACTTGTCAACCAAGTGTAATCTTGTCAGCGAAAATTCAGTCACTTCTGAGGAGATCAACAAGTAGTTCCAATTGACAAAGTTATACCTGGGACCGCACCTTACTACCATGGAGTTAGTGAAAGGCAAGAGGATATTGTTTATGTGGAAAGATGTTTTTGAAACAGATCTTTTATAAATTCAAAAACACACCTTATCAAGCATGTAATAATCCTGATAACTGGAGCGAAGCCTCATTGTGTACATATATCACTTTATACTGAGGAAGAGATTGCTTTTTGTCATTACCTTATACTGAAAATGGACGACGTGGGGTTGATTTATCAATGTAATTCTGAATGGGGAGCGAGAACCAAGTTTTTGCTGAAGCCTACAGTGGAGACCCTCTTAAAGGATGATCAATTGAGAATGGTTCACAATTTTATCCCATTGAACTGTGTCACTGAGAAGTCTCATTTCTCTTGTCTATGACTCAAACAGATTATTTACACTATTTTGAAGAAGGGGAAAAGGTTTTTCTTCACCACTGATGCAACTAATTCCTACTGGTCCATCCTGGTTAGACTACGTGATCAGACTAAACTAGGCTTCATTACTCCATACAGTATGTATTGCTATAATATCATGGATCAAGGGTTAACTGGTGGGACCAATACATCTAGTCAATTCAGAGATCTCGTATTTGGTGCAATTCTCCAAGGCTATGAGGATTATCAAGGGACATAGAGATTACTGGAAGGATTAGAGTCATTGATCAGGGACAGCAGTGATGTAGCATTTGATGGAATGCTTGATGATAGTGATGGGAGCTCAATGACCTTTGAGGAGATGCATCAATTCCTGCATGAAATGTTTTTTTCCAAGATGTACTTGGGGCCTTATGTATCCGAAGGATTCAAAATCCCATTTCTTCTGTAATTTCCTGTGTTTTGTCAGCCTAGAGGGAGGTCCAAATAGATTGCATCCCTCATTATGCAAATGGCAAATGATTCTTGAATGGCCAACTCAATCGAACCAGGCTGAAGTTGAAGCCTTTTGCTATCTGATACCTTCCTTAGACACTTTATTCTAGGTTAGGTAGAGCTGACAGTGGTGAGGGTTATGAAATACAGAGTCGATGATGTACAGGTAGAAAGAAGGAAAGATGACAAGATAGCAAGGAAGAGAGTACATGAAGAAGAATTGTCTGGAATGAGGAGAGAAAAGTCACTTTTGAGGCAATAAAACATGCAATCGCAAACAATGCCATAGCTTCACCTGATCTGAATAAGCAATACTATCTGGTTGTGGATGCGAGTAAACTTGGTATCAGAGGAGTTTTATTCCAGCTGGAAGGGTTCAAGGCTGGAGTGGAGGCAACAAACTCTGGATCCTGCTGGAAAGCTGAACAAATAATCATGTTCATGTTGTTTAAGCTAATAGATGCAAAAACAAGATACTCCAATTCAGAATGAGAAGCATTGACTGTAGTTCACTGCCTGGCTGAGATTCAATAGATGGTGATGGCCAGTGTTACGGAACAACCCCGATAGGACGGGGAAAGGTGGAGACTGAACAGGATGACGGCAGGGGGGTCCAAGGTACGCGAAAGGGGAACAAGAGTCTGGAAAAGAAGGGGGGGGCAATGTCAAGGGAGGACAATGCGGGAAAACAAGGACAAGATCAAGGTAGAGGTAGGGGCCTCCGGGGGACAAGAACAGTGGTAGTTAACAACTCAGTATTTGGTGTATTATACAAGAGGTTGCGTGAAGAGAAAAGGAAACCACTCTTCACGCTCAAACTTATTTAAGTAGAGAAGTATCCACACACAACCACCTAACCACACAAAGTAGCCACAACCCAACCACAGTACCCTAATTACCTCCACTTGACCCTTTGTTGTAAATAACCAAACACAACAGCTATCTAAGTTAATGTTAATACCATTTCCCATAACAGCCACGAGACATCCTACTTTCATGTACTCAGACTATGAAACGCTGAAGACACTTCCAACTGGGGCTGACAATGAAGCTCATAGAAGGATCACCAGATAGCAAGAAAGGTTGAGCAAGTATGATATATGAGTTCTCCACAGATCTGTGAAGACACATTTTATTGGGATCATGGATGGTCTTTCATGACTGCCAACTTGACTACTCTGAGATCACATCGTGAAAGATATGGAGGGGTAGAGGCCAGTAATTGGAGTTGTTGTTTCAGTGGAAGGGCTACCTACAGATATCACGATTGACTCATCTATGGCTGTGGCACTATGATGGAATAGGAAGTTCTGGGAAGTAGTGTTAGTGGAGGAGGCTAGGTGGTGAGGGAGGAGAGATTGGGGTGGTACATTTTCGAGGCTTACAGAGGTAGTTTCTGGGATGGTGGGTTTGCCAAAGGATAGAGTAAGTGGAGGCAGAGAAGGAAATAGTGGTTTAATAGAAGCAGCAAGAGATATGAGAAGGCGGAGGTGGAGAAAATGGCTGGAATCAGGAATGTACGGGAGGGTAATACAAGGGAGATTAGAGGAATTAGATGATGGCATGATAGGAGTTAGGAGGATAGAGATGGGGAGAAGCCAGAGGAGGGTACTTGAGAGGGCTATGAGGAGATATGTCATGGTGGATGGACTGGACCTAAAGCTTTTCTTTAGGGAGAAGAATGGAGAACTAGCTAGTTGCATTCTTGAGGAGGATGTCGAGAAGGTGTTAACCAGTCTTCATGAGCCATATAGGTACTTTGCAATAAATATCACTCTGGGATGTGCACATGGTAAGATTTACTGGCCTTCAAGAGCATACAATATTGGTTGATAGGTATCTTCTTACAAGTCCTGTCAGAGAGTCATGAAGATTTAGAAGGCTAGGCAACTTCACTCTATCATCCAGTTCAGTCCGATAGATATGATAGGAATGGATTTTGTGGGGCCTATAAACCCTCCATGTGAAGTAACTAGGTGTGTTTACATTCTTGTTGTTATTGACTACTACTCTCAGTTTCTTTGGGTAATTGGAGTCCAAAAGGCAGATCAGATGTCTATGATAAAGGTACTCTTGGATCACATTTTCTCAGTCATTAGATAGCCTCTCAACATATATACTAATCATGGCAGCCATTTTACTGGTATGATGATGACCCAGATGTGGAAAGACCATAGAGTTATGCATTTTCCCTCAGCGATATCGCACCCACAGTCAGTCAGGTTAAGTGAGCATTACATCCATATATTGATGGCATGGATAAGGCTATGTTGTGTATTGTCAGGGTCAGCACACTATTGGGGTCTGGAGATATGAAGCGCTATTCTTAGTTTCAACTCAAGATGTATCGAGGTTCACAGATATACACCTGGCTGAGATCCTTCTTGAGTTCAATCCCAAGCTTACGAGAACCAAAGAATCTAGTCTTTCCAAATAGCTTAAGCAATCTATATTACCAGGCCTTAATCTTCCAGAGTCACAAGAAATTGACATTCACGCTCACATTGATACCTGAGAAGAGTGAGGAGGAGTTGCGAGCGAGTATCTCGCCAAGAAGTAGAACAACACAAGACCTAGAGCAACAATTAGATATCGCAAACCCAAAGTTGGCAACCTAGTTCTCTTGCATGATTTTCAGCTAGCAAAGGACAAGGGCAGGAAGTTGGAACCTCATTGGTCTACACTTCATGTACTGATGAAAGTTTCAAAGTCCATCATTTCGGTACATGTTTGGCAACTTCACGATCCTCCTGGAGTTACCAAGCATTATCACTTCAACAATCTTCTAGTCTACATTGCATGAACTGAGGACTATCTATCTTTGGGAGAGTTACAGAGAGTACCAAGAGCTGTGGAGTATGTGAGAGGTGCAATGGGGGACATTCAAGGGGTTTGACAGGTTGGTCAACGGTTGTTCAATATGTCTGACTTGTACCTTGGAGAAGGAGGAGTTACATAGACTTGATAGACTAGATTAGATCATAGGGATAAGGGGAGAGATTTAAATGCCTAGGTTGACATCTTTGGCAACTGGGGTGCATCTATGGAGAGGGAAAATGGTCTGTGATGTTTTAACTAGAAGTTGTGTTTTTATTTTATTTGATCAGCTAGTTATCATGAGGGGTAGGGCTTGGGTATTTAGTCGGTAGGGAGGATGGTTTTGTTTGCTAGTTAGCTCAGTTGATGTCTTGGCAAGGGAATTGGTAGTTAGGTGGGGCGGGCATTAGGAGGAGGAACGAAGAAAAAACAACGTGGAACGAGAAAGGATGGACGAAGAGCAGCGGACAATGGACAGAGCAGTGGAGAGCGGACATCGGGATCGGGAACACGGATTTATTTTCTCTTTTACAAATTTCTTTTTGTTTTTCTTTTGATAGCAACTCCAGTGACGGAATTATATTTTCCCTTCGGACGAATAAATTTGACCTCTAGTCGTGCGTGCGGCGATTGCCCCTTCTAGTAGTGTTTGTTCTCCCTTGCCTTTACGATCCCCTTTTTTTCGGCCTGTTTGTTGGAGGAGTGACCTTCTTCCCCTCTGCTCGACTGCCCTGCGAGTGTTTTTCCTTCGTTGTCCGATTCAATTCCTATAGGTGCCTTGAAAAGGATCGACCCTAGTTTTTGTTTCTCAGTGGTGCCTTAAAACGGATATCACCTTTTTTTTGTTTCTCAGTACGAAACGTCACAGAGCAATGTGGAGGAGAAATTATGTAACGCTAGAGTTGGGTGGTAAATCCCATGTTGTAGCTAAGGCTTAATGGCCGTGACTTTTGTTTCCTAGCTAGCTTGCTTTCAGGGTTAGGGCACGTGACTGGTGCAGCCCGGTGGGCTGCTTGGGAATTTTCTGTGGTGGTTGCCAACCACTCATCAGACATCCGCAGAAAACAGCAGCCGAGGGCCACACGAGAGACATCCCCAAAGAGGGACAACCGAAGACAGAGAAGAGCATCGAGAACGGCAGCAGGACAGATACAGCAGAGAATTCGAGAGTTCGACAGTTTTTCCTTTTTTTTTCTTTTCTTTACATTTTAGTTTTACGGTCATAGTTTGAGAGACGGAAAGGTATTCTCGGATAGTGGAAATTTTATTTTTTTTGCAGTTGGTTGTTTTAGCACATTGTGAACTAGTCGAGAGTAGAGAGAGAGGAAGTGACCGAGCTTCGTGCCAACCCTCAGCATATAGAACCGAAAAGCCTTCCCTTCCGGAGGGAGAGGCCTACAGTAACCCACAAACAGGGCCTAATCTAACCCTCCTCCACACCGGTAGAGGGCGCTGCGGTAGGTGTCACTACGTCGCAACTTTTTCATTAGTCAGAATTATATTTGTGTAACCATTCTACATAAGCCCCGCTGTGCTCAACTTGGCCCTGAATGGAAAGGGGGTTTGGATGATTGTTAGTATTAATTAAGTTAGTACTGGGACCTCTGAACCTCATCGAATCCTGTGGGGACAAATCCAAGTCATGACCCAAAGGCAGTCCCCCTTCATAGTTATGCCTTTGGTCCCTCCTGATTCACATTTCGCTCAACACAAGGAACGACTGTGCAGCCGTATATACTCATGTATTAGATGAAGTGCAAGTTAAAAGCAACACTTGACAGAACATAAACTTGCACTCAATGCAAAGGATAAAGCCCCCAAGACCTATTTCCCATGGGGAGTGCGTCTGGCATCACTAACTGTGGAAAGATAATTGAAATAATTGAACGGGCATAAAAAGACGCTCGTGCGAGCTCGAAAGTTAATGCCAGCCGCAGCCCATGTTTACCCAGAGCATCTAATAACTCAGCAATCAACAGCAGGTTGAAACCCGCTGACAAAAGCCCTCTCACTTACTTGCTTAGTTAAGCTAGCCCGTCTGGCAGACCCTAAAGTAAACTTCAGGGCATAAGTTCTCTTGGTACAGTATGATACTCGAGTGGATTTTGTTTGTTTAGATGCCACAAGTCCTCTGAGTCCTCAGTGGCTCAAGCCTCGCAGTGGTAGCAAACTGATCAACCCGGCCCAAACTTAACCCAACAGAGCCACAACCCACCCAAACCCACCAACCTAATAGGTACCCGGGTAACCCACGATACCCATATAGTTGTTAGAAGTTTATGAAGGAGGGAAAAGAAAGAAAATTAGAAAGGATATCTCTTTTTCTTGGCACAATTAAATCTAAATATCAAACGTGAAACTTTTTCTGAAGAGGGAACACCAATTAGCCCGACTATGTACTCAGGTAGGTCGGGAAAAAATCGGAAGGCTGTGTCTGTCAATTCCCTACAAATCTTTGTGGAGATAAGGGTTATGTTTTCAGATTTTTATGGACATCCGAGTAAATTCAACCAGAAGTGAAAACTCTGATGTGGCGTCCAAATTACACCAACGTCTAACAATATATTGCAACAGCTCGAATATAGAAATAGCAATTGGAGTGATGGGTCATTACCTTCAAAAGTAATTAGTAGCCAGGTAAATAAGCATTAGCTGATCAGAGACGGTGATGAAAGTATAGTGTTCTATTGGGATGATTTCCTTCAGTACAGAGGATCAAATGATTCAAATCCGAGTGAGAAGCCATGAAGTTTTGTACCTCAATTATTCAAAGAAAAGAAATCAGACTATTGAGCTCAATTCTTCATCCCAGTAATAGGAATTGGAATGAGAGAATATCCCAGCCTGATAAAAAATAGGCTTAGAAATCTTGCTAATACCATATTAAAATTAACAGTAAAGGTCTCCAATGCCACAGATCCTGATCATAAATCCCTCCAATGCCACAATGTCCCTCCTATGCTACTGCTTATTAAATACCCACAATGATCAGATAAAATGAAAAAAATAACCCCAGTGAGGTTTAAGCTTACAGTTTCTCATTCAAATATAAAGCAAAAGTGAACTTGAAACTCTACCAACAATGAACAACTTTATACCAAAGGCCTCTTGCTGGATGAGTGCATATTTTCCTCACAATTTGGATGTTAGGATCGCCTATAGATCTCTCCTTTTTATATCTCGCAACAAGCAACGATCCTGTGGTTAGTTTTCTTCTCTGGATAGACTTACTTGCCTTCTATTGTATTCTCCTTTCTTTGAGAATTCTTAGTACTTTGTTATCCTATGCTACATCTTAGATATCAACCTTTGTTGATACTAAGTCCTTATAGTGCAAACTCGTACTTAGTCTTGGTCTTCCTTTCTTGATTGTTCGATTTGGGTGTAAAGAGCGTAAAGGTGTTTTATTCGTAACGTAATAGATAGGAAATAACTTAGGTGGTTGCATGAAGAACTAACTATCAGGTCCTATTGACCTCCTTATATAGTTCTTCCAGTAACCTGCTTACAAATTCAATGAGTCACAACTGTGACTCATACACTCACATAACATATAACCTCATGACTATACTTGGTCATGTGTGAAAGTCCCATGACCAAAAAGGGGTCATGTGCAAAACCTCATGACTCATATAAATGAAGTCATGTCTCTAAATCCTTATGACTCATATGCATGCATATGAGTCAATGCTCAACATACCAATCAAATTCAAACATAAACAACTATGACTCACAACCATGAGTCATGCAAGACCCTATGACTCATACTTGAGTCATAGTGTGAAAACATAACATCATATGACTCAACTAAGTCATGTGCGAAAAACCTTTAACAAATGAAATATAATGACATATGATCATATGTCATGTGAAACCATTACAAACCATGCCTGATTTGTAATACTAGCTCCCCTCTTCCTAAATGCTCAGACCCTTGAGGATCTGTGATTGTACTCTTCATAGTACATATCTCGTTCCACATTCCTTCGTAGTCGTCCCATATCCCCGGCCATTCTCTTGATCCTCCTTTCCACCTCTTTTCTAGCATATCTTTCCCTTCCTAGCTCTTGTTCCAAGGACTTGTTTCTGAATCTCAGGCCTTTTCCTTCCCCTCTTAAACCCTCGATGGATTTTTTCGCTTCCTCCACTGTCCTTTGTAGTTGTTCGATAGTTTTCCTTAGGTCTTCCTTCAATATGAACTTTTTATCCCCCTCTTTTTCCCCTGGTTTCGTCCCCAAAACCAGTTTTTCTCCCCATCTCACTTTTTTCTTTCCTCCCTTGTGGAAAGAATATCGGGTTCATGTGCAATCTTTTGCATTGATCCTTTTGTGTTTTGGTTCTATTGGTATCCATGGTGGGAGTGTTTCCCAATTCTTTTCTCAGCTGTTGGCGTCGCTGGATCCATTTGAGCTAGTAGTTACTGTTCTGGCCGTAGGTCAGAAGTCATGTCTTTCGTTCACATCCTTATGGATAGGGCATTCTTCATCCATGCATGCCATAAAGTGGTATGCTGCATGCTCGGTTTTCTTTTATTCAAAGTATATTTTGCTCCAGTCCTCATTCTCTGGGTCTGGGCTTATGTGGATATCGTTGGTGGAAGGTGGAGACTGCATTTTGGGCATTGGTGAAGTTGGTGGTGGGGTACCATTCTTGATCATGTTGTGCGGGGTAATCGGTCCACTTGGCATGGTATTGCAGTTTTCCATAATGTAATCTTGAGTCAATGATTTGCTCGAATTTGTATTCGTCTTCCCCTTCTATCTCGATAGGAGGAGGGGGGAGTTTCTTTTGCGAAGGTAGAGGATTGTCGGAGTAAAGTTCGAGTTTACTGATGTGGAAGACTGGATGTTTTGTTTTTATCGAGACTGGGAGGTCCAGCTTATAAGCTTTTTCTGCAACTTTTTCGATAATCTGGTATGGTCCGATTTTTCTGTAATCTAGTTTCTTGGATGGTCTCGTGGTTCGAATATCTTTCGTAATTATCCAGACTTTGTCTCCTGATTCCAGTCTAGTATCGGGTTTTCAGTGCTGATCATTGTTTTCCCTCATTTTGTCTTGTAACATTTGTATCTCTGTCTGGATAAGTTCATGTAGTCAGCTGATGTCATCTTTTTCCAATATTTCTGGCACACTTGTGTGTCCCATAGGTTCGTTGATGGGATGGTGTCCATAATTCACATAGAAGAGTGATGTCTTGATACTATCTTGTTGTGTGTTGTTGTATGCGAATTCTGCAAATGATAGCCATCCTTCCCAGTCTTGTTGGGAATATTCCACATATGCTCTTAGAAATTGTTCTAGCGAGGCATTTGTTTCTTCTGTTTGTCCATCCATCTGAGGATAAAATGCTGTGGTTATTTTTCGCATGATGTCCAATCCTTTGGTCATCTCTTTCCATAGGTCTGATGTGAATATCGATCCTCTATCACTGATAATATCTTTCGGTAATCCATGTAGTTTGAAGATATTTTTCATGAACAGCTATATAAGTTGTTTTGTTTTCATATCTTTCCGACAAGGTATGAAATGAGCCATCTTGGTCAGGCGATCCACAACTACCCATATGGCGTCATAGTGATTTGATAATGGCAAGTCTGTAATGAAGTCCATACTGATAGATTTCCATGGTTTATCTGATATTTGCAGTGGTTGCAGTAGTCTGTAGGGTGCATGACAGCTTGGTTTTATCCATTGACACATGTCGCAATTTTTGACAAATTGCTTAATGTCTTAGCGCATTCCTGGCCAATAATATGTCCGTTGTGTCAATTCAAATATTTTGGCTGTTCCACGATGTCCATTTTGTGGTATGTCATGATTCCTTCTGATTGCTTCGGTTCTTATCGGTTCATCTTTGGGCAACCAGATTTTTCCCTCATACCACATATATCCTTCTCTCCAGTCGCATGACCCTAATGCAACCTTTGGATATTCCTTATCCTTCCTTTCGATGGCTTTTCGAATATCTTGGAGTAGAGCATCTCGTGATGTTTTTTCCTGGATATTCTTTTCTGTTCCCTGGTCTTCTATCGTCCATAGTTCCATAGTGTTGATTTCTTCTGAACCCAAAGCACATCCTTCATCCTTGAAGAATTGTTTTTTAGGTAAAAGGATTTTTTGCCATTGCGTAATGCTATCATATTCCTCTGTTGGCATGTCATTTGTTCTTCGTATGAGGGTATCTGGTTTTGCTCCTTCTTTTCCTGATCTATATTCGATCTTGATATTGTATTGGCTGAGTTCTTCACTCCATGGTATTTGTCGTCCATTTAAAGCTTTGGTGGTTGTGAATGGGACAAGGTTTTTGTGGTCTGTGAGAATCTTGACAGTGTGCGGACTTGCTTGTGCATATTTTCTCCATTCCTTGAGAGCTTGCATGATCGCAAGGAGTTCTTTATCATGGATGTCATAGTTGCATTCCGCTTTAGTCATCGTTTTTGACCGATAGGCTATTGGTTTCTATAGTCCTTCCTTATCTTGTTGTGATATTATTCCAGAACAGACATAATTGGATACATCTGTTTCGATCATAATAGGTGCCTCTGGGTCAAAATGTCTTAGTATTGGAGTTGTGGTGAGTTTTTCCTTAAGACCCTCAAATGCCTTTTGTTCTTGCTCTCCCCATTCCCACTTCAGGTTTTTCCTCGTCCTGTTATATAATGGTTTTGCTATTCTGCTGAACCCCTCTATGAATCGTCGGTAGAAATTGCATAATCCCACAAAGCTCTGGATATCTTTGACTTTTTCTGGTGTCGTCCATACTTTTATGGCATCTGTTTTGGTGGGATCTGTTCGTACTCCTTTAGAGTTGATGATGAATCCTAGGTATTCAGTTTCTTCTTTATGGAATTCGCATTTTGTGGGTTTCAGGCAGACCCCAATTTCCTTGAGCTTTGCTAATATCATGGCCACATCTTTCCAATGTTGTTCCATGGTATCCGTATATACCAATAGGTCATCCAGGTAAGCTATGCAGTTGACATTCAAGTACTTGCTAAGGGCATTGTTAACCCATCATTGGAAGGTTGCTGGTGCATTGGCTAATCCAAATGGCATGACCATATATTCATATAGTCTGTATCTTGTCCTGATTGCTGTTTTCCATTCATCTTCTTTGGTAATCCGTATATGTTGATATGCATCCTTGATGTCGAGTTTGGTGAACTATTTCGCCATTTGCAGTCGATCCAAGGCTTCGCTTATCAATGGTAACAGGTATCGATCTTTTTTTGATTCTGCGTTTAGGCCTCTATAGTCCACGCAGAGCCTTAAGCCTCTGTCCTTTTTCTTGACGAAGAGTATAGGTGCTCCTGCTGACAAAGAGGAAGGCCTTATCCAACGTCTTTCTAGGTTCTTTTCCAGATATTCTCTAAGTTCCTTAAGTTCTTATCCTCTTAAGGGGTATAGCTTCATGAATGGTGGCGGTGCTTCTGTTTCGATTTTGTGGTCTGCCACTTGATGTGGTGGTAGTTCTGTTCTTTCTTTTTCTTCAAATATGTCTAAGAAGTTCTGATATTCCTTAATTGTGCCAAGGTTGCGGCGAGTGGCCGCAACCCCCTCATGTTCACTGGCTGACAACTGGAGGTACTCTAGAGAGTTCCTGATAGCTCAACATAACTTTGTGGCTCAACATGACTTTGTGGCTTAAGATCAGTTTGTCCAAAACATGACTTCATGGCAAAATAAGGTACTAGAATATAACATAACATTTTATTATCATAGAATATTTTATTTACATAATGTCTCGCAATCTAGCCTGTTGCCAAATTCCTGAAATAATGAGCCTGGATGTTTTCCTTTTTTGAATCTGTTGAGCCTGCCTCTCCTTTGCTATAGCCTTTGCCTTTGCCTTAATCTCATCAAGGAAAGGTTTGTGCTCTTCCTTATTCAATTTTTTTTGAGCATTCTGAGCCCTATGTAGATCCCTCTCTGCTTTTTCTACCCCCATATCCTCATTTCTTTTGGCCATTTAACATGCATCAGAGGCATAAATAACTCCTCCTTTTCGGATCTGCCTTCTGCTTTGTCCTCTTCGTCTGGCATTTCTTGCCTCCTCTGCTACTCGAGTATGCTCCATGTGCTCTATCACTAATGCACCTGACTGTGCAAGAGCTAATCCACCTTGTAGTATAAGCTTAAGCTTATTTTTGAAGCTTGGAGATAGCCCTTTACTCTCTTGGAGTAATTCATCACTCATTGTTGTGAGACTTGCGATTGTAAGAGGAATACTAGAGGCAGATTCTAATTGTGGGAGGAATTTTTGATAGGAAGGAATGGTTGCCTCTTGCAGTTTTGATATGACAAGATCGGGATTGTATGGGATAAGCCCAGTCGCATGAAATGCTGATTGAATGGTTGAGGACTTAAAGGTTTGCTGACGAATGGTATCAATTGTGTCCAAAAATTCGGATTTGTCAAAGTTACCACACCCAGTTCATGTAGCAGCCTCAACAGCCTCAGCATGATAATGCTTATAAGGTTGAAAGACAACCACATCTAGGGGTTGAAGAAGATGACTGGAGTGGGCTGGGAGGTAAAATATAATAATCCTGTGGGAATCGTAAAAGTCAAGGAACTGCTTTGTGCAGTGAGAGCCAAAGCTATCAAGAAGTAAAAGACGATAATCTCCAGTAAGACGAGCAGCAGAGAAGTGTTCAAAGTGGACAAGCCACTCCATTGTGAGCTCATCATTGTTGTACCCAGTTTCGGAGGTCCCTACAAGGTAATTATCTGGAACTCATGTTGTGGTATACCAAGATTCCTGATGGATAATGCCAGGAACAATTACCATCGGTGGTAAAGTGACTCCATCACCACTGATTGTCTCACAAACGCTTACCAGCTCACGATTTATAGAGCTACCAAGATATGTCTGCCTTGTAGGGTCCCTCATAATAATCCATTGGTCGCGCCCAATCCCAATACCCAATCCTGTTTCATCAAAGTTGTATTTATCGCAATACTGGATTTGGTACCAATGGCATAGAGCCAAATACTTCTCAAACCAGGCTCTGATAATATCAGGTTGGTGGGCATTTTTTTGGTCAAGATCAATTGAAACTTGTTTGCAAATTGTAACATGTGTACATGTTCCAGCAACTGTATACTGGTTATGCTTATGTTTTCCTTTGTCATGTTATGTTATTTGTTTTTGCTTTGATTGATTGATTGTTTCACTATCAGTATCACTAGGATTCTGGTAACATGATATGTTTGTTTTAGTTATGCTTTTGTACCGGCAAGGAATTGCCCTAGGGATTCCAAGGGAAGGAATGGTCATGTATACTGGCGGTAGAGATAAGGCTTGAGTGAAGGATTGCCTTAGGCTTTCAGGATTCCGGTAGGATCACAAGATTCTGGTAGTGTGCACTTACCGGTAATGACAGTGGTTGTAGGTTTTCAGGAGCCTCTAGCTTGGGTGGAGGAAATCATGTATTTAAGACAGGCTTCCTGACTAGCAGGAAATGCCAGACTTCAGACAGAACCTAGATAAGAAATATACTTGGTTGAACAGCGATTCTCTTGCATCCTTTCCCCTTCACTTCTTCTAAGACCTTCTTGTCTTTCCCTCTCTAGTCTCCCTTAGAAATCGAACGATAGCTGACCTACCGCCGATCCCTATTGTATTAGTTCATACAGGTTACCACCTGTTACACAAATGAAATATTCAGGATGGCGGTTGAGGAATTGTGGAGCCCAATGGTCACTTACAACAGGGGCTACATCAGAGCCAGAATGTGCATACTGAAGTATGGTATTTGCACAGTCTGAGACTATTTGCAGATGAGCACTGGTACCAACAGTATCAAGACGGTCAAGATACTGGCACACTGCCTGTTCCTGATCCTCAGTGAGCTTATGGTTGGCTCCAGGCCTCTGTTGGTGAGACTGGTAGCCTTGTACTCATGCTCGAAGTCGGGAGACTGGTACCTCGTAGTTGTGGGCAATCTCTGTAATGTTTGGATACTCGGTCGGATTGGTACTTAATGATGCAATTTTAGCCTGAATCCGTACCTCGACATCTGCATAAGGCTCAACGCACTCACTTGGAAGGATAAAAGATGGCACTTTTGGCATGTTTTTCGATGTTGGTGGTTTGGGTTGGTGGTGTGTTGACAGAGGTGTCTGTTTTACGATGTTTTGGTTGTTGCTTATGATTTTTCATTCTTTGGTATCAAGACATCAGTTGATGATTTATATTAATATACTTAATCTAAATTAACTGAAATAATAAACATATTAAAAACTCAGATTATATTCCCCATAGTTAAAACTAGCCACAAAGTCATGTTGAGCTGTCAGGCACTCTCTAGAGTGCCCCCGGTTGTGAGCCAGCGAACATGCGGGAGTTGCGGCTGCACGCCGCAACCTTGGCATGATTAGGCACTATTTGCTTTAAAGTTTCTTTTCCACCTTTCCCTTTCTTCTGCAAGGCTAGTTCTGTGCTAATTGTTGTGGCTGCTAGTGTAAGTCTCGCATTGTCCCATTTCAGGATTCTGGTGGTGTCTCCTTTTTTGTGCATTCTGCCAAACCCTTGTGCTGAGATAAAAGCTATTGATAGCTTTTTCTTATCCTGATCTGGTTCCTTTTCTTGGTGATCCATACTGCCAAATCCTTGTTCACCCCTTTCTGTAGGTTGAAGTTGTTGTACCTCCTTGAAGGGTGTTGAGACTATCTTTTCAATGATTACTTGGGCAATCCTATCCCCTTTGTGGACCTCATAATCCATTTCTGACAGGTCAGCCTATAAGACTCGAATTTCTCCTGCGTAGTCTGCATCTATGACTCTGGCGTTAATGGTGAGGCCATTTTTGCTTGCCAAACCACTTCTGGGTGCGATGCGGGTATAGGTGTTCTCTGGAAGTCCTATGGAGATTCCTGTTCCTAGGGGCTTTTGTCCCCTTGCTGGAATTATTGCTCCTTCTATGCTGAATGGGTCACTTTCTGTGGCTTTTTGCAAACCCCTCATAGGTATCTTCGCATCCTTTCTCTGCTTTTTGACCACAACCTCATAGTGGGGTCCTTCTTTAGTGCTGATTCTTAAAATCTGACTTTTCAGATTTTCCTGAATTGCTTCCTTTTCTGGTATTGCATATACCATTGGGGATGCATCAAGGCATACTGCCTTACACCTATTGCTATCGAAGGTGATTTCTTCTTCTCTCCAGTTGATCCTTGGGTTGTGTTCTTTTAACCATATCATGCCAAGGATGGCTTCATGTTTGACCAGGTTTGCCACTAGGAAAGTTACTTTCTCTTTGTGGCTTCTGATGTCTATAGAGATTTCCGTAACATGGGTGATTGGTCCTGCATCAGATACAGTTCCATCCACCATGTATATTTCCCTTGGTTTTTTGATTTTTATCAGGGGTAACTGATGTTTATAACGAAGTTGTGGTCTATAAAATCTTCCGTTGCCCATGAATCTATTGTTGCCTTTGTCGATATTTGTTGTTGTCCATTGTGTAGTTGTATTTTGACCATGATGTGGTCTGATTCGAGCTTTCGTAATTCTTTGTTCAGGATTGTTGAGTGGAGGTGTACTATTTTGATGGTTTTTGTCTTGTTGTCCCCTGGTCCATCCTTTCCTAGGGACGTCATCCTTCTTTTGATGGTTTTTGTCCCACTGTCCCTAGGACCATCTATTCTTGGGGACTTTCATTGTTTAAAGCCTCTTCTTGTTCTTTTTCTACCTTTATTTCTTTGATTTTGGCCTTGTTGATGTTGGCCTTTTGGACTCTGCAATCCTTTGCCATATGTCCCTTCTTCCCACATTGATAGCATAATCCTTCCTTCATCTGTTTTTTCCATTTCTCTTGGGGTAGCCTTTGGTATCTTCTTCAGTTTGTGGCCTCCAGGTCTATAGGGTCCCCTGAGGGTGTAGTCTGTTTAAATGTTCCATCTGTGTTTTGTGGGGCTATCTACATTTTCTGTCCTTTCTGAATATGTTTGACCATTGCTAGTTTGGTTTCTCTGGTGATTGGCCATCGGGCCAGTTGTTCCGTAGATTCAAAGGCCGTTATATCCATTCCCCATGCACTCGATAGTGTTAGGTCCATTCCTGCTAATAGCCATTCTCCTTTCGTTGCTTCATCTAACTCTACTTCCATGGCAGTCATCCTGAAACTGTTCCAGTATTCTGTCATAGATCTGTTTCCCTGTTTTACTCCTTTGAGTTTCATTCGAGCCTCTCCTCTTGGATCTATTGCTCCGAATGGTTCCTTAACAGCTTCGTTGAATAGGTCTCATGACCCTCCCCAAGGTTGCACTAAACTTCCTTCTGTATAAGGTGTGATCCAAGTGGCCACATCCCCCCTTAGCAGGCTTGTTGTGCACACTATTTTGTCTGTATCATGATTTTCATGCCATCCTATGGCCTGGAAGTATACCCTTAGTTTGGCTAACCATGTTCATAGTTCGTCCCATTCTCCACTGAACGTTTCCGGTTTTTCTGTCTTGGGTCTTCTTTCAGATTGTAGTTCGGCTAAGATTTGTGTTAGTTGTTCCACCATTAGTGCCAAGGGTAGCACATCTGGTACTTCTTCCTGTCCTTCTCCCTATTCCCCAGGGGGGTTCATCAGTACATCTCCTGCCACTTCAGCCATGGTTGTCATTGTGTGTTGCTTTTCAGACACAACCAAATGTTACGATTGCCTATAGATCTCTCCCATTTATATCTCGCAACAGGCAATGATCCTGTGGTTAGTTTTCTTCTCTGGATAGACTTACTTGCCTTCTATTGTATGATCCTTTCTTCGAGAATTCTTAGTACTTTATTATCCTATGCTACGTCTTAGATATCAACCTTTATTGATACTAAGTCCTTATAGCGCTAACTCGTACTTAGTCTTGGTCTTTCTTTCTTGATTGTTCGATTTGGGTGTAAAGAGCATAAAGGTGTTTTATTCGTAATGTAATAGATAGGAAATAACTTAGGTGGTTGCGTGAAGAACTAACTATCAGGTCCTATCGACCTCCTTATATAGTTCTTCCAGCAACCTCCTTACAAATTCAATGAGTCACAACTATGACTCATACACTCGCATAACATATAACCTCATGACTATACTTGGTCATACGCGAAAGTCCCATGACCAAAAAGGGGTCATGTGCGAAACCTCATGACTCATATAAACGAAGTCATGTCTCTAAATCCTTATGACTCATATGCACGCATATGAGTAAATGCTCAACATACCAATCAAATTCAAACATAAACAACGATGACTCACAACCATGAGTCATGTGAGACCCTATGACTCATAATTGAGTCATAGTGTGAAAACATAACATCATATGAGTCAACTGAGTCATGTGCAAAAAACCTTTAACAAATGAAATATAATGATATATGATCATATGTCATGTGAAACCATTACAAACCATGCCTGGTTTGTAATATTGGATTCCTCCCCGCTCAGTACTACAATTCTGTACAATGTCCGCCCTCGCACAACTACCAAGCGGGCCTGTGATTGGTCAATTATTCGACAATTTTGATAATCTGAAAGAATTGATCGAAGATTGGTGAATAAAGGAAAAGATTTCTTTCAAGGTCACTGATAAAGATTCCAGTCATACAATCTATCTGTGTGTAGTTTCACACTGCACATGGCATATTAGAGCTATTTGTACTGAGCAGGGAGATATAGCAGTAACTGTACTAAATTTGGATCATAGCTGCCTTCTAGGAGAGGGGAGTAAGCAGTATAGTATGGCAGGCTCAAGTTTTTGGCTACACTAGCATATTTCCAAGTACCTCAATGTTACATATACTACAAAGTCAAGGGAAATTGTGGACTGCCTTAAAGTTCAATTTGGAGAAACTCTTCCTTACAAGGCTGCCTGCAGGATCAAGAACAACCTCTTTGAAGACACTTTAGAAGGCCAGCAGGAGGGGTTTCGACAGTTGCCAAGATATGTGGATGCTATTCCTATAACTAATCTGGATACCTATATTCGACTCTATAGCAACAATGAAATGCACCAGTTCCAGTGAATTTTTATCTGCCCTGCCCAGTCCCAAGAGTCCTTCAGATCCTGCTGTCACTTTATTGCTGTCGATAGAACCTTCCTGAAAACAAAATTTATTCAGAGCCTCCTATTAGCAGTTACTATTGACGCCAATGGGCATACTTTTCTTCTCACTTGGGCTATAGCTGAAAGTGAAAACAGTTCTTTGTGGGAGTACTTTCTTGTCAACCTACAACAAGCTATTCCAGAGATTGCTACTGAGGTCACAACTCTGATAAGTGATCATGACAAGGGACTTATTAGTGCTTCAAATGTCTTAGCCCTTACAATAGTTTGTGCATTTTGTTGTCAACATTTAAAGGAAAACTTTACTATGACATATGGCAGAGGGCTAGCATCTAAGTTTTGGGCAATTGCTCATGCTGAGAGTGTGGAAAAATTTGAAGACGCAATGCATATGCTCCACCAAATAAAGCTAGCAGGAGTAGTATATTTATGCAATATTGATCCTCGGCTTTGGGCTAAGGCTCACTTTCTGGGTAATCAATTCAGTCACAATACATCAAATATCATTGAGTCAGTTAACAATTCCTTGAAGTTGGATTGTGAGCTCTCTATTGTCGAGCTCCTTAATACTATATGGCACCAAGTCATGAATCAAAGATTTGAGCACTATCAGGCACCCTGCAATGCCGGTCCTGGAGTTTTGTATACCAAGTTCTGTACCAAAGAATTGGGTGAAAGCAGAGTTTGGGCTTGACAGAATATTGCTCACATGGCAAATGAAACACATGACCTTGTCACTCAGCCTAATGGCAAAGTTAAGATCGTCAATCTTGCTACTAGCACTTGCACCTGTTGGCAGTATCAGGAGAATGGAATTCCCTGTACTCATGCACTAACTTGTATAATGAATCTCCACAAAGTAAGAACTATGTTTACTTTACTCTACTATGGCTTAAGATACTAATTATACTTTAGCCTGTTCAGAATTACCTTCCAGATATTCTTTCTTTAGCTACCTGGAAGGCAATATAGCAAACCAACTTTCTTCCTGTTGATATCATCAATATTCAGTTTAATGACGCACTACCACTGCCTCAAGATATACCTCTTGAGCAAAATGTGAACCTCCTACCTATTGCAGCCTAGGTAGAACCTCCTCTTACATGCAGACCTTGTGGGTGACCCAGAAAGCAAGACTACATATTAGAGAGGTGATGTAATGGTAGCAGCTAGCAAATTACAATGGTGTCTTACAAGATAATCATGCATGACCCCTACCATGGTGCTGAACCTGTGGTGCCCCTCGGCATAACTCTGCCACCTGTCATAATACTCATACCTAGCCTAATTATTCTTCTTGCTAGGTTTTTACTTTTTTTCTTATTCTACAATGTTTTTTAATTTTTAATTTAACCTCAGACTGTATTATATCTGATCATCATTGCAGATATTTAATAGGCAGTGACATAGGAGGGACATTGTGGCATTGGAGGGGTTTATGATCAGGATCTGTGGCATTGGAGACCTTTACTGTAAAATTAAAAGTCCATCATAACCAGCGAACAGTGAGTCGTAAACTCACCACACCAAGCATTCTTCATGGGTTAAGTTAGTTGGGTTAACTGGGCACTCTGACAACCTCATAAACCCACCCAACCCAAATATCAAAACTCGTGACCCAACCCAACCCAAATTTATTTGGGTAGCCCACACAACCAATAACCCATTGCGAGGCTTGCTCTGGCTCTCCCATATACTGCTTCATCACTCAGTGTCCTGCTTTCTCTCACCTCTCCTCAACCCTTCCCTTAAACAACAGGTTAACCAGAGCCAAACTCGTCTTGCAAGAGGAGGTAGACACGTCTTCCGAGAGTCTGTGAATCTTGTTAAATCACACCCCGATATGACAAAATCTCGAAGCAAACCCTACCCTGAAGCACTTTGTCTCCACCAATCATCTCTCACTTCCGGTACCCTAAGTGCCAAGCATTACATGAATCCAAACCCTTTTTGTTCCTTCCGAGTACTTATACCCATGAAACTGTCCAAGAACCCTGAGTCTAGTGGCCTATACCACAAACTACGACTAATGAACTTGGGTCATGAAATATAGCCGAGTCCATGTAGTGGTTGGATCTGTATCATCCCAATACACGGTGTAATTTACGACACAGCCCGATACACTAGTGTAACATATGGTAAACTTACCAGACCCGTGAGCCAGTCCAGTGCACACTTTTCTCAAGGTTCCGGAGTAGATGTTATGAGTAGACAGAAGTAGCGTTTATGCAGAAGAGGAAAATAATACCCATACTCCAGCATCGTGGATGAGAATTTCATGAATCCAACTTGCCCTGAACTTGGTGGTGGCAAAAGACATAATTACCTGGCATTCTAAATTTTGGTGTGAATTTCCATTTTCAGGTGTTGTACCAGGGTGTAAGGGTAAGTGTTCGGAATGAAAGTGATCGGCAGAGCTTGCTGAAGAAGTCAGAAATCAAGGAAATACTGCAGGAAACCCTAACCCAGTCCTGGTTGTATTGAAGAATTATTGCCACTGCCTACCAATAATCCAAAAATAACTATTATCATTGCCACTACAATGAAGACGAAGGGAACCAGAAGTCAGTATTTCCCAAATGACAACAAACACCAAGAAACAACTCGGGATGAATGACTTCAGATTATTACCTTGTGAGATGAGGCAAGGATGAAGTGGAAAGATATTGCAACTCTAGCTAATATCAAGCTGAGTACTTGCCATGATATCTATGCTTACTTGAAGGTTGATAATACACCAACAAACAAACAAACATTGAACTGGTCAACCACCAATTTTTGACAAGGCCAAGAAAGAGAAACTTCATCTCTTTATCACTCTGGATCAGAGAACATAGCAGTTAGGATGGGAGGATCTGTTAACTGAGTTAGGATATCCTTGCTAAGTTCATACCCTTTGTGATGTATGTACTTCAATAGGATATGATAAGTGGCATCCTAGAAAGAAGTATATTACCCCAATCTTTACTGAAGCTTGAATTATTGGTAATTAAATTGAATATTAGATTTGGTGTCATGGAAAAGAATTGAGCACCACAGGTTAAATGGTGTCAAGACCGACCTCATTGGACTTATGTCAATTGGATTCGGACTTTATGGACTGATGAGTCAACCTTTTTGACTACTGGCTTTGGGCATTGCCCATGGGTTCTACATAAGCCAGAAGAGGAGTTTCATCCTGATTGTATTGATGAAACTTGGGAATCAGGAAGGGAAAGTATGATGATTTGGGGTGGGTTTTGTGGTGCGATGAAATCTGAGCTTTAGGTCATTCTACTAAAAACAAAAGTTGACTCTGCCCACTATATTACACATATCCTGGATCTGGTCCTGATCCCATTCTGGCATCAAACTTGTGAGCACTATGGATAGACTCAGGTTAGATAAGATACTAGTCTTTTAACTATGGAAAATTTACTAAGAGTTGATTCAGGTTGTTGAAGATGGTACTCCTGGCCATCAAAGATTCACTAAACATTGTTGGGCAATCAACCAGGTCAAGATACTCCTGTGACCTCCTCAATCTCCAGATTTAAACTTTATTGAGGTATTGTGGGGAGATATAGAAACAGAATTAGAGGAAATATGTGGGCAGATCAAGGATATCGAGGTGATTATTAGAGCTGTTGATGCAATTTAGGATTCGATTGAGATTAGGCATTTTGATGACTTAATCCATAGTATGCCAGAATGCCTTGAAGCTATGATAGCAGCAGGTAGTATGGTGACAGCATATTAGAAAAAAAATAAAAAAGTTAGAATAGGAAATGATGTGCATTCCAATCACTTTTTTCCTCATGTTAAATTTGAATTCTAATTGGTTGCATGCTGAGATCTCATGATAATGATTGGTCGAATTAGTGGTTTTCCAATCACTTTCCTCCCCAACTTGGTACACCAGGGGGAAAAAATACATTCATATTTTTGCCCCCCTGTTTTGATCACCTATGAGATCACTCCTATTATATAACCATATAATAGGCAATGATATGGTAATGTTATTATAATGCTTATCTGAATGGGGAATAAATACTCAGGGTTGTATTTATTAGTTCTTTCTTAATCTTCTTAAGACTAAGTTCTTATATTTGTTTGTATTCTTACTTAGTCTTCCTAAGACTAAGTTCTTTTGTTCAAGTCTTCCTTATCCTATAAGGAAGATATCTTCAGGCTTCTTTAGTAAGGAGAGTAAAGGTATTTTATATTCATAAAGTCATAAAGTTATATCTTAGGAAATAACTTAGGTGGTTGTGTGAAGAACCAACTACAACATTGGATCCTCCTTCTTATATAGTCCTTCTCACAACCCACTTACTAATCAATAACTTGTTATAAGTCACAACTGTGACTTATACATTTCGCATAACATAATAATCCCATGACCTTAACTAGATCATGTGCAAAATTCACATGACTTTTAACTAAGTCATGTGCGCAAAATATCCTATAACTCAAATGAGTTATTGTGCAATCACATCAAATATAACAACTATGACTCGTAAAATGCAAGTCATGTGTGAAACTCACATGACCTTACTTAGTCATGTGTGCAAAAGCTTTACAAACCTATGACCTCATAACTATGAGTCATGTGAAAACTCTTTTCCTTGCTAGGTTTGTAACACTAGCTCCCCCTTCCCTATGGCCTAAGTCCCATTAGGCCAACAGTCCTTTATCCCTTTTTTCCGTCCATCAGTTCAAGTATGTTGCCAACTTTTATAGTTCCCGATTATTCCTTTCTATCAATTCCTTCAACAATTTGTTCTCCCTTTCTTTTATTTCCAGTTTCTTTGCTGAAATCCCTACCCTCCATTCCACCCATCCTGCTCTTATCTGTTGGATTTTCACTGTCCTTTTCAACTCAGCTTTTTCCTTCTGGAGAGTCCTTCCTGTTCTTTCCCACATCTTTGCTTGTCCCTCAAAGTATCTCTTGTCTATTCCAGACTCATCTAGCATTGTTTAGAGATGGACTATTTAGTTGTATAGGTTTTTCGTCATGTCTTGTTCCATGGAAGTGGTCTTGGACCTTGACTACAGGGTTGTTGTTGCCATTTTTGGCAATGGCATAATGCCCACCTGATCATGTATTTCTTTGAACGTGTATGTGTGGATCAGTTTTGGTAGGATTTCCTCCTGTACTTGGCTCTTTCAGGTTACTTTTCTCTCTTTCTTAACCTTTGTCCAAGGTTTTTTGCCCCCCCTTCTTTTCATTTTCATCCCTGAAAACCCTGTGTAATCTGTCATTGGTAGGATATTATTGTCACATGGCGACGATGGTGGTATATGTGGTTCTGGCAATGTTGGTGGAAACATTTCCAATGTCATCATCAGTGGTGATAGGGGTGGTGATACTGAGGGGGTCTGATGTCTTTCCTATGGCCAACAGCCTGCTCCTTCTTTCTCCATAAAGTATATTTGGCAACTATCGTCAAAACAACCAGTCTAACTATCTTGGTTGTACTTTTCTTGTTCAGTTGTAACTTGTTTTGATGCTGTGAGGTCTGCTAGTTTGACTCACTCCTTGTTGCTCATTTGTTCTTCTTCTTTGACCAGGTTTTCCTAGGTTTTTTCGATAAAAGTTTTCAATTGCGTGTTTGGCATTACTAAAATTTTCAGCTGGGTACTACACTAAGTCGTGGTTAGGAGAGTATCCTGTCCACTTAGCTCAATACTGCAGCTTACCAAAGTATTTTCAAGAATCAGTAATTCAATCAAGTTCGTATTCTTCTTCTCCTTCTATTTCTATAGCAGGAGGTGGGTCTTTTTGTTGTGATAGTAGAGGATTGTCTTGATAAAGTTCAAGTTTGCTGATATGGAAAACTGGGTGTTTGTTGTTTGCTGAGGGGGGAAGTGCCAGTTTATATGCTTTTCTTCCCACCTTTTCTAATATTTCATATGGTCCTATCTTCTTGTAATCCAGTTTCTTGGATGGTCTTGTGGTATGAATATGTTTGGCTATTAGCCAGACTTTATCTCTTGGCCTTATCCTTGGATCTGGTTTTCTGTGTTGATCAGTATTTTCTTTCATTCTTTATTGTACTGTGATGATCTCTGTCCTGAATATATTATGTAATTGACTCATATCTTCTCTTCTCAATATCTTTATCATTACCTCATGACTCATAGGTTCATTAATAGAGTGATATCTATAGTTTGCATAGAATGGTGTCATGTTAATTGTTTCTTGTATTGAGTTGTTGTAGGTAAACCCCGCAAATAGCAATCATTCCTCCCAATCTTTTTGGGAGTATTCCACATATCCTTGAAGGAATTATTCTAGCGAAGAATTTGTCCTTTCTGTCTGTCTGTACTTAATTTTCTGTCAATATCTATCCCCTTTATTATTTCTTTCTATAGGTCCAAAGTAAATATTGATCCTTTATTGGTAACAATGTCTTTTGGCAATCGGTGCAATTTGAATATGTTTTTTTATAAATAGTTGCACAAATTGGGTTGTCTTCATGTCCTTGTGACAGGGAACAAAGTGGGACATTTTGGTCATGTGATCTACTACTGCCCATATCACATCATAACCATTCAATTCTGGTAGATCAGTAATAAAGTCTATACTAATTGATTTCTATGGGATTTCAGGTGCTTCCAATGGGTGTAGTAGTCCATATGGTGCATGATGTATTGGTTTTATTCTTTAGTACATGTCGCAATTCTTGACATATTGTTTGATATCTATTCTCATTTCTGGCCAATAATAAGTTTATTGTACCAGTTCTATGGTTTTTGTTATTCCTCCATGACCACCTTGTAGAACATCATAGTTTTGTTTTATTGCTTCCATTCTAATAGGTTTGTCTGCTGGTAGCCCCCCATTTTTCCCTCGTACCAAAGGTATCCTTCTTTCCATTCATATAGTCCTAGTGCTACCTTGGGGAATTCTTTATCACCTCTTTATAGGTCCTATCTTATTTTTCTGAATTATTGGTCCTTTTCAGATGTTTCCTTGATTTCATCCTTGATGGTAGTCTCTATTCCCTGTATTTTAGTGATGTTGATTTCTTCCTTTCCTGATTCATATCCTTCATCTATGAATTTTTCTTTTGGTAGTAAAACTTGTTTTTGTTGTGTCTTTCATTCATCTTCTTCTCCTGGGAGGTCATCTGATCTCCTTGTAAGTGCATCTAGTTTTCCTCCTTCCTTTCCTGGTCAGTATTCTATTTTGATTTTGCATCAGCTTAATTCTTCACTCTATCTGATTTGCCTCCAATTCAATTCTTTGGTAGTTGTAAATAGTACTAGGTTTTTGTAGTCTGTAAGGATTTTTATCATATACAGACTTCCTTCCACATATTTTTGCCACTTGTTTAATACCTGTATTATTGCTAACAATTCCTTATCATGAATATCATAGTTGCATTCTGCCTTGGTCATTGTTTTTGATCTGTACACCACTGGTTTCTATATTCCTTTTTTGTCCTGCTGTGATATGATCTCAGAATAGACATAATTGGATGCATCTGTTTCTATCATAATGCACTGTTTTGGATTGAAATGATATAATATAGGTGTTGTGGTAAGTGTTTCTTTAAGCTCTTTGAAAGCTCTCTGGGCTTTCTCTCCCCACTCCCATTTCTGGTTTTTCTTTGTTAATTCATATAAGGATTTGGCTGTTCTGCTAAATCCTTCATTGAATCTCCAATAAAAATTGCAGAATCTTACAAAGGACTGTATTCCTTTGCCTTTTCCTGGTTCCTTTCATTCTCTTATGGCTTCTATTTTCACAGGGTCCACTCTTACTCCTTCTTTATTGATGATGAATCCTAGATATTCAGTTTTTCTTTTGTGAAATTTGCATTTTATTGGTTTGAGTTTAATGCTAATTTCTCTTAATTTTTCTAGCATCTTGTGAAGGTCTTTCTGATGTTGTTCAAAGTTATCAGAAAGAATTAACAGGTCATCTAGGTAAGCAATGCAAATAACATCTAAGTATTTATTGAGGACTGTATTTACCCATCATTAGAATGTTGTGGGTGCATTTGCTAATCTAAATAGTATAACAGTATATTCATAAAGCCCATATCTAGTTCGAAAAGCTGTCTTCTATTGGTCCCCTTTCTTTATGCGAATGTGGTGGTAGGCATCTTTGATATCTAATTTGGTGAAGTATTTTGCTTTTTCTAGATAGCCTAAAGCTGCACTTATGAGCAGTAATGGATACCAGTCTTTTTTTGGAGACAGCATTCAGTCCTCAATAATCTACACATAGTCATAATCCCCTATCTTTCTTTTTGGCAAATAGGATTAAGGCTTCTGCTGATGAGGAAGATAGTCTGATCCATCTTCTGTCTAGATTCTCTACCAGGGATCCTCTTAGTACTTTCAACTCTCTTTCTCCTAGCTGATATAGACCCATCAATGAGGCTATTTTTCCTTCTTCCAGTTCTATCTTATGGTCAGCATATCAGTGAAGGGGTAAATCTCTCCTTTCTTTTTCCTCAAATAGTTCTAAGAATTTATGGTATTCTGTTGGTACTATATCTTTGGTCAATTGATCCTTGCTTTTCTTTTTTCTCAAGGTCAGTTCTGTGCTGATTGTTGTGGCTACTATGGAGGTTTTGTCTTCATCCTATCTTAGAATAACAGTTTGGTCTCCTTTTCAGTTCATTTTTCCAAAGGCTCTTGCCAAGGTAAATGATATTTCCAGGTTTTTCTTTGGTACATCAGCAAAAATATTATCTTGTACCCAGTGCATCCTGTGCATCTGATACACAGAGTGCCCATAACGATAACCATTAATCAGGATATACTGTTGAACTGACATCGCATCCTGATATCGAGTCATGCACCTGGTACATCCTGACAGTATCCAGTCTTGGAGCCCTATGCCAGGTGTGCCCTGACAATGTCTGATTCTGCACTGTTGCATCCTAACAACATCTGCTCCTTGGGTGTTGCATCCTAACAATGTCTGATTCTCAGTTGTTGCATCCTAACACCATCTAATCCTAGCCTGTTGCATCCAGATGCTACTTGATCCTAAGCTCTTACATTGTGGCGACACCTAATTCTAGCATCTTCCACCCTGACATTGCATCCTCACCTGTGTGCATCAGGATTCTACAATACTCATGATGCATGCCCTGGCACTGCCTATCATCAGGGTTTTCCATCCAGATTCTTTCTATGTGATGCTTCTCTCATCTGGATCCCTGCCTGCACATACATTGCGTCCAGATTTCACCTCGACCACGACATCTCATCTTGATACTACTACTTCATATCTGGGCCTCCTTAGGATACCTTCTGAAGTGTGGTGAATTACTCCTGACATTGTCTACATGTTGTACCCAGTATTGCTCAATCTTCCTAACTCTCTCCTGATATCCGATATACTATATTGTGATTGCCCTGATACCCTCTGGATGGCTGCTTTTCATAGATTCTATGGTGAATATCACACTGATTATTCCTTTACACTATGTCCTTTAGTTTCTATTGTAATCTCATCATAGTAAGCTAAATCAAATCTATTACACATAATCTTTACATGTTCTTAATTCCCCTTAATCATCCTCAGTAACAGTCCTACCCCCCTACTCATTATCGTCTGGCTTACAATGACAACCCCGCCAGTGCTGCTTGCACTTCTTGAGAATCCCCAAGGCTCAACAAGACCCTCCAAAATAGAGAAGGGATCCTTGCTGGTGCTGCTTATGCTTTCTGAGAATCATGTAGACTCAGAGGACCCGAACCTTGTAACTGAAGCTCCCAGGCTACTGATGTCTGGCTCAAGTCAAACCAGCTATCAGTTTCAGGTGACAGATTCTGATGTTCCTGATGTCCCACTAGGTCCAAGTTCCATTGATTAGTATGTCACAGTATAGGCTGTGTAGAAGTATGTTTGGATATCCGACTCTCGAGTTCAGTGCTTATGGCTTCCCAATCATTGTTGTATCCTTCACGGTAGTCCTGCTGCACCCCGTGAACTTGCGCAACCCTCTTATCAATTGTTTCCCGAATATTTTCGACAATCATATCCTGGATCCTCCATGGCCACTTACCCCAAGTTTTTTTTCGCCTCTCAAAAAGGTCTTGTATATTTGGTAACAGGTTAGCCACCCCGGTCATGAATGAACAGTGGGATGATTGCGAGACTCACCCCCAGCTGCCTCAGGCTTGAAGTCCCTGGGGTCCTGATATATCCCCGTTTGCTATGCATACAGTGTATGGCAGAATATGGTGCATGTTAAGCAGATCATAGTACCATTGATGTGTACAAGAAACCCGGGATCTACAATACGTTGCATCTTCTTCCCTGCAAAGTACTTACAGAAAAACACCTCAGGAATCTGGGGCACTATTACAAACCTGGCATGGTTTGTAATGATTTTATTTGTTAAAAAGGTTTTGCACATGACTCGATTGAGTCATATGATATTCTGTTTCACACTATGACTCACATACGAGTCATAGGGTTTTATATGATTCACAATTGTGAGTCATAGTTGTTTATGTTTGAATTTGATTGGTATGTTGAGCGTTGACTCATAGATGCGCCTATGAGTCATAAGGATTAAGAGGCATGACTTCGTTTATACGAGTCATGAGGTTTTGCACATGACCCCTTTAAGGTCATGGGACTTTTGTGCATGACCAAGTATGGTCATGAGGTTATATGTTACACAAGTGTATGAGTCACAGTTGTCACTCATTTGATTTGTAAGCAGGTTGCTGGAAGAAGTATATAAGGAGGTCGGTAGGACCTGATAGTTAGTTGTTCACGCAACCACCTAAGTTATTTCCTATCTTATAAGTTATCAATAAAACACCTTTATGCTCTTTACAACATAGGCCAACAATCATGAAGAAGAAACAGCACGAATACCTGTTAGCGCTATAAGGACTTAGTACTGACAACGGTCAATATCTAGGACGTAGCGTAAGATAACAAGTATTAAGAACTCTCGAAGAACAGAGAATACAATAAGAGATAGGTAAGTATTATCCTTAGAAGGAAGCTAACAATAAGACCGTTGCCTGTTGCGAGATATAAGAAAGGAGAGATCAGGTAGCCGATCGTAACAGGCACAAGGAATTGTAATATCAGGACCTAGGTTACATCTAATTACAGTCAGTAGTGGTCACTATATGGTAGGCATCTGGTGGAGACAACCATTGTACCCTCTTGGGTCGTACATAAACCTGTCCCATTCCAGCAGATAATTGACTCTGCATGCCATAGCTGTGAGATCGTTAGGCAGACTGTATAACTCAATAATCTCTTTTTTCACCTCATGTACAAACTAGGATCATACTCCAGAGTATTTTTGGCATATCTTTCTAGGTTAGTATTGCATTCTGCGTTGCATCATATCTGCCTGAGTCCACTTACCAAACTTATGCACTGCTCTGAGGGTTGGATGTTTTCGGCATCTACAATACTGGCAAGCATGGCATCTCAAACTTTGTGCACCTGGGCTGTCAGAGCAACAACATTTGGGAGTGGCTGCTCAAATAGGATGTACTGTAGAATCAGAGTCTTCACATCATCTAATATGACCCTTTGTGCACCTGTCACTAGATTTCGCTGAGAGTAAGGAGCTGGACTGGAGATCAGGGTACCAGATACCAGACCACACAGGCTACCCAATGGGGATGATAACCATGCATCACTCAATGATGTGAACATTGAAGGACTGTAGGCTCTCCATCGAATTATGCATCCTAGATTCATGGTCATATGCCAAGCAGAACCTATCTCCTGAGACACTGATGTGGTCAAAATGCATATACCTCTTGCCTGATTGTCTCCCTTTCTCTTAGCTACTTGTGAGCCATAATCACGTCTTGATCTGGGGCCATCTACAATATCGATGCCTTCTCCATCAGTTTTGGTGTCTGATTCTGGGTTGTCTGGTTCATGTGAGATTTGTTACTTATCACTACTATCATCCAATAGATACACTGTTTGGGTATTTGGTTGATCATTGGGTTTGGTTTTGAGTTCTACATGCACCATGGTCAGCATTGTGCTCTTCTATTAGTACTTCAGTACTCTTCCTAGTAGGCTTGCAATCAGCAGTGGAGAAGAATCTCAGTTGAGGATATGTCTTGAGATTCATTTTGATGTGTTCTGGATCTCACTTTTCCAGATCCCATGTTACCACGTTGCACATTGCATCTACCTCTGTATGGATTGCTGACTCCTGGCACTAGCTGACTGTGTGTATTGACTTATTGCTTATTCATAGTATAATAGGGTAGTTAGAGTAAGGTAAGTTAGGATTCAGGCTGAAGTAACATCATAGGTATCTCAAGCACAGTTTGGTCAAGATGAGAAGTTTGTATAGTTTTCTTGTGTTGTATACGACATGTCAGGTCTTATACATAAGGCTCCCCAGGAGGGGGAGGGGGCATGCAGGATCACTGACTATCACTCATTATTGAAGCAAAATATTTGCCTGCAAAATAGCATTTTCAGAGTGTTCAACATTATGTTTGTAATAATCTAAGCATTCTCAACTATGATTGGACTCAAGACTCCAGCATGAAAAAATTAGATGAAATGAGGTTCTTGTTAGTGTGAGTGGCTTAATAAAATCTAGCCATGAACAGTATTGTTTACTGACACTATTGGCACTATGGTATTCTTGCATTGCCTAACTAGCACTAGAAGTGTCTGAAATTGTCTCTAGGTGTTGTGTCAACATAGCTTGAACACCCGAGAGCTTGAATTCAAGCAATCTAAGCTACTCACACATAGATGTTAGTGATAAGATAGACAGTGGTTGTAGCCTGACCATTTCTGACCAACTTCAAACCCCAATCTGTCTCATCACTAACCTCAATACCCTAAAAGATAATTGATATACCATGAGCTGACTCCAAACCAGTTAACAATAGACAATACGAGACATGCCAAATCCAGAAAATACCAGATGCTAAAGTAAGGGAGCATGGTACTATTACTATTATCACATACCAGGCACTCGAGATCAAAACAACTAGCAATATGAGATGCCAAAGCAAGGGCATCCTACAGTATCTTTACTATCATATAGAGGCACTCAACATCACACAAGATCTCATATTAGTTAGCAAATTTTTAAATTTTTTTTTAGATTAAGAGATAAAGCTCCCTATCTAAAAACTACCTAACAAAAAGCTACTCATCAAAAAAAAGGAAAAAAAAACTACAAAAAAAGAAGCTACAAAAGGATTATTTCTAGGGACCCCGGCATCTTGTTCCTCAGCAGGGCACAGGTGGGGTCTCCAGGACTGGAAGAATTGTATCGGGGGTAGGCAAGCAAGAGGCAGTCTACGGGTGGGCCAGTGCCATCAGAGGGCACAGTGCAAAGAGGGGGCTTAGTGTACAGGGGGGGAATCAGAGTCTGAACAACTGGTGAAGCTGGGGAGGAGGCAGCAGGGGGAGAGCTACTGATAGCGCCAGAAGCTGTAAGGAACTCAGCCATCCCAGGCTCCAGTCGGACAAGATCAAGTAACTTTCTGTACCTTTCTTGCTCCGACAGGCAAGGAGGCTCACCGGCAGTGATGTGGGGGGGAGTCCAGACTCATGGTGGGAGGAGGGCTTGAGGGACTGAGTTTCTTATCCATTTCTTCGACCTCATCCTCTGTGTTTGTCATTAGCTAAGATGGTAATTAAAATATAGTTAGGGTTAGAAACATACATTTTCAATCACAATGGTGTGTTCACCAGAATCCTGCCCCTCCTCCTCCTCCTCCTCCTCCTCCTCCTCTACCTCCACCTCCTCTACTTCCTCCTCTTGCATGGCCTCCCCGATATCTCTGGCCTGCCTCCAGCAATCCCAGACCTTCCATTTGAAGAAGGGATATCTGCCAGGAACAGGCGTGAGGGTCTGGTCATGATTCTCTCCCTCACCGAGGCATGACTCCAGGACCATCAGGTCCTAGGAGTGTTTGCCATCATTTGTAAGGAGCCACGCCAGGATGTCCTCATCTTGACGAAGAAAGATGAGTTCTGAGAGTGAGAGAGGATCGGAGGGCACTTGACTAAGTAATCAAGTGCCCTAACCAGTTGCCTCAAGGTGATATCGGGGGCATTGGATCCCCCCCTCCACACCCTGCCACTCTACTACCCCGAGCAGACTTTTGATACTCAGTGATGCCATGACTCCTCAGGCGATTCCCTGGTTGGAGTCATTGGCACACTAGGGGTAGCCAAGGAATGTGTGCCCAGTTGCTCGGACAACTGACTGATGAATGATATAGATCCTTATTGCCCATGGGCAATATGGGGAGACCCAATCTGATTGAGTTACTGACAATATATGTTAGCACGAGGATAGCATATAATAGATGGGAGGGGGTGACACATACTCGGAGGTCCCTCGACCTCACCACCAACCTTGTTTCCCTCTACCAGATGATGCTCATTCGATGTCCTCAGGTTCCTGGCTATGTAACATACCAAGAGCCTGAGGTGGCACTCCACTTCCCAGATGTCATTGGCCTGGTGGTTGTCATTAACAAGCACAAGTCAGGCCACGACTGGGGGAAGGGAGCGACAATACCTAACAACCAAAGGCAATTCAGATTTGGTCAGGTGGCAGAGGTCCAGGGAGTGACCAGTCAACTGAGCCTTCACATGGTCATGCTAGACACTGTACGCAACACTGAACTGGTATAGGTACATGAACCCACACCAGCTTTTGGCATATGCTATGTCACTATAACATCCCCTATGAGTATTAGTTCAAATGTTTCTGACAGATGAGTGTAGGTTAGGTTTCACTTACAAGGAATCCTCGACTGCCAGCTCGAAGCATAGCCTCTCCGATGAAGTTGACTTACTCAGGCTGCTCATAACCATATACTCCAGTGCTCTCCATTTCCCACTCTACCAGCATGGTTTGACAGGATCGGCAGTGGGATGCATAAGAAAAAAAGGAAAGGTTAGTAATTATCACATGATAAAACTTAGATGGACTCTACTTACTTCCCCATCCACACTTCATATCCCTGAGGTTGAACCACAGGAAGGACAGGAGCAGCAGGAACGACAGAGACAGCAGGATGTCTAAGAGGAAAAGAAACATTAATATTGCTCACTCCAGACAGTCAATGGTGTTGTGAGTTGTACTTATTTTTCCTTGTTTGCCGGTCATCTGATCAATGTCCAAGGTACCATAGGAGTTAGAGGAAGGGGAAAAAAAAATTTTGAAAAGAAAATAAAAAAAAAAAAGACAATTGCAGGTGGGAGGGGGGAAGAGCCTCCTGTTAAGAGACATAAGGAAGAAGGGAAGTAGAGAAGAAGAGAAGGAGAGAAGGAGAGAAGGAGAGAAGAAGAGAAGGAGAGAAGGAGAGAAAGTGTCTTCTTCTTATCTTCCCCTATGGTGGAGAGAAGAGAAGGGAAGGAGGAAAGGAGGGAAGAAGGTCTGAGTTTATATACCCTACATACATAGGGTGTACACTGCATGTATGCACCTGACGTGCATACCTCATGTGTGCACCAGACATGTGCACCTCAAATGTGCACCTAATATGGCCCCCTCACATATGCACCTGATGTATGTAGGGTATATAAGAAACGATACATATGCATTTACTAGCTTATTTGTACACCCCATTATACAGCCAAAAATACTCAGACATCATTAGATGTGTGAGCCTTGTTTGTGGGTACAATGGGGTGTACAAACAAACCAGGAAACACATACATGGGGGATAAGTATCTATTCTTCTGTATATACAATATATTTAAAAATCAATTGTAATATCTACGAAGTCTAACTTGTCACTAACTTTGGTAACATAAGCTTTTAAGCCACACTAGTGATGTGACACCAAGGGGTCACTAGTGTGGCTTAAAAGCTTATTTCATGAAACTAGATATGCAGCACGACATCCGCGGCATCACCACCACCATAAGGCCCAAAGACCATTTCCTTTTTATATTGAAAAGATATTTGTATACCTATCATGGTATACAAATATCTTTTGAATAAAAAAATAAAATCAGCTTTTGGCCATACTGTTGTTGTGATACCAAGAGGCATCGATAACATGTATTTCTGTATAATCAATACGTCTTGGCAGCATCGATGCATAATGTCCCCTAAATCATGACAACAGTTCAACAAAAGCCAACCTCATTTTTTGATTGAAAAGATATTTTTATACTTATTATAGTATAGAAATATGTTCTGAATAAAGAAAGAAAATCAGCTTTTACCTGTACTGTTGTTATGATACCAAGAGGCCTTAATAATATATATTTCTATGTTATCAAAGCCTCTTGGCAGCTGAGCAGCACAACGTCTGTGGCATCCCCACAATCGTAAGGTGAAAACCTTATTTTCTTTTTATATTGAAAAGATATTTGTATACTTATTATGGTATACAAATATCCTTTGAATATAAAAACAAAATCGGCTTTTGGCCATACTGTTGTCATGATACCAAGAGGCCTCAATAACATATATTTCTGTGTTATCGACACCTCCTGGCAGCCAAGCAGCATGACGTCCACGGCGTCCTCACAACTGTATGGTGAAATCCTCATTTTCTTTTTATATTGAAAAGATATTTGTATACCTATTATGGTGTACAAATATACTTTGAATATAAAAAGAAAATTGGGTTTTGGCCATACTGTTGTTGTAATACCAAGAGGCATCGATAACATATATTTCTGTGTTATCAACAACTCTTAGTAGCATTGATGCACAATGTCCCTGGCAACATGACAATAGTACAACAAAAAGCCAACTTTATTTTTTTATTGAAAAGATATATCTATACCTATTATGGTATACAAATATCTTTTGAATAAAAAAAGAAAATCATCTTTTGGCTATAACAATTTTTGATACCAAGAGGCATTGATAACATATATTTCTGTGTTATCAATACCTCTTGGTAGCATCAATGCATGATGTCCCCAGCATCACAACAACTGTACAGTGAAAAGCCTATTTTCTTTTTTTATTGAAATGATATTTCTATACCTATTATGGTATAGAAATATCTTTTGAATAAAAAAAGAAAATTGGCTTTTGGCTGTACTGTTTTCATGATACCATGATAGGTATACAAATATCTTTTCAATATAAAAAGAAAATAAACTTTTTGCCATACTGTTGTCACAATGCTGGAGATGTTGTGCTGCATATATAGTTTCATGAAATAAGCTTTTAAGCTGCACTAGTGACCCCTTGGTGTCACATGGCTAGTGCGGCTCAAAAGCTTATTTTACCAAAGTAAGTGACAAGTTAAACTTCATAGATATTACAATTGATTTTTAAATATATTTTATATACAGAAGAATAGATACTTATCCCCCATGTATGTGTTTCCTGGTTTATTTGTACACCCCATTGTACACCCAAACAATGCTCAGACATCATAAGATATGCAAGCATTGTTTGCAGGTACAATGGGGTGTACAAACAAACCAGAAAATCCATATGCATCGTTTTTTATATACCCTGCACACATCACTGGCAGGTACATACATGTGGTGCAGATGTGAGGTACGCCTATACACACCCTATGTGTGTAGGGTATATAAACCCAACCCTTCTTCCCTCCTTTCCCCCTTCTTATCTCATCTCTCTACCACAGGGGAAGATAAGAAGAAGACCCTTTCTCTCCTTCTCTCCTTCTCTCCTTCTCTACTTCCCTTCTGCCTTCCATCTCTTAACAGGAGACTCTTCCCCCCTCACCCACAATTGTCTTGTTTTTTTTCTTTTTTTTTTTCTTTTTTTTCCCCTTCCGCTAACTCCAATGGTCCCTCAGACGTTGATCACATGACTGGCGAACAAGGGAAAGTAAGTATACCCCACAACACTATTGACGGTCTGGGGTGAGCAATATTAACATGTCTTTTCCTCTTGGATGTCCTACTGTCTCTGTCGTTCCTGCTGCCCCCATCCTTCCTGTGGTTCAACCTTGGAGAAGTGAAGTCCAGATGGGGAAGTAAGTAGACTCCATCTAAGTTTTATCATGTGATAATTACTAACCCTTCCTTTTTTTTCTTAGGTGTCCCACTGCTGAGCCTGTTGAACCGCATGGGCAGAGTAGGAAATGGAGAGCCCTGGTGCACACGGTTATGAGCAGCCCAAGTCAGTTGACTTCATCAGAGAAACTACCCTTCAAGCTGGTAGTGAAGGATTTCTTATAAGTGAAACCTAACCTACACTCATCTGTCAGAAACATTTAAACTAATACTCATAGAGGACGCTATAGTTACATAGCATATGCTAAAAGCTGGTGTGGGTTCACGCACCCATGCCAGTTCACTGTTGCATCTAGTGCCTGGTGCGACAATATCAAGGTGCACTTGACTGGTCACTCCCTGGACCTCTGCTGCCTGACTGAATCCAAATTGGATTCCGTCATTGGGTATGCTCACTCCCTTCCCCCGGTTGTGACTCAGCTTGTGCTTGTTAAAGCCAAGCATCAGGCTGATGACATCTGGGAAGTGGAGCACCACCTCAGGCTCTTAGTCTGTGACATGGCCAGGAACCTGAGGATGTCAAATGGGCATTATCTGGTGGAGGGAAGGAAGGTTGGTGGTGAGGTCGCGGGACCTCCGAGTAAGTGTTGCCACCTCCCATCTATTATATGCTATCCTCATGCTAACATATATTGTCAGTAGCTCAATCGGATTGGGCCTCCCCTTATTGCCTACAGGCAATAAGGATCTATATCATTTGTTGGTCTGGTGCCTCACAAACTCGGCACCCGTTCCTTGGCTACCCCTCATGTGCCAATGACTCCACCCAGGGAATGGCCTGAGGAGTCATGGCATCACCAAGCATCGAAAATGTGGTCATGTTTGTCAAGCGGCAGCATGTAGAGGGGGCAATCCAATGCTCCCAATATCTCCTCAGAGCGACTGGTGACGGCGCTTGGTTGCTTAGTTAGGTGCCCTCCAATCCTCTCTCACTCCGGGAACTCATCTTTCTTCATGAAGATGAGGACATCCAGGTGTGACTCCTTGCCAATGATGGTAAATACTCATCAGCAAAAAAAAAACCTGCATCTGATGTATGGGTGTTGCATGCTGATGCACGCCGCATTTCTCGTGCACCGGGTGTGCCTGGTGCATCCTGAGTTTTATTGCAACCCCCTCTTGCACCCATTGCGTCATGATGTGTGTTGCAACACAACATTGCACCTGGTGCATCCTGTGTCGCATAGCAACGTTTTGCGGCGTCAGGACACTACCTGAGATTAGGTCGACATCCTCATGACTGCTGGACATCTGCATCTCTGTTGCACCTTCTTCCCCATATCCTGAAGTCTGGCTATGGCCGCTGCCTCACAGGAGTACCACTGAGCATGGCCACACCGGGCCGGCCTTCGTCACGTTCCTTCTGTCTCTTATCGCAACGCCATAACTCCATCCTGACATTGACTACAGATGCCTTCCATCCCCCGATGTCCCCATCCCTGCCCTGTACCCTCCCAGCATCCTGACACGTCACTGTTGTCGGTTCCTCACTGTGAGACCACAGGGCATTGTGGCAATTTTTGTAATCTGTCTGGTTTCTTTACAGCGTCCTAGCGACGTCGGAACCCACAATGTCCCATGGCATCATCGTGACGTCAGGACCCACAATCTTTCACTGTGTGGTGTCATCAGGGTTGTAATCTCAAGGACCGACCAATCCCCCACTGTAATTTTCTACATCGTGTACTTTTAGTTGTATCTATTATTTAGTTTCTATTAATTAGTTTCTACATAGAGGTTTCTATATACAGGTTCCAATGAAAGATGCTATAATATTCTCCGTGCCATTCAACCATCCTCGATGCAGAATACTTGCCCAAGCCAACAGTTGTCACCCGACTGTGTGCTCTCGTGACCCCTCAATAAATCTTGTTCAATGTCCTTAAATCAATATGGCTGTTAACAAGCCATTGCTGGTCTGTCTCTGGACTGAGGTGCGCCAGGCCAAGGATTGTCACTATGTCTACTATATTAAACTCTTGTGCATTTTCCCTTAGCTATACTGTGACAAGGCCGTGGACATTGGATACGCATCCCGAGTTAACTGTATTCAATAGTTGGACATATGCTAGCCTGCGAACTGTGTCCTCGTGCATGTAGTCTCTGATTTTGAAGAGTGCCAGGAGCTTTCCAGGGAGACGGCCCCAGAGCACACCATACATATGCTCGCCACCCATCTGTACCCAAACCTAATCATTGTGACTCGCCTGGTTCCTGAAGAGTTGGGTACCAGTGGAGCATGCCCTGTGGATGTCATAAATGTCTGTTTCCTAGAATGCTAGAATGGGGATTTCAAGTTGCGTTAGTAGTTCAACCAGAAGGAATTGAAGTACGGCAGGATCTTCAGGAAGGTGGCATTCGGTGGGCAGGCTATTCCAGCTATATCCAATCAATTCCCGACAGATACTCTTGGGTGAGATATGCATGACCTTGCAAAAATCCATCACATTGGAAACATCATCATGACGCCCCTTCAGGATCCTACGTTTGGTGACTGGCACGGATACAGAATTTGTTTTATCCAAATGTTCCATGACATCTGCAGTGAGATCAGCCCCGCGACATCGAAGGGAATCCAGGTTCAAAAGTCTCATTCAGATCGCATGCTGGCGACCATAACTGTGTAGGATCTGTCTTGCGGTATCGTTTTTATTTGAACAGCGCCACCCCTCCTCGATTTGTTCCTTATGCACGAGCTCACCAAACTATGTAGAATACATCTGAATGTTGCCAAACTGGTATATGTGACCCTGAAAATGACTCAGTAGATGCATCTCAATGAAGTTGAAATGACATTCCGTATGGATTACATCAGCAAAAATATTATCTTGCGCCTGGTGCATCCTGTGCGTCTGATGCACAGGGTGCCCGTAACGATAACTGTTAACCAGGACGTACTGTCAAACCGACGTCGAGTCCTGACGTCGAGTCGTGCGCCTGGTGCATCCTGACAGTATCCAGACACAGACCCCTACGCCAGGTGCGCCCTGACAATGTCTGATCCTCGGGTGTTGCATCCTAACAACGTCTGATTCTCTGGTGTTGTATCCTAACAACGTCTGATTCTCGGGCGTTGCATCCTAACACCATCTGATCCTAGTCTGTTGTGTCCGGACGCTACTTGATCCTAAGCTCTTACATTGTGGCAACGCCTAATTCTGGCGTCTTCTGCCCTGACGTCGCATCCTCGCCTGTGTGCATCGAGATTCCACGATACTCACGATGCGCGCGCTGGCGCCGCCTATCATCAGGCTTTCTCATCCAGATTCTTTCTACGTGACGTTCCTCTCATCTAGATCCCCGCCTGCATACATGATGCGTCCAGATTTCACCTCGACCAGGATGTCTCATCTTGATGCTACTACTTCATGTCTGGACCTCCTCAGGATGCCTTCCGAAGTTTGGTGAATTACCCTTGATGCTGTCTGCACGTTGTGGCCGGTATTGTCTAATCTTCCCAACTTCCTCCTGATATCCGATATACTACATTGTGATTGCCCTGACACCCTCTGGATGGCAGCTTTTCATAGATTCTACGGTGAATATTGCCCTGATTATTCCTTTGCAATACGTCCTTTGGTTTCTATTGTAGTGTCGTCATAGTAAGCTAAATTAAATCTATTACTCATAATCTTTACATGTTCTTAATTCCCCTTAATCACCCTCGGTGACGGTCCCACCCCCCCGCTCGTCATTGTCCAGCTTACGATGACATCCCCGCTGGTGCTGCTTGCCCTTCCTGAGAATCCCCAAGGCTCAACAAGACCCCCCGAGATAGAGAAGGGATCCCCGCTGGTGCTGCTTGTGCTTCCTGAGAATCATCTGGACTCAGAGGACCCGAACCTTGTAACTGAAGCTCCTAGGCTACCGACGTCTGGCTCAAGTCAAACCAGCTGTCAGTTTCGGGTGACAGATTTCGACATTCCTGATGTCCCACTAGGTCCAAGTTCTGGTGATTAGTGTGTCGTCGTACAGGCTGTGTAGAAGTGTGGTTGGATATCCGACTCTCGAGCTCAGTGCTTACGGGTTCCCAATCGTCATCGTATCCTTCACGGCAGTCCTGCTACACACCTTGAACTTGCGCAACCCTCTTATTGATTATTTGCTGAATATATTTGACAATCATATCCTGGATCCTCCGTGGGCACTTACCCTAAGTTTCTTTTTGTCAGTCAAAAAGGTCTTATATGTTTGGTAACAGGTTAGCTGCCCCAGTCGCGAATGAACAGTTGGATGATTCGGAGACTCACCCCCGGCTGCCTCAGGCTTGAAGTCCCTGGGCTCCTGATATATCCCCGTTTGCCATGCAC
>ML120539.1:0-21266 GCA_003788595.2 Choiromyces venosus 120613-1 | reverse complement strand
GGAAAATCGCCTCAGGAATCTGGGGCGCAAGGAATCGTAATGTCAGGCCCTGGGTTACGTCCAATTACAGTCAGTAGTGGTCACTATATGGTAGGCGTCTGGTGGAGACAAACATTGTACCCTCTCGGGTCACACATAAACCTGTCCTGTTCCAGCAGATAATCGACTCTACGCGCCATAGCTGTGGGATTGTCAGGTATACTGTATAACTCCACAATCTCTTTCTTCACCTCATGTATAAACTGGGATCGTACCCCAGAGCGTTTTTGGCGTATCTTTCTAGGTTAGTATTGCATTCTGCGTTGCGTGATATCTGCCTGAGTCCACTTACCAAACTTATGCACTGCTCTGAGGGTTGGATGTTTTCGGCATCTGCAATATTAGCAAGCGCGGCATCTGAAACTTTGTGCACCTGGGCCGTCAGAGCAACAACATTTGGGAGTGGCTGCTCAAACAGGGTGTACCGTAGAATCAGAGTCTTCGCATCATCAAATATGGCCCTTTCCGCACCTGTCACCAGATTTCGCCGAGAGTGAGGAGCTGGACTAGAGATCAGGGTACCATAGGCTGGACCACGCAGGCTACCCAGTGGGGACGATAACCGTGCATCACTCGATGATGGGAACATTGGGGGACAGTAGGCTCTCCACCGAATTATGCGTCCAAGATCCGTGGTTGTACGCCGAGCAGGACCTATCTCCTGAGACCCTGATGTGGTCGAAATGCGTATAGTTCTCGCCCGATTGTCTCCCTTTCTGTTAGCTACTTGTAAGCCATTATCACGTCTTGATCCCGGGCCATCTGCAATATCAATGCCTTCTCCATCAGGTTCGGTGTCTGATTCTGTTTCGTCTGGTCCATGTGAGATATGGTACTCATCACTACTATCATCCAATAGATGCACTGTTTGGGTATTTGGTTGATCATTGGGTTCGATTTCAGGTTCCGCATGTGCTGTGGTTAGCATTGTGCCCTTCCGATGGCGCTTCTGTGCACTTCCTAGTAGGCTTGCAATCGGGGGTGGAGAAGAATCCCGAGTTGAAGACGCGTCTTGAGATTCATTTTGATGCGTTCTGGATCTCCCTTTTCCGGATCCCATGGTACCAGGTGGCATGTCGCGTCTACCTCTGTATAGTTTGCCAACTCGGGGCGCTGGCTGACTACGTGTATTGGCCTGTTGCTTATTCATGGTGTAATAGGGTAGTTAGAGTAAGGTAAGTTAGGATTCAGGCCGGAGTAAAATTGTAGGTATCTCAAGCACAGTTTGGTCAAGATGAAAAGTTTGTATAGTTTTCTTGTGTTGTATACGACGCGTCAGGTCTTATACAAGGGGCTCCCCAGGGGGGGAGGGGGTGCGCAGGATCACTGACTATCACTCGTTATTAAAGCAAAAGATTTGCCTGCAAAATAGTGTTTTCAGAGTGTTCAACATTATGTTCGTAATAATCTAAGCATTCTCAACTACGATTGGACTCAAGACTCTGGCATGAAAAAATTAGACGAAATGAGGGTATTGTTAGGGTGAGTAGCTTAATAAAATCTAGCCACGAACGGTATTGTTTACTGACACTATTGGCACTATGGTATTCTTACCTTACCTAACTAGCACTAGAAGTGTCTGAAATCGTCTCCTGGTGTCGAGTCAATATAGCTGAACACCCAAGAGGCTAAATTCAAGCAATCCGAGCTACTCAGGCATAGAAGTTAGTGATGAGATGGACAGGGGTTGTAGTTGGGCCGTTCCAGACCAACTTCAAACCCCGGTCCGTCTCATCACTAACGTCAATACCGTAGTAGATAATTGACTCAGATGGTCAGCCAATGCTAGGTGACACACCGGATGCCAAAGCAAGGGGGCTGAATGTTATTACAATTATCACATACTATAGTCTACTGTACTGTACCAGGCACTGGAGATTGAAATGGCAAGCAATGAGAGACGCCAAAGCAAGGGCGTCAAATGATATCATTAGTATCACATACCAGGCACTTGAGATCGAAACATCTAGTAATAGGAGACGCTGGGGAGTCAATTGGTATCATTAGTAGCTAACAAGTACAGGCTAAGAACTACTAGCTTAACCAAGTAAACAAATCACAAAATGGGAAACAAAAATAAAACCAAACTTTCGAAATCAGATAGTAAAAAAAAAAAAGGGAGACTATGAAAATTGTTCCTAAGAAAACATAGAATCTACAGCAGGGGAAAATTAGTTTGCGTATATAACATATATGTCACCATATAACATCTGTACATATCACGACACCATTTTATATACGCAAATAAGATAGTATTGTGACAACAGTATGGCCAAAAGCCAATTTTATTTCTATATTCAAAATATATTTCTATACCATGATAGGTATACAAATATCTTTTCAATATACAACAAAAATCGGCTTTTTGCCGTACTGTTGTGGCGACGCCAGGGACGTCGTGCAGCGATGCTGTCAAGAGGTGTCAATAACACAGAAATGTATGTTATCGATGCCTCTTGGTATCACTACAACAGTACAACTAAAAGCCGATTTTATTTT
Source organism: Choiromyces venosus 120613-1 (assembly GCA_003788595.2). Lineage (NCBI taxonomy): Eukaryota > Fungi > Ascomycota > Pezizomycetes > Pezizales > Tuberaceae > Choiromyces > Choiromyces venosus. Next base: position 18,728 of record ML120539.1, on the reverse strand, counting down.
TTTATTTAAAAGATATTTCTATACCATAATAGGTATAGAAATATCAATTCAATAAAAAAATAAAGTCAGCATTTCGCCGTACTGTTGTCATGATGCCAGCGACGTCGTGCATCGATGCTGCCAAGAGGTGTTGATAACACAGAAATATATGTTATCGACGACTCTTCGTATCACGACAACTGTATGGCCAAAAGCCAACTTTTCTTTCTATATCCAATAGATATTTGTATACCATTATAGGGATACAAATATCTTTTGAATATACATCAAAAATCGGCTTTTCACCATACTGTTGTGGCGACACCAGGGATGTCATGCAGCGATGCTGCCAAGAGGTGTCGATAACACAGAAATGTATGTTATCGATGCCTCTTGGTATCACGACAACAGTATGGCGAAACGCCGATTTTCTTTTTTTATTTAAAAGATATTTCTATACCATAAAAGGGATAGAAATATCCTTTCAATAAAAAAAGTAAAGTCGGCTTTTCGCCGTACTGTTGTCGTGATGCCGGAGACGTCGTGCATCGAGGCTGCCAAGAGGTGTCGATAACACAGAAATGTACATAATCGACGCCGGGGACGTCGTGCAGCGATGCTGCCAAGAGATGTTGGTAATATATCTTATATCATTTCATGAAATAAGCTTTTAAGCCACACTAGTGAAGTGACACCAAGAGGTCATTAGTGCGGCTTAAAATCTTATTTTAGGATAGTTAGTGACAAGTTAGACTCCATAGATATCACCATAGATTTTAAAATATATTTTATATACATACAGAATAGATCCTCATGCACTGCTATTGGTGAAATCAATATGCTTTGTACACCCCATTGTTTGAGTGTACAATGAGGTGTACAAACAAACCAGAAAACACATACGCGTCATTTCTTATATACCCTGCGCACATGAGGTGCACAAGTGAGGTGCACACCTCATGTGTGAAGGGTATATAAGCCCAGCCCTTCTTCCCTCCTTTCCTCCTTTCCTTCTTTCCTTCTCTTCTCTCTACCACAGAGGAAGATAAGAATAAGACCTCTTCCCTTCCCCTCCCTTCCCATCCCCCTCCAAGTACATCTGTTTCCCCTAAACCTCCTGTTTGCCCCTGTCCAGCTTAGTATTTTGCCCTTTTTTTCTTTTTTTTTTTCCATTCATTGTTGGAGGTTTGATGGCGCCTACGAGGCTACGACTAGGGCAAACCCCAAAGTAAGTACATTCCGTTTATATATTAGCTGGTGATAATTACTAACCTTTCTTTTGCACTTAGACGTCCGGTTGTCTCTGTTCCTGTGGGTCCTTCTCGTGCAAATGATGTGCGCCTGGGGAAGTAAGTACATCCCGTTTCCCGTTTACATAATAGCTGGTGATAATTACTAACCTTTCTTTTGTACTTAGATGTCCGGTTGTCTCTGTTCCTGCGGGTCCTTCCCGAGCAAGTGACGTGAGCCTGGGGAAGTATGTACATCTCGTTTCCCGTTTATATATTAGCTGGTGATAATTACTAACCTTTCCTTTGCACTTAGATGTACCACTGTCGAGCCTCCCGACCCCCAAGAGCGGGGTGGGAAACGTAGAGCCCTGCGTGGTCATGTTACGAGTGCAGGGGGGACGGAGAGAGCATAAGCATAATACCCCCACTTACCCATCATGTCTATGCGTCCCCAGATATCGAGCTCACAATTATTCTTTTATTTTAGTAGTCTCATCCAGGAGAGTACACCGGAAAACCTCCCCTTCAAGCCGGCGGTGGAGGACAACTCATAAGTGAAATGCTCCTACTCCAATCTGTCACATATTCTAAACTAATACTCATAGGGGGAGCTATGGCAACATCGCCTATGCGAAAAGCTGGTGTGAGTTCTCAAAACCTTACGCTAGTACTGTTGCGTACAGTGCATGGCGCGAGGAGATGAGAACCTACCTGACAGCTCGCTCCCTCGACCTTCGCTGCCCAACGGAATCCGATCTGGATTTGGCGGTCATTTTCACTTGCTCCCTTCCTCCAGTCACGGCCCGGATCGCGCTTCTTCAAGACAAGCACCGGGCTGAAGACGTGCGGGAAGTCGAGAGCCATCTAAGGCTCTTGGTGCAAGATACTGCCAAGAACCTTAGGATATTGAATGGGCGTCGTCTGGCCGAGGGGAAGGAGGCTGGTGGTGGTGAGGTCGCGGGACCTCAGAGTAAGTATTCCCCTGCACCATCCATTATCTCTTATTCCATCTATCATCTGTTATCCTCATGCTAACATATTTTATTAGTGGTTCAGCCCAATCGGGACTCTCCTTATTGCCCTCGGGCAATAAGGATGCATATCGTCCACCGGACGGGTGTCCTGGAACTCGCGTACCCATTCCTTGGCCACCCCTGGTGTGCCAGCGACTTGGACCAGTGAATCGCCTAGGGGGTCCTGGCATCACCGAGCATAGATAACCTGCTCGGGGTGGTCAAGCGAGAGTGGGTGTTGGGGGCAATCGGGTGCCCCCAATATCTCCTCGGGGTGACCGGTGAGGGCATCCGAGCACTTCGTCAGGTGCCCTCCGAGCCTCTCCTGCTCTCCGAAATCATCTTTTTAAACAAAGATGATGATATCCGGGTGTGGCTCCTTGCCAATTGGGGCAGACACCCCCTGGACCTAATGCTCCTGGAGCCATGTCTGGGTGAGGGAGACGCCGAGGACCTGACCCCCGAGCCTGCCCATGGCAGATACCCTTTCTTCGACCACAAGGTCTGGGATTGCTGTGGGCAGGCCGGAGATATCGGGGAGGCCATGCTGGAGGAGGAAACCCAGGTGGAGGAGGAGGAGCAGGTGGCCGGTTCTGGGGAGGATACGGGTGAGGTGGAGGAGGAGGAGGGGTTTGTGGGGGAGGTTAATGAGGAGGACGAGTTTGAGGGGGACTCTAGCAAGTCGCCAATCGTGATTGGTGATGTAAGTTTCTAACCTAACCTCCTTTCAGTTAACTCAGCTAATCACCAATATAGGACGAAGAACTGGTTGAGGAAGCGGGCTCCTCGACGAGCCAGGACTCCCCGCCTCCAGGTGACACTGGGCCTTCTGGGCACTCAGACGCAGACAAGTATCGAATGATGCTTGCCCTTGTCTGAGAGTAGCCCTGGTTGGCGGAGTTCCTGACTCCATCGCAGCCAACCAACCATGGTTGGGTCGATGGGGCCCTGGACAGCTCCCCTTCCCCAGATGCACCGATGGTGCCACCAACACCTGTGACGCCCCCTGAACCCCAGGTGTCTTTGGTCGGCTCTAACCCCCCGGCTCCCGCGATGGTTTCTTCGGTTCGTTTGTCCCCGCCTGTGCCCCGCCAAGGCACTAGGGTCCGGAAAGCCCCAAAATAATTTTCCCCAGCCGTAGATTTATTTTTTCTTAGGTAGAATTTTCTTAGTTTTTTTTTTTCTTTTTTTTTTTTGCTATCTGATTGCAAGTTTTATTTTTATTTCCCATTTTGGGAATTTGTTTAGTAGGTTTAGCTAGTAGTTCTTAGCCTGTACTTGTTAGCTACTAATGATACCCATTGATGCCCCCGGCATCTCATTGCTAGATGTTTCGATCTCGAGTGCCTGGTACAGTACAGTAGACTACAGTATGTGATAATTGTAATAGCATTCAGCCCCCTTGCTTTGGCATCCAGTGTGTCACCTAGCATTGGCTGGCCATCTGAGTCGATTATCTACTACGGTATTGACGTTAGTGATGAGACGGACAGGGGTTTGAAGTTGGTCTGGAATGGCCGGGCTACAACCCCTGTCCGTCTCATCACTAACTTCTATGCCTGAGTAGGTCGGATTGCTTGAATTCAGTCTGTCAGGTGTTCAGCTATATTGACTCGATACCAGGAGACGATTTCAGACACTTCTAGTGCTAGTTAGGCAAGGTGAGATTACCGTAGCACCAATTGTGTCGGTAAACAATACCATTCGTGGCTAGATTTTATTAAGCCACCCACCCTAACAACACCCTCATTTTGTCTAATTTTTTCATGCCAGAGTCTTGAGTCCAATCATAGTTGAGGATGCTTAGATTATTATGAACATAATGTTGAACACTCTGAAAACGCTATTTTGCAGGCAAATCTTTTGCTTCAATAACGAGTGATAGTCAGTGATCCTACAACCACCCTGGAGCCCTGTGTATTAGACTTGACGCGTCGTATACAACCCGAGAAAACTGTACAAACTTCTCATCTTCACAGAACTGTTGACGCAATACCAAAAGGCAGCAGTAACATATTTCTACATTACCGATGCCTCGTGGCTTCGCAACCGCATGACGTCCCATGGCATCATAGTTGCGACAGCACAACATCCCATCACATCATGGTCGCGACAGCATGACGTCCCATGGCATCACGGTCGCGACACTGGTACTTGTACCACAATCCTCGCACCTTCTCCTGTGTACCTCCATATTCTCTTCTACCGGTCTCCCCACTCCAGCTAAATCCTCCCACCACCAAACCATTCCATCAATCTGTTCCAATTTCTACATGCACCAGCCTTTTGGGATAACTTCTGTGAACCTTATTTCTGACCAACCACTCAGGGGCGGCAGAGGGAGAAAGTTACAAACCAGTGTACATCTCTCCATATAGGGCTTCACGGCTGGTATACCTTTGGGACCGTGGTGCGAGATTTCTCAGGTTCCGTGAATTGGTATTCCGATTGGTTTACATCTGTTTGTGGAGCCTCTCCTCTGTGCATATACTCATGATACTAGAACTGACCATATTCTCAACAGACCACCTTGTGCTCCACGATTCTAAACGCACCATATCATGCTACATCTTTCTCAACTCCCCCAGCATCGTACCAATAATGGTACACTGGGAAATATTATGCGTCCCCCCTACCACCAAACACCCACCGGTATAAGACAATGGCCTGGGAGCAAGGTGACGGTAACAATTGATACTACGCTTCATCCTACGGTGAAGTCCCGTCTCGATGGCGGGTCTGCCTCGATGAAGCTCTCTCAGCCCAAGGGCAAGCAACCAAGGCTCAGGCCAAGGACCGATAGCGAAATGGAAGGCTGGTTTGATAAGGGAATGTCCCTGACCCGGGAGGACCAGGCGGCCTGTGAGGAGGCAAAGGGGAGGGGTGAGAAGGCGTTCCGTGTTATTCAGCGCAAGCAAGGAATGCAATAGCAGTCATGTAGTACATGTCGTGGAACACTCAAATAACACATTCTTAGGAAACATTATCGAAGTGTTCCTCAATATAGATATCGAGACACACAATTCTCGTCCACACCTGGCCGGCCTACAAGCGCTATCCCTGGACCAATGCGATGCGCTTGGCGCCTCATATCAGCAAGTCAACATTGGTGCAGGTGAGCTGTATGTGGCCCTCGATCGCAACTATCGCCGCCTTCTTGTTGTATTTGCCAATCCAGCCTCCGCTATCTACTGTGAGGAGGTTGGGGCAAGGATCGCGAAGCAGGCTACAGACAACATTACTAAGTACTGTGAGATTCAGCCTCCGAGGCTTCTGCGCAGCATAAGGCACAATCATACTGAGGATTGGCTCATGCAAAATCCACGACACTATGCCTATCCGAACTCGCGTTGTGGGGTGTTCCATTGGAGCATTTGGGCGCAACAGGGACATGAGGACCTGGGACCCGTTTTGACTAAGGATACCAATGACGTCGGTTGAAATACATGTGGAGACCTACATGCACTCCTTGCCTCATTCCAGAATATCACACAGCTTAAGCGGTTGCTTCTTGGGGCTATTGACAGGCCACAACGTGAGACAATGCAGTCCACTGTTGAGCTATTGCCCCATCACTTGCGGAATCTCTGGACCAATTATGACAACAAGTGCTTTTCCCTACGTGCGTACCTCATCAACGTCGTAACGGAGCCTCACCTGGACCAGGGTGACCTTGACTGGACGATGAGTGCACCATTGGGACAGTTTGAAGGGGCCGGGTTTTTTGTATTCGATTTGGAACGGTGCTTTCACTTTCCCGTGGGTTCGATGGCAGGCATCCGCGGTCGCAAGCTAATCCACTTTACAAGGCTCTGGACTGGTTCCCGACTCTGCTTGGTTTCGACTATGCATGGGTCCTTGCTGTGGCATGTTTTCGGGAGTCAGACAGAGGCAGGTGCCGGTAGGGGGCAGACGCGCAAGCGGAAGCATGATTGCGTGAATGGCACTGTGCTCCTTGATCTCCAGAATGAGGGTTCCGATTCTGAATCATTTCTGAGAAATTAACTTACCTTATTTGTATGATGGGATGTATCTGACCTCCGTTGTGTTGGATTACCCTGGAGGCCATGTGGCTGTACAGATATGTGGATATGTGGATTTGTGGTGAATCATATTACAAAAGATAATATGAGAACAATTGATAATGTAGCCAGGAACAACGTTCCTAAGCCTACTGTGATGTGTAACTAATATTCGTGAAATAAGCTTCTAATTTCCACAAGTGTCATGATACGAAGTGATGTTGCGTGATGGCCCATGAAGGGGACGTAGCTTGTGTTACAACAGAGGATGAGGTGATCTGATAAGATGGGGTAATACAAGGCGTCAAGCTACAAGTGCTAATCGTGTTTGGATACTAGTTACAGTTCACCGTGTGCAAACCCCTTGACCCAGTGTTCCACTGACATGTGTCAAGATCAACACTATACAGTACTCCTGCATCTCATAATATATACAGTACCCTTGAGATCAACCAGGCAGACTTTCACCATAGCTGTTAAATGTCAATTTTGTCGCCGAAGGTATGTGCGGGCAGGGGCATACGAGAAACACCTACGAACTGCGCATGCAAAACTGGACATCGTACTTGCCTCTACTATACAACATGCACCTTCTGTGAGTGCTATTAATGACACCGAAATAGATCTATTCCTCGCCCCGGAGGTAAACAATGAGAACGAACGGCCAGATTCAGACTATGAATCTAATCCGGACCCCACTGGATGGGATGCCGATGCATTGAATGATGACGTCATGCACGAGTCTGATGCTGAAGTACTCAACCACAACACCTCAGCGACGGTCGGCAGACAATCGCATTACCCAGGCACTGGGGAAGCGATTGGAGACATCAGTGGGTTTGAGGATGAACACCATACTCTGTGCCAGGATCCATGGGCTTCGTTTGCCAATGCTCATGATTTCAAACTTGCATCTTGGTTCATTCAGAGCAAAGTCTCAAAGTCTCGAATCAATGAATTCTTTTCCAGCTGTCTGGGTAGTTCTGCATCAGTCGGCTATAGTTCAATACACACACTGGAGAATAATCTCCGATCATTGGACCCCTACAGTCCTTATCTACAATGGTTCGAAGGTGAAGTTGATGATGGCAAGAGAACGCAGCATTTCTTCTATCGGAACGTCCTTGACTGTGTTAGATACCTTCTTCGCCAGATAGTATACAGGGATGACTTGGTCTACGCACCATGGTGTGAATATGACTAGAATGGACATAGGATATATGCCGAAATGCATACGGTGGACTGGTTGTGGGATGTCCAAGTACTGTACACCCTGCTTTACAACCTCCTTCATCAGGGCACTGGCTAACCGTTTATAGGATACACTTCCACGTGTTGCAACTCTGGTTCCAATAATTGGAATGTCCGATCAGACCCATCTTACCAACTTCTCGGGTGACAAGAAAGCGTGGTCTGTCTATATTACAACCGGAAATCTCCTATCGACTAGGCGTAACAGACCTGGATCAATGGCAGTTCTCCTACTTGCACTATTGCCCGTCCCACTCAAGTTCCTACAGTCCTCTTCAGCAGACAACCTGCAGAGACAAATCAATGCCGACACACTACAAGGCGTATTTGAACTCATACTGTCGCCCTTGCAAGATTCGGTGCTTGACGGTGTCTCAATTGACTGTGCAGACAGGAAGGTCCGGCGGTGCTTCCCTATCTTGTCCGTGTGGGTTGCAGACCATATGGAAAACATTCCACTACACGGAGTAAAATCTAACGCCTGTCCAAAATGTTAGGTGCCTCCTGATGCATTAGGAACCGATGCACAGGAGACATATCAGACGTGGGATTATGCCGCATACGAACGTCTTGAAGAAGAAAATGAGTATCGGTTGACAGACTCTGGGTCGGAAGACATGAATACCACGTTTGACGCACTTGGTATCAAGATGGGACGCAATGTCTTTCATGGGCTTCAACGGGTGTCAGCACCCGATCTGCACAAGCCAGATTTGCTGCATGCAGGTTATTTGGGACTATTCAAGCATATGATTGACTGGGTTCAGGGATTCCTCAAGAAACACGCCCAACTGCAGGCTTTTGACGATGCCTGGAAGGCTTTACCACCATACCCAGGATTCTTTGTGCCCAAAAAAGCATACCGCGAGGTTATGCAGTGGCAAGAAAAGGAGATGAGGAACCTGGGGCGTTGTCTTTTGGGAGTTCTCGCCGTGGCATTGAGGCAGCCTGAGAGTACGCAAGTATTGCCATTCAAACTCGCACTCGCCTGCGTCAGGTCATTACTCGATTTCACTTTGATGGCCCAATATCAAAGCCATACAACTGACACCTTGGATTATATGGAACAATATCAGAATTGGTTTCATGATACGAAGGATATCTTCTTGGAGTTTCGAATATCGAAGAGGACACGGGCAAAGGTTGATGAGCAGCGAAGGGAGCTACAACATCAGAGAACACGAGTAAACCAATGTGTTGCCAAATCCAACCGGTGTCAGGTATGGGAGCAGGATCGTGAAGAAGAGATCGATCAATGTATGGAACTAATCCATACGGAATCTCATTTCAACTTCATTAAGATGCATCTACTAATTCATTTTCAGGGTCACATATACCAGTTTGGCAACATTCAGATGTATTCCACAGAGTTTGGTGAGCTTGCGCATAAGGAACAAATCAAGGAGGGGTGGATGCATTCAAATAAAAACGATGCTGCAAGACAGATCCTGCACAGCTATGGTCACCAGCATGCGATCCGAATGAGACTTTTGAACCTGGATTCCCTTCGACATCGTGGGGCTGATCTCCCTGCCGATGTCGTGGAACATTTAGATAAAATGAATTCCGTATCCGCCCCTGTTACCAATCGTAGCATCCTGAAGGGGCGTTGTGATGATGTTTCAATGTGATGGATTTTTGCAAGGTCTTGGGTATCGCACGGGAGAGCATCTGTCGGGAATTGATTTGATATAGCCAGAATAGCCTGCACACCGAGCGCCGCCTTTCTGAAGATCCTGCCATACTTCGATTCCTTCCGGTGGAACTACTAACGCAACTTGAAATCCCCATTCTAGCCTTCCAGGAAACCGACATTTACGACATCCACAGGGCATGCTCTCCTGGTACCCGACTCTTCAGGAACCAGGCGAGTCGCAACGATTGGGTTTGGTTACAGACAGGTGGCGAGTATATGTATGGTGTGCTCCGGGCCATCTCCCGGGAAAGCTCCTGGCGTTCTTCAAAATCAGAGACTACACGCACGAGGACACGGTTCGCAGGCTTGCATGTGTCCAAATATTGAATGTGGTTAGCTCGGGATATGTATCCGACATCCATGGCCTTGTCACAGTACAGCTAAGGCAAAATGCACGAGAGTTTACTATAGTAGACATAGGGACAATCCTAGGCCTGGCGCACCTCATCCCGGAGACAGACCAGTGATGGCTTGTTAACAGCCATATTGATTTAAGGACATTTACCGAGATTTATTGAGGGGTCATGAGATCAGACAGTCGGGTGACAACTGTTGGCTTGGGCAAGTATTCTGCATCGAGGATTGTTGAATGGCATGGAGAATATTATAGCATCTTTCATTGCAACCTGTATATAGAAACCTCTACATAGAGACAAATTAATAGAAACTAAATAATAGATACAACTAAAAGTACACAATGTAGAAAATTACAGTGGGGGATTGGTCAGTCCTTGAGATTAGGACCCTGATGACACCACGCAGTGAAACGTCGTGGGTCCCAACGTCGCGATGATGCTGTGGGACATCGTGGGTCCCGACGTCACTAAGACGGAGTGAAGAAACTAGACAGATTGCGACAAATCACCGCAACGCCCTGTGGCCTCACAGTGAGGAACCGACAACAGTGACGCGTCAGGATGCTGGGAAGGTTCTGGGCAGGGATGGGGACATCAGGGGATGGAAGGCATCTGTGGTCGATGTTAGGATGGAGTTATGGCATCGCGATGACAGACAGAAGGAACGTGACAAAGGCCGGCTCTGCCTGGCTATGCCCAGTGGTACTCCTGTGAGGCAGTGGCCATAGCCAGATGTCAGGATATGGGGAAGAATCTGTGACAGAGATGCAGATGTCCAGGGGTCGTGAGGATGTCGACCCAATGTCAGGTAGTGTCCTGACACCGTAAAGCGTTGCTATGCAACACAGGATGCACCAGGCGCAATGTTGTGTTGCAACACACATCATGACGTATAGGGCGCAACAGGCGGTTGCAATGGAACCCAGGACGCACCAGGTGCATCGGGCGTACAAGAAGTGTGGCATGCATCAGGGTGCGACGCACATATATCATACGCGGGGTTTTTTTTTGCTGATGTAGTTCCATACATTGGTCGATCTCTTCTTCACGAGCCTGCTCCTCTACCCGACGCCAGTTGGATTTCGCAATACCTTGGTTTACCCGTGTTCTCTGATGTTGTAGCTCCCTTCACTTCTCGTCAACCTTTACCCATCTCCTCTTCGATATTCGAAACTCCAAGAAGATATCATTCGTATCATGAAACAGATTCAGATATTGTTCCATATAATCCAAGGTCTCAGGTGTATGGCTTCTATATTGGGCCATCAAAGTGAAATCGAGCAATGACCTGATGCAGGTGAGCGCGTATTTGAATGGTAACACTTGCGTACTCTCAGGCTGCCTCAATGCCACGGCGAGAACTCCCAAAAGACAACTCCCCAAGTTCCTCATCTCCTTTCCTTGCCAATCTGTAACCTCACGGTACGCATTTTTGCATGCAAAGAATCCTGGGTATTGTGGTAAAGCCTTCTAGACATCGTCAAAAGCCTGCAGTCATGCGTGTTTCTTGAGGAATCCCTGAACCCAGTCTATCATATGCTTGAATAGTCCCAAATAAACTGTATGGAGCAAATCTGGCTTGTGCAGATCGGGTGCTGAAACCTATTGAAGCCCATGAAAAACATTCCGTCCCATCTTGATACCAAGTGCATCAAACATGTCATTCATGTCTCCTGACCCAGAGTCTGTCAACCGAGGCTTATTTTCTTGTTCCAGACGTTCGTATGTGGCATAATCTCGTGTCCAATACATCTCCTGTGCATCGGTTCCTAATGCATCAGGAGGCACCTCACATTTCGGACTGGCGTTAGATTTTACTCTGTGTAGTGCAATGTTTTCCATATGATCCGCAACCCACGTGGACAAGATAGGGAAGCACCGCCGGATCTTCCCGTCCGCACAGTCAATTGGGACACTGTCAAGCACCGCATCTTGCAAAGGTGACAGTATGAGTTCAAATACGCCTTGTAGTATCTCGGCATTGATTTGTCTCTGCAGGTTGTCTGCTGAAGAGGACTGTAGGAACTTGGGAGGGACGGGCAATAGTGCAAGAAGGAGAACCGCCATTGATTCAGATCTGTTACGCCTAGTCAATCGGAGATTTCCGGTCGTAATATAGACAGGCCACAGTTTCTTGTCACCCGAGAAGTTGGTATGATGTGTCTGATCGGACATTCCAATTATTGGAACCAGAGTTGCAACACATGGAAGTGTATCCTATAAACGGTTAGCCAGTGCCCTGATGAAGGAGGTTGTAAAGCAGGGTGTACAGTACTTGGACGTCCCACAACCAGTCCACCGTATGCATTTTGGCATATATCCTATGTCCATTCTAGTCATATTCACACCATGGTGCGTAGACCGAGTCATCCCTGTATACTATCTGGCGAAGAAGGTATCTGACACAGTCAAGGACATTCTGATAGAAGAAATGCTATGTTCTCTTGCCATCATCAACTTCACCTTCGAACCATTGTAGATAAGGACTGTAGGGGTCCAATGATCGGAGATGATTCTCCAGCATGGGCATTGAACTATAACCAACTGAAGCAGAACTACCCAGACTGCTGGAAAAGAATTCATTGATTCGAGACTTCGAGACCTTGCTCTGAATGAACCAAGATACAAGTTTGAAATCGTGAGCATTGGCAAACAGGGCCCATGGATCCTGGCACAGAGTACTGTGTTCGTCCTCAAACCTGCTCATGTCTCCAATCGCTTCCCCGGTGCCTGGGTAATGCGCTTGTCTGCTGGCCATCACTGAGATATTGTGGTTGAGTACTTCAGCATCAGACTCGTACAAGATGTCATCATTCAATGCATCGCCGTCGCATCCACCGGGGTCCAGAATAGATTCATAGTCTGAATCGGCCCATTCGTTTTCGTAATTTACCTCCAGGTCGAGGAATAGGTCTGTTTCCGTGTCATTAATAGGACATATGGAAGGTGCATATCGTATGGTAGAGGCAAGTACAATGTCCAGATTTGCATGCGCAGTTCATTGGTGTTTCTCATATGTGCCTGCCCACACATATCCTCAGCGACAAAATGGACATTTGACAGCCATGGTGAAAGTCTACCTAGTCAATCTCGGGGGTTCTCTATATATTATGAGGTGCAGGAGTACTGTATAGTGTTGATCTTGATGCGTGTCAGTGGATCACTGGGTCAAGGGGTTTGCACATGGTGAACTGTAACTAGTATCCAAACACGTTTAGCACTTGTAGCTTCACGCCTTGTATCACCCCATCTTATCAGATCACCTCATCCTCTCTGTTGTAACACAAGCTACTTCCCCTTCATGGGCCATCATGCAACGTCACTTCTTATCATGACACTTGTGCAAATTAGAAGCTTATTTCACAAATATTAGTTACACATCATGGTAGTCTTAGGAACATTGTTCCTAGCTACATTATCAATTGTTCTCATATGATCTTTTTTATTCTGATCTACCAAAAATCCACATATCCACATATCCGGACAGCCACATGCCCTCTGGGGTGATCCAACACAACAGAGGGCAGATACATCCCATCATACAAATAAGGTAAGTTAATTTCTCAGAAACGATTCAGAATCAGAACCCTCGTTCTGGAGATCAGGGAGAGCAGTGCCATTCACGCAATCATGCTTCCACTTGTGTGTCTGCCCCCTACTGGTACCTGCCTCTGTCTGACTCCTGAAAACATGCCGCAGCAGGGACCCATACATATTCCAAACCAAGCAGAGTTGGGAACCAGTCCAGAGCCTTGTAAAGTGGATTAGCTTGTGACCACAGATGCCTGAGATCGAACCTGCAGGAAAGTGAAAGCACCGTTCCAAATCGAATATGCAAAACCCGGCCCCTTCAAACTGTCCCAATGGCGCACTCATCGTCTGGTCAAGGTCACTCTGGTTCAGGTGCGGCTCTGTTACGATGTTGATGAGGCACGCATGTAGGGAAAAGCACTCGTTGTCATAATTGGTCCAGAGATTCCGGAAGTGATGGGGTAATAGCTCAATAGTGGACTGCATTGTGTCACGTTGTGGGTGGCCTGTCAATAGCCCAGAGAAACAACCGCTTAAGCTGAGTGATATTCTGGAATGAGGCTAGGAGCGCTTGTAGGTCTCCACGTGTATTTGAACCGATGTCATTGGTATCCTTAATCAAAACAGATCCTAGGTCCTCATGCCCCTGTTGCGCACAAATGCGCCAATGGAACACCCCACAGTGCGAGTTCGGATAGGCTTAGTGTTGTAGATTTTACAGGAGCCAATCCTCAGTATGATTCTGCCTTATACTACACAGAAGGCTCAGAGGCTGAATCTCACAGTACTTGGTAATGTTGTCTGTAGCCTGCTTCACGATCCTTGCCCCAACCTCCTCACCGTAGATACCGGAGGCTCGATTGGCAAATCCAACAAGAAGGCGGCAATAGTTACGCTTGAGGGCCACATACAGCTCACCTGCGCCAATGTTGACTTGCTGATATGAGGCGCCAAGCGCATCGCATTGGTCCAGGGATAGTGCTTTCAGGCTGGCCAGGTGTGGAAGGGAATTGTGTGTCTCAATATCTATATTGAGGAACACTTCGATAATGTTTTCTAAGAATGTGTTATTTGAGTATTCCACGACATGTACTACATGACTGCAATTGCATACCTTGCTTGCCCTGAATAATGTGGAATACCTTCTCACCCCTCTCCTTTGCCTCCTCACAGGCTGCCTGGTCCTCCCGGGTCAGGGACATTCCCTTATCAAACCAGCCTTCCATTTCACTATCGGTCCTTGGCCTGAGCCTTAGTTGCTTGCCCTTGGGCTGAGAGAGCTTCATCGAGGCGGACCCCCCATCGACATGGGACTTCACTGTAGGATAAAGGGTAGTATCAACTGTTACCGGCTCCTTGCTCCCAAGCTTTTGTCTTATACGGGTGGGTATTTGGTGGTAGGGGGGACGCATAAGGTTTCCCAGTGTACCATTATTGGTACAATGCTGGGGGAGTTGAGAAAGATGAAGCATGATATGGTGCATTTAGAATGGTGGAGCACAAGGTAATCTGTTGATAATATGGTCAGTTCTAGTATTGTGAGTATCTGCACAGAGGAGAGGCTCCACAAACAGATGTAAACCAATCGGAATACCAATTCTCGCACCTTGAGAAATCTCGCACCACGGTCCCAAATGTATACCAGCTGTGAAGCCCTATATAAAGATATATACACTGGTTTGTAACTTTCTCCCTCTGCTGCCCCTGAGTGGTTGGTCAGAAACAAGGTTCACAGAGGTTATCCCAAGAGGCTGGTGCATGTAGAAATTGGAATGACTTGATGGAATGGTTTGGTGGTGGGAGGATGTAGCTGGAGTGGGGAGACCCGTAGAAGAGAATATGAAGGGTCACAGGAGAACGTTCGAGGATCGGGGTACAAGTACCGGTGTCATGACTGTGACGCCATGGGACGTCATGCGGTCGCAACTGTGACGCAATGGGATGTTGTGCAGTCACGATGCCACAAGGCGTCGGTAATGTTGAAATATGTTACTACTGCCTTTTGGTATCGCGTCAACTGTTCCGTGAAGATGAGAAGTTTTTATAGTTTTCTCGTGTTGTATACAATGCGTCAAGTCTAATACACAGAGGTCCGGGGGGGTTGTAGGATCACTGACTATCACTCGTTATTGAAGCAAAAGGTTTTCCTGCAAAATGTCATTTTCAGAGTGTTCAACATTATGTTCGTAATAATATAAGCATTCTCAACTACAATTGGACTCAAGACTCCGGCATGAAAAAAATAGACGAAATGAGGGTATTGTTAGGATGGGTGGCTTAATAAAATCTAGCCACAAACGGTATTGTTGACCGACACTATTGGCGCTATGGTATTCTCGCGTTGCCTAACTAACACAAGAAGTATCTGAAATCGTCTCCTGGCATCGAGTCAACACAGCTTGAACACCCGAATGGCTGAATTCAAGCAATCTAACCTACTCGCACATGGATGTTAGTGATGAGACAGACAGGGGTTATAGCCCTGCCATTTCTGACCAATTTCAAACCATGGTCCATCTCTCCCTAACCTCAATACCCTAGTAGATAATCGACACATCAGCAAAAAAAAAACCCGCATCTGATGTATGGGCGTCGCGTCCTGACGCACGCTGCATTTCTCGTGCGCCCAGCGCGCCTGGTGCGTCCTGAGTTCCATTGCAACCCCCTGTTGCACCCTATGTGTCATGATGTGTGTTGTAACACAACATTGCGCCTGGTGCATCCTGTGTCACATAGCAACATTTTGCGGCGTCAGGACACTACCTGAGATTAGGTCGACCTCCTTACGACCCCTGGATATCTGCATCTCTGTCACACCTTCTTCCCCATATCCTGACGTCTGGCTATGGCCGCTACCTCACGGGAGTACCACTGGGCGTGACCACACAGGGCCGGCCTTTGTCACGTTCCTTCCGTCTCTCATCGCGACGCCATAACTCCATCCTAACATTGACCACAGATGCCTTCTATCCCCCGATGTCCCCATCCCTGCCCTGTACCCTTCCAGCATCCTGACACGTCACCGTTGTCGGTTCCTCACTGTGAGGCCACCGGGCGTTGCGGCGATTTGTCGCAATCTGTCTGGTTTCTTCACTCCGTCCTAGTGACGTGGGGACCCACGATGTCCCACAGCGTCATCGCGACGTCAGGACCCACTACGTTTCACTGCGTGGTGTCATCAAGGTCCTAATGTCAAGGAATGAACAATCCCCACCGTAATTTCCTACATCGTGTACTTTTAGTTGTATCTATTATTTAGTTTCTATTAATTAGTTTCTACATAGAGGTTTCTATATACAGGTTGCAATGAAAGATTCTATAATATTCTCCATGCCATTCAACCATCCTCAATGCAGAATAAATTTACTTGTCCAAGCCAACAGTTGTCGCCCGACTGTCTGATCTGATGACCCCTCAATAAATCTCGTTAAATGTCCTTAAATCAATATGGCTGTTGACAAGCCATCGCTGGTCTGTCTCCGGGATGAGGTGCGCCAGGCCTAGGATTATCCCTATGTCTACTATAGTAAACTCTCGTGCATTTTCCCTTAGCTGTACTGTGACAAGGCCATGGACGTCGGATACGCGTCCCGAGTTAACAGCGTTCAATATTTGGACACATGCAAGCCTGCGAACCGTGTCCTCGTGCGTGTAGTCTCTGATTTTGAAGAGCGCCAGGAGCTTTCCAGGGAGACGGCCCCAGAGCACACCATACATATGCTCGCCACCCGTCTGTACCCAAACCCAATCATTGCGACTCGCCTGGTTCCTGAAGAGTCGGGTACCAGTGGAGCGTGCCCTGTGGATGTCATAAATGTCGGTTTCCTGGAATACTAGAATGGAGATTTCAAGTTGCATTAGTAGTTCAACTGGAAGGAATCGAAGTATGGCAGGATCTTCAGGAAGGTGGCGTTCGGTGGGCAGGCTATTCCAGCTATATCGAATCAATTCCCGACAGATGCTCTCCGGTGAGATACCCAAGACCTTGCAAAAATCCATCACATCGGAAACATCATCACGACGCCCCTTCAGGATCCTACGATTGGTGACTGGCGCAGATACGGAATTCGTTTTATCCAAATGTTCCATGACATCGGCAGGGAGATCAGCCCCGCGACGTCGAAGGGAATCCAGGTTCAAAAGTTTCATTCGGATCGCATGCTGGTGACCATAGCTGTGCAGGATCTGTCTTGTGGTATTGTTTTTATTTGAATGGTGCCACCCCTCCTTGATTTGTTCCTTATGCGCGAGCTTGTCAAACTCTGTGGAATACATTTGGATGTTGCCAAACTGGTATATGTGACCCTGAAAATGACTTAGTAGATGCATCTTAATGAAGTTGAAATGAGATTCTGTATGGATTAGTTCCATACGTTGGTCGATCTCTTCTTCACAATCCTGGTCCTGTACCCAACACCGTTTGGATTTCACAACACATTGGTTTACCCATGTTCTCTGATGTCGTAGCTCCATTCGCTGCTCGTCAACCTTTGCCTGTGTCCTCTTCGATATTCGAAACTCCAAGAAGATATCTTTCGTATCATGAAACCGATTCTGATATTGTTCCATATAATCCAAGGTCTCAGGTGTATGGCTTCTATATTGGGCCATCAAAGTGTAATTGAGCAATGACCTGACACAGGTGAGCGCGCGTTTGAATGGTAATACTTGCGTACTCTCAGGCTGCCTCAATGCCACAGCGAGAACTCCCAAAAGACAACACCCCAGGTTCCTCATCTCCTTTCCTTGCCACTGGGTAACCTCGCGGTGTGCTTTTTTGGGCGCAAAGAATCTCGGGTATAGTGGTAAAGCCTTCCAGGCATCATCAAAAGCCTGCAGTCGTGCGTGTTTCTTGAGGAATCCCTGAACCCAGTCCATCATATGTTTGAATAGTCCCAAATAAACTGTATGGAGCAAATCCGGCTTGTGCAGATCCGGTGCTGAAACCCGTTGAAGCCCATGAAAAACATTCCGTCCCCTCTTGATACCAAGTGCATCAGACGTGGCATTCATGTCTCCCGACCCAGAGTCTGTCGACCGATGCTCATTTTCTTGTTCGAGACGTTCGTATGTGGTATAATCTCGCGTCTGATACGTCTCCTGTGCATCGGTTCCTTATGCATCAGGAGGCACCTCACATTTCGGACAGGTGTTAGATTTTACTCCGTGTAGTGCAATGTTTTCCATATGGTCCGCAATCCGCGTGGACAAGATAGGGACGCACCGCCGGACCTTCCCGTCCGCACAGTCAATTGAGACACCGTCAAGCGCCGCATCTTGCAAGGGTGACAGTATGAGTTCATATACGCCTTGTAGTGTGTCGACATTGATTTGTCTCTGCAGGTTGTCTGCTGAAGAGGACTGTGGCAACTTGGGCGGGATGGGCAATAGTGCAAGAAGGAGAACCGCCATTGATCCAGGTCTGTTACGCCTAGTCGATAGGAGATTTCCGGTCGTAATATAGACAGGCCACGCTTTCTTGTCACGCGAGAAGTTGGTAAGATGCGTCTGATCGGATATTCTAATTATTGGAACCAGAGTTACACCACGTGGAAGTGTATCCTATAAACGGTTAGCCAGTGCCCTGATGAAGGAGGTTGCAAAGCAGGGTGTACAGTACTTGGACGTCCCACCACCAGTCTGCCGTA